>CM076570.1:1133526266-1133721858 GCA_034641835.2 Pinus albicaulis
GGTCACACACAGCAGTACCATCAGCTTTAGGCCGACCTTCTAGCTTTGAAAGGGAAGGCCACATCAATACGAGAGGCTATTTTGTTGCAAAACGAAGAACTGGAGGGGATGAGAGTGGTTTGTATTGAGTCAGCGGCCAAGTTGGCCCACATTGGGGAACAATTGGATTCCTTAATGGTAAAACTAGAGAACACAGGGGAGTGTCAGAGTAGCCCCCTTCAAGCATACATAAATGGAGCTAGCAGCATTATTGGGTCACTTTTCCCATTGGAAAGAGAGAGACTAAGCGACCTAGTCAGATATCATATGTTGACCAGGATGGTGAGATGAGGCGACATGAGCTGCGCAGGGTGTAGTGCTCGCGGGATGGAGGGATTCTTCATGTGTGGGGATTCTTGCATTCGATTCCTCTACCAAAGTTGGATGGCGAGAGGTACTGAGCTGGTACCCCATGGAGCAAGCTAAACAACTGGATACATCCATGGCCACATTTCAGCAGATTCCATGGATTTTACTAGAGGGACACGAGGGCTACATTATTGTTGGGATACAGGTGGGATTTCCCATCACATCATGGAGTCAGTAGGTAATGGTAGTCGTTGCACAATAGGTTTGATGTTTGGTCGCACACACATTTTTATATCTCTATCATAGCCTCAGACATCCCTAGTGATAGGATGGTTCAACAGGAGGGTACACCCTTTTCAGGAGCTATCTCATCATATTGACCGTGTGTGGAGTCACAAGGTGATTAGCCTACTTTGGCAAGAGCTGGTCGGAGGAGGTGGCATCGATAAGCCACCAAATAGGGCAGTACATAGAGACGGTGCTCTCTCATGGGTACATGGTACACTTGAGCTATGGAGGATAGGAGCAGTGATGTCATTGTCATTGGCATGTGAGGAGTTCGGTCACTCCAATCCTTTAGAGAAGATGGGGAGATGTAGCCCACCTCATGGGGGTTTTCTAGCAGAGTGGTGGATATTTTGGCCCATGTATGTTACATGGTGGTACGGTAGCAGGCACTGATACACAAGACTACACAAATTCATGCCATAGGGTGTAGTGTTATGTAGAGGGATGCGGGTTGCTGCATACAAACTTGATGTTAGACCATAACGACCAGGGGTGTTCAGGGCTATGCAGCGAGGATCAGTGGCCTAAAAAGGAGCATGGAGATGATTGGTGGTGTGTTGTAGTATGTCAGACTACGTTGTGGAGTAGGAGTGCCTCACATCTCGTTGGGTACATGTGGGGAACAACAAGTGCAATGACATAGGAGGGATACATGATAGTATAGGAGGGTATAGTCATAGCCTGTGGCATAAAGTGGTGTACAAGGGCAGGTTGTAGCATACAATGGCATGATGAGGAATGCAGAGACACTTGGTGGTATTTAGTGACCCATGATACAACGTAGTAGGAACTTGGAGCGTTGCCTCCAAGGGGACTGATGGATAGGGGCATTAGGTGTACCCTGCGATGCAGCTCACCTAGGATTGATGAGGATATCGCTGAGCATCTGGAGACACCACGTTTAGCAGAGACATGGCTACGAGGGTGTTATCGGCAGATCCGAGGCAAAGGGAGTGTCGCCCAGAGGATTACTCTTAAGCATTTAGATGTACTCTTGATCACACCTTTTGGGACACACCCACCCCTCATCCTCCAGTGTGGTTTTCGGACATGAAGTGTTTGGTTGTTTCCCCTTGACACTCTCCAAATTGGCAGCAAGGCATGGGAGGCTCACCCTAGGTAGTTAGATGAGATACCTTGTATCATGATCCAGAAGAAGACTCCCCAATTGAGACACTTGGTAGGTGCACGAGTTGAAGGATACCGGCTTAGGGATGGCGTGGTTGATTTCCAAGGTAGCATATGTTCCACCCGTAGGCTCACATTTGAGGGGAACTGGATGGTAGAATTCATCTATAGGAGGGTACCCAAACTCCGAGCAGTGTCCAGATGTATCATCAAGAGTTGGGACAATGGATTTTACTACATGGTATGGTATGAGCAAGGCAGGTATGCATGCATGGGACATACTCCTTATACTTGGAGTCCACCTAGGGGATACATACAGGGGTCATAGTTGAGGGTCAGATGGGTTATAGCAGGTAGCAACGCTACGCAGCGACATCCCAATAGGAGTTGGAGTTGGGAGCCCCCAATATGTTGGGGGATCCAAGAATATTTGTGATGAGTTGGGACAGAGCAGACAATGATCCAGTCCACTTTGGGTTTGACACATGGGGGAGCATTGAGATTTCCACTACATGGTGAGGCATACTTGATCATGGTGATCATGTTGTTGCTCAGGGTCATGATCAGTAGTGGACGGGAAGATATAAGCATCATGGTGATGCTCGGGCAGGATGAGCTTGGCCTACACATATTTTTCACCACAAAGCCCCAGGATAAAGGGATATAGTTTGCACCTGATTGGGGGTATCTCACAGTCAGAGTGGTGCAGCGTCAGCATGATGGCACCTCTACGATACTAGCAAGGGACCCGACCATTACAGCTCTACACAACTCGATAACCTTTAAGGGTGAGCTGCATACTACATGGGGGAATCATGTAGATCTTCCATTGGGCTTTATCGATGTCACTGATGGAGTGGGGGACTTCATTAGCATGGTAGGTTGGTCAAAGGGATGATAGTAGGAGGATCTCATGTGAGCGAGATGCTACCTCTGCAGGGATTAGGCGGTATCTTCGAGGGTTTACTCTTGGAGTGGGTAGGATGGACTACTTGTTAGGGATACTACATGAGGAGTTGGGCATAGTGTCATATTATCATGATTCCCTACTCATTGATGATGACCAAAGGGCTTCTACTACATGTTCCTGGCAGGATGGTGAGCGGAGCAGGTGGAGCTTCATATTGGACAGGATGGCTTGGGATCCTCGCATTGAGGGATCCCTTCATATTAGAGTGATGCAGAGGACAGGGATGATTCAGTGGCATGTCTGGGATTCAGGCACATTTTGTTGTCATAATGGGGGAGCATCAACTAAAGATGAGGCTTGTTCAGGCGTTGCTTGAGGACAAGCAATGTTTTGGTGGGGAGGACTGTAATATTCCTAATTAGTTGACAGCTAATTAGAAATATTAATTTTTGCCAATTTTGTTTTTATTAAGTTCAATTGGTAAATAAAAAGGTGAAGGGACCCATAAGCCCAACAGTTAGAATAAAACCAATTTTCTAGAGTTAATGTGAACAACACAGCTCTTGTGGGGCCAAGAGGGAATCACAACAAGTGTGAAAGCCAAAGGGGCGAGTAGCAGCGCAGTTAATGAGTGGACCCAAGGATGTTAGGGTTTCACAAGAATAAGACGGGGGTGAGGGCAGTCATGGAAATCATTCTGGCATATTCTGATTTTTTGGTCTTTATGCATTGAGCACGCTAGAGTTTTTTAGCCGAGTCTGCAGTGATGTTTAGCACACGTGTGTCTCCAAGCGAAAATCCCAACCTCATCCTTGGGGGACTTCGAGTGCTTGCTCAGGAGAGGAGTTTTATTGTTCGATGGGAGCAGATTCAGTATCCTAGCATCAGGCCACATGCAGTTCCTCGTATAGCAGCGCAGTCACCCAGTGATTTACGCAGTCCAGCAACAGGGGGGTTCTGGAGAGGGAGAAATTCCAAGGCATTTCCACATGGAATCTAGTGAAGGGGTCAGCCCTTCAATATTTGAGCTTTGGGGAGTAGTTGTAGCAAGTTTATCTATCATTTCAACCCATATCTCTGCATACCCAACAGTGATCTATAATTAGTTCCAGCCAAGATTTCGAATTTCGCAGTAGTTGGGTGAGCCAAGCCCAAGAGGACCAATTTTCCGAATTCAAAACTAGAACAAACCCTTTATGGATTTTTTTGGGTTTTTTGAGTAGATTCCGTGGTTAAAATCCTAGAATTTTATGAGCAACAGATCAACTCATTTACACAGTCCCTACTCAAGGAGCAGCTATAGGAGCTAAGGGAAAGGGGATAAGATTTTGAAGGTTGGAATTAGAGGAAACCCTTTCTGGGTTTTTCTGGGCAAGGATCACGTTCCCAAATTCCAAGGATTTTCTTAGCAGTAGAAGCCGCCCAACCGGCAATCCAAAGTCAGCCAGCAATAGCGTTTATGGGCTAGGCAACACAGAGGCTGAGCCACGCAGAGGCACTTTCAGCGAGAGTTTTTGCTTGGGTTTGATTTGTCCTTCAAGTCTACCCTGAGCAGGTTCAAGTGAAAACTTTCCAACACCTCATTTGTACTCCTTCCCATCATATTAATAAAATGGCTCAGCAGTTGTTTTTGGCTCCAATTTGCATGTTTTGATGATGTATTTTCCATTGTCGTAGTTTTTTGTCTATTTGCACTTTTATTATTGTTAATCCCAATTTGGGATATTACATAAACTTTACATTGGTTAGATGGGAAAAGAAGGGAAAAGGGAAGAAATCTCAAACAAAAGCAAAATCCAATCAAGGGGGCAAGAAGAAATAGTTTTCCAAAATTAAATGCTTCCATTGTCATGAATTCAAGCACAATGACTTGAAGTGTCCACACAAAAAGGCAAGCAAGGAGGAGCATCAGGTGATGCCTTGGCTTCACAATTCAAGCTTGACTTTAACCTTATCGCATGCATGGCCGACACAAAGATGGGGAATTTGTGGTACTTGGAGTGTGGTGCCTAATTCCACATGACAGGGTGTAGATACTTTTTCAGTGACCTGGAGGAGAAATATTTGCAGGTGCACATCAATATGGGGGACGACAGAAGGTATATCGCAACCAGGGTTGGTACAGTCACCCTTTAGAGGGAGTTTGGATCCCCCCTTAGGCTCAAGGATTTCATGTTCGTTTTGGGCCTAAAGAAAAATCTCATATTTGTTGTAGTTTTGGAAGACCATGGTTATGATTTGATCTTCAACAAAGGGAAAAAAAATCCTGAGACACATAGCCACAGGACAGGTGAAGCAAATCAGGGTTTGTGTGAAGAACCTATATAATATATATGTGGAAGACTGTGTTGCATTAATCACAAAGGTAGAGAAAGTGCAGGGTCACGATGTCGATCAACTTTGGCATAGAATACTTGGCCATTTGCATCATGGTACCTTGAATATTATGCAGCAAATAACCACTGGCCTCCCCAAAGGATCACTTGAGCAGCATTATGTATGCAAAGGATGTACTTTGGGGAAGTACACAAAATCCACTTTCCATGATCGGGGCAACAAAGCACATGCAATCCTTCAAAGGATCCACTCTGATGTCTTTGGACCTTTCTCGACAACCTCCACTTCTAGACACAAATATTTTGTATTTTTTATTGATGACTTCTCACTGAAGTGTTGAATATTCTTCATGTATAAGAAAGTTGATACATTCTCCAAGTTCGTAGAATTCAAGGTGCTCGTTGAGAAAGAAACCAACAAGAAGGTGAAGGCTCTCAAGAGCGATAGTGGAGGTGAGTATGTTCAAATGAATTTACAAATTTTTGTGCGAAAGAAGGCATTCAATGAGAGTTAACAAAACCCCACAACCCACAGCATAATGGGGTGGCTGAGAGAAATAATTGTAGCATTTGGGGAGCAACGAGGCTAATGTTGCATGACCAAGGCCTACCTCTGCATTTGTGGAGTGATGAGGCTCAACCATGTGTTGACTCAAAATGTTCACTGCAAAACATACATTTGGACAGGTGTTCACTAAAAACATAGGGCCCCTATGAGTTGACGATACTCAGTAGGATTTGTTAGCACGGGCCCAATAGCGCTACCACTCAACTTCTTAAAGTTGAGCTCCATCGGTGTTGACACGGACTTACAATCCACCATACCAAATCTTTCCATAAGCTTCACAATATATTTTCCTTGAGAAGGGGAAATTTCGCCAGGTCTCTGCTAGACCTCTAGGCCTAGGAAGTAATGCATCAGTCCTAGGTCCTTCATCTTGAACTCAGTAGCGAGCTCCCTCTTGCACTGATGAATGAGAAGGTCAGCACCTGTCAAGAAGATGTCGTCCACATACAGCACCAGAATGAGAGGCTTTTCTCTATCAACCTTGAAGTAAAGGTTCAGATCAGCATTACTATGAGTGAAGCCAAGCTTCATTAGGTAGCTATCTATCGTCTCGTACCAAGCTCTAGGTGCTTTCTTCAACCCATAAAGGCCTTTCTTCAACCTGCAGACATGGGTGTCCCGATCCTGGACTTCGAACCCCGGAGGTTGCTCCACATACACCTCTTCCTTTATCGCACCATGCGGAAATGCGATCTTCACATCCATCTGATAAAGATTCTATCCTTGCAAAGCAGCGAGGGATATGATAGATCGAATGGTGGTATATCGAGCCACAGGTGCAAATATCTCATCATAGTCTACATCTTCTTTTTGAGAGAAGCCACGAGAAACGAATATTGCCTTGAACTTTTCAGCACTACCATCAGATCCATGCTTGATCTTATAGAGCCATTTCGAGGTGACAACTGCTTTGTCTTCCGGTCTTGGAACCACATCCCAGACATCATTCTTCATAATGGACTCATATTCTTCGTGCATAACATCTTTCCAGACTTGATGCTTTACAGCTTCCTCAAAGGATCCAGGCTCAAATTGTATAATAGTACTCATGGCTGCTTGATACCTTTGGTATCTATTCGGCTTCTTGCTTTCACAGAATGTCCCCCTTGGGGCCATATGATTCTCGGCATCCTCGAGAATGTCCCTAAGCGATGATGGTTTTTTCCTCATTGAAGGAGGTTGATCAATCGGGTCCATCAGTGCTTCAACATCGAGCATTGTCTCATCCTTCGGTTCTTCTTGATTTCCAGGCCTTGCTTCATGATTTTACTCAGATCTCAGAAGATTGACTACTTTCCTCAGGGAAGCATCTTCGTCAAAAGTAACATTGTGGCATATCTCCATTTCCTTTTGACCAAGCACATAGACTCTATAGGCCTTCGAAGTTTCACTATTGCCCACAAACATTCCCTTCTTTCCAGAAGCATCCAGCTTTCTCCTCTTCTCCTTTAGCACATGAAAATAAATAGTAAATCCAAAAACTCTAAAATGTGAGACATCAAGTTTCTTACCAGAGAAAACCTCTTTGAGAGTTTTGGAGTCCAGAGCAAAATGTGGGCATCGATTTTGTGTGTACACAGCATTGTTCACACCTTCTCCCCACAAAAACTTCAGAAGACCTTGGTCACATAGCATGGCACGGGCAGCGTCCACAATGGTTCTGTTCTTTCGTTTAGCAATGCCATTCTGCTTAGGAGTATAAACAGTTGTGGTCTCCCTCTTGATGCTAGCTTCTCTGCAAATGTTCTTGAATGTGTTCATCTCATATTCAGTGCCATTATCGGTCATAAATATCTTGATCTTCTTCCCTGTCATATTTTCGACCAAGGCTTTAAAAGTACAAAACCACATGAAAGCCTCATCCTTCTTCTTCAAGAAGTATATCCAGGTTTTGCGAGAGAAGTCATTTATGAATGTCATATAATAAGAACATCCTCCAAAGGATGTCACGGGAAGCATACCAAACATATTAGAATGTATCAATTGCAAGACATCAAATGTCTTTGTGACACTTGAGAGGAAAGGTCCCCTTGTATGCTTTCCTTTGACACATCCCTAACATACACCTTCATGATCATTTGTGAACCCGAGCATCTCGATCACCACCTTCCTAGCTTTTTGAAGGGCTTTGTAGTGAAGGTGTCCAAACCTTTGATACCATGTAAAATTTTGTAGATGTTCTATGCTTGATGCAACTTTACTTTTTATCCCAATATCAGTCAGCAATGACATAAACAAGAAAGTAAAATGATGATAGAACATACCATTAGATCGAAAGAAGACGAGCCAAAATATATAAGTGTTGGTGCGTTACAACAGTCAACAAGATGCTTCAACTAGCAAAGTTTCAATATGGTTAGCCAACTAGGAGTGTCACACAACCCTCTAGGACAGCCAGATTAGTCAACCCCAAAATTCAACAAAGTCAACGTTGTCACAGTTAATGGTCAACGCAAATAGCAGCAGCAGAAAAGTCAACACATCTAAGTCAAAGTCAACGTCTAGCCTTGGTATTTGTGCCAAAATATGCAGATTGATGCAGATTGATGAGATCAAAGTTTTGGGAGAGTTTCGGGTCAATTTGACCAAGCGTTGACTTTGGTCAACGCTAGTAAATTTTTGCACTGGAAACCCTAGACAGTCTGAAACCCTAGCTATTGCTTTTTCCCACGTGTGAGTGATGAAGAGACTCCAATAGATGATCGAACCAATCAGATGAAGAGAGAGGATGTGATGTGATGGATGAGTGAAAATGTTCTCCAACGTTGACCAAATTATATCCATAAATGAGGGTGTGTGACACAACTATTGGGCCTTCAAGCCTACATTTCATTTCAAACCGACCTGCACATATTTTGAATAAATTCAAAATAAATGCTCTGTTCATCGGATCAAGATGATCTTTAAATCGATCTTGTACCTCTCTAAAAGAGGAATCCAATAAAAATATTGGCATCTTCGTCTAAGCATCACAGCATGGAGTTTGGACCTAGTTGTCCAAAATTAACAACATACCCTATAAATGTTAGGGTTTGTGAGTAGTTCTAAAATCAATTTCAAAGGAGTAATCTTGGAATTTTTGCTATAACTTTCTCCTAAAGAAGTTTTAGAGTATCAAATTTTCAAGGATTAGAAGGGACATACTAAGTTACTTAAGGTAAGAATTTTAAAAACATATTTGAAAAATTGGACATGTGGCATGCTATACAAGTTCACTCTTGAGAAGAGACTAAAAATTAACAAATTTTTGGAAAGTTGCCATAAATTTCATTTGGCACATCAAATTTTAGTTAGATATGTGGATTTGTAGAGAAGACACATTAGAGCACCATAGGAAAAAAAATTAGATTTATAAGAGCTCAAAATTAAGAGGTAAATTAGGAAAAATTTCAACCATCTAGATCATCTATAAATTATGGTTTTGAAAGGTATATAACTTATAATTGGCATAACTTCTGAGCAGAAGATGTATTTTCAGTGTTTCAAATTTTGTTATAAAAAGGAAAAATAGGAGAACTATTATTTACACACACAACTCTTAATCGAATTTCAAACATTACTTAACCACTTCATGACTCATGAAGAAATAAAAGATGTCCAATATTGATCATCCAAATTGGAAATTCAGTTATTAAATGTGCACGGATCAATGAAAAATATGGAACAAAAGATGGAGGGAAACAAGGTATAAATGCAATATGTCAAGAAAGAAATAAAAAAATACATCAATTGCATATAAAGGATTCTCTCAAAGAGGATTCCTATGGAGATCCCAAGAAATCATGAAAATAAGGAGAACAATTGTGTTGAGCCTCAATCACATATGAGGAGTTGTTGTAACCTAGGGATTGTACAAAGTTACTAGCAATGAACCAAAGTTACTAGCAAGGTTCCATTTTTTATATCACCTATCTCTTTCTCCAAGCATTTTACATATCTATCAACAACAATATATTTGAATAACACAAGAATGCATACCCACATGTTCATTAATAGTTCATGTATTTCTTCATCCATATATTGTATATCGTGCATATAATTTTGATAATGTATCTTGTTGGCTATTTTCTTGACTACCTCAATGATTCTATGAGTTATTCCTCTAGAGGCCAAAAGTCGATTTTCTAGGAAACAAAATCATTCTTGGTATGGAATGACAATAGACTTCATTGCTTCTTCCTTCCATCCACTGAAATCCTGACTCATGGTCCCTACCAAGTAATGTTGATGCTAAGCTTGCTTATTTTTCTCAACCCAAAGTGTAAATATCTGCCAATGTCTCTCCCATGGGGTTTCTTCCATTTCCACTTAGAGGATTTTGAGTAATCATGTCTTAAAAATTTTCATATTATTTTTGTCATTACTTCGACCATGGTATTATTAGTGTTTCATATCCATACGTCTATCCTCTCATTGTTAGCATCTCCACTGTCACTTGAGTTTTTGAACATAGACCATAGGCTCTTAACATAAACATTGGATGAACATTTGTATGCTCAAACACTAGCTCACATGATCACTAATGGTTGCAAAATAAATAAATAAATATGAAATCAAAATCTTGGTCTTTATTGATACACCAATGTAATGAGAACGCAATTAATTCATGTGAGCAATCATTATTTCAACGTCCTTTGTGAATTATTAGTGTTTAATGAACTCTAGTGTAGAGTTGACATCTGAGTGTGTTAAATTAAATGACATGTTCTTTGCTAATAAAAGGTTACTTCAATCGTCCACATGAGCTTATTTTAACAATCCATTTCATATACATTGGCATCACTATCGAATTGATAGTAACTGAAGAAAGAACATACACAAGAGATGCAGAAGACGAGAACACGGTGATATGACAGGGAAAAACCTCAAGATGGTAAAACCCATTATCAATTCTTCTTATTATAATCATCAAATTGTTCAGCGTGGGAAGAGATAGAAGAATAGACTAAGTCAAGATTGACTTCCTAATTTGCAGATCTCCATAAATATATGGCTGAACATGGCAATCCAGAAGCACTCAATATGAGTCCTCTCAAACAGGTGAAACACAGCAGTAGAAGATGATGTGGAGAGTACTACTAACAGTGCATTAAGTGCTTCAGACTGTCCAAATTGGATGACCATCCAACTAGCATGCAAACAGTATACAAATTCCACATCTCTGTACATACCTTTTGATCATACGTGAAGGGGTATGTTGTTGTTGATTACTGCTCCTGGTTAGGGCATGAGGCGCACTGCTGCAACCCATACAAATCCACCCAAAACAACCTTCCATGATTGCGGCCTTTCTTCATGAGAACTAGTCCTCCTCCTGCTACATATCAGGATTGTTTCATCCCTCAAGCAAGTTCTCATATTGACCAAAACAGGTCTGCGGTCCACCTAAGCAAACATTGACCCTCTCGGCCTACTGCACAGTGATGGAGACTACGACCTGCTAGAGAAAAGGGTCCTAGGAGATGCGGCCCACTCAGAGACATGCACACTCCTGCTTTGCAAACAACTTCAGAAAGTTATGCCCAAAAGAGTCCATAAATAGGCCCAGACTTACCCTCAACATACGCAGCCTTCAACTTATGAAACTCAGACCAGAGCCCAATCAAGAACGCCAATTTGACCTTTCCTTCTTCGTTGAGATCATCTCCTTGCTACATCTATTTCAGAGAGGAGAAATCATGAGAAGCGATGTGGCAAATGAGGATGAGGGAATGGCCTTATATACAATTTGACATGATGATTCTGGAGGGAAATTCAAAATTCAAATTTTCACTTTTTCTTTCCTAAACAAAAATATAACTTAATATAACTTAATAGTATTTTTTTTATAAAAAAATATTAATTTAACGACTTTTGGATCGATTTTAGTCCTCTCGAAAAGAGAAATTCACTAGAATTATTATATTCATCAACTGAACATATCTAAATGGAATTTGGCCTCAATTGCCAAATTTACCAGAGTGCCATTTTTTTAATGGTCAAATGAGGTGAGTAATGAACCAATTGAGCCAGTTTCTTCATTTCTGTCAATTTACTCTTGTTACTCTTGTTGGATGGTTTTCACTGGCTAGTTTTTTTCTTGATTATTATGTCGATTTTCCTAGTGAGTTTGCTTTCTAAGGCGAGTTTTGATTTTCAATTTGAGTCTTCACTAATGTCATCATCAGTTTGATTGACCAATCAACTTTTTTGGATTTCATCATATAATATAATTGATTCATATTTTAATATTTCCTTTTTGTTCAATTTCTTCGGCAAGGCTTGGTTTGTTAATTGCAATTGGTCAAAGTGTGTGTTCTATAAATAATGTTGAATTTTTTTCATCTCTATTTTTCCCAGAGTCTATTCCTTTATTTCCAGTGCAACTTGTGAATAATTGTGCTTATTTATGATCATGATTTTCGTTATGAGACTTCATTCTATGTAGTCTTCATATAACTTCTCATAATTGATTTTATTGATAATTATGTGATTTTAATAAATATTTTATGATAACAAGAAATAAAATAAATATTAAAAAAAAAACACTTGAATGCCACCAAAGTTGTTTCAGTTGATTATAGGTTTTCAATTGTAAAATATTTTTTTCAACGCATCATTAACCACTTTGTCAAATACGTGTCGTTATAGTGTTCTTACTTGTATTGCACTAGAAGTTTAGATTTATTCAAAAATAAATATAGAGTACCTAGCCACAATTTTTAGTTTTCTCAAATCTTCTTTTATACAACATCATAAAGAAGAACCAAGTCCTCTTTTTTATATATTTCTTTTTCACGTGACTATCATGTCAATATTTCTATTGTTTCTTTTAGATTTCCTAGAGATATATTTCTATTGTTTCTTTTAGATTTCCTAGAGATATTTTGCAATCAATTGGTCTTCTTATAATTCATTTAATTGGTAGAATCTTTGTTTCTTATATTTTTCTATATCACATCTCCGGAGAGAGGATATTTCGATATCATAGGTATGAAGTGTAGTGGAACTACAACTCCATGGTCATATATTAGCTTAAATGATGTTTGTAAGTTTTTCTATATTCCTAGAGTACTACTAGTACTTTTTCATCCTAATTATCACAATCAATTCCACATAATTTTTTCAATTTTTTTGTAATTTTTTGTTAAATGCATCAATTGCACCATTTTCTTGTGGACAGTGCATTGATGTTTTTCCTATAATCAATTAAAATTTTACTTGGTGGTACTTTGGTTGTTTCATTTACAAAGTGTATCCCTTGGTCACTTGTGATGGTTAAGGGGCACCCAACTCTTGTAATGATGTTTTCATATATAAACTTGGTTATTACTATTTGGTGCATAATTCAACTGGCATGACTTCTACCCATTTTGTTAAATATTTAATAATGGTAAAGTGGTCCAATAAAGTCAATTTCCTATATTTCAAATAGTAATCATGGGTTTATAGAGTGTATCGACATTTCATCTCTGTTGAGTGGTCAATACATTCACTGGGAAATATTACAAATTTTTAATCATATTTTGACAATATTAATGTATTGTTGGCCACCAAAGTCTAGCTTGAAGAATCTTCATCGCTATTGTATCTACTTGAAAGTGTCCTCTCACATGTCCTACATGCGCATTATCGAGTATTCCTTCACTTTCATGTTCCATGGCTCATCTTCTAAGAACATTGTTAGGTACTAGCTTATAAAGAAATCCATTCATTATTATGAATAGTGCTTATATCATTGCCATGATCTTCTTCTTCTTCTCAAGAATTTCATCAGGGTCTCTTCCCTTTGATTTGAACATTAAATTATCAATTTAGGAGTTCATAAAATGATGAGATGTTGAAAAAATATATGTGGGGTCAGATTTAAAAAAACCATGCTCTAATAAAATCAACTTGTTTCATAAACCATTTCCAAAAACCGACTGGGGAGATTTTGATGGGGAAGAATGGAAAAAACCCTAGGGCGCTGCAGCTTTGACCCAGCAATCAGAGCCCTTCCGCGTGCAGGTGCGCGACGCGATAGGCGTACTGCCCTGTCAGGGCTCTGTGTCCACCTGTGCTTGCAGCTGCTGGCCACGGGGAGTACGAGACGCCAGGGGAGGGCCATTTTGACCTAACTGGGTCCCCGATGGAGGTTAGAAGTAAACCCTTGTTTCTTGCTGCGAGACGACGTTTGGGTGTTAGGGTTTCTGAACAATCGCGGACTTTTCTCTATAGTGGAGTCGGTTTAAGATGACAAACCAGTAGAAGCTATGGGTTTCGATAGTGAATACGTGGACGTTGAGCCAGCGCCTGAAGACCTTCTTACATGCTGGGGTCATGAGGTCTCAGAGAAAAATTTGGATCGCTTCTTTCTGATCGCTATAGAGACTAATCAGAGTTTCAGCGATGTGGGAGGAGCTCGTGGTTTTTCAAATGGAGCATTATTGCTAGAAGAAACATTGCATAGTACATTTAGTGGGAGGTGGAAGGCTAGGGACACTAAAGGCTATGCATCGACATTGAACCCTCTAGAAGGCTCTGGCGATGGTCTGCATCAGCGCGATCTTCAACCCTTACAAATCTCGTCAGGGCCAGGTATTTCTTTCATTCCATCATATACAGGAGGTTTAGAAGACATTGTAGTGAGTTACAGTTTGTAGGGTTTAGTGGGTCTGAAAGCCCTTAGGGAGGAAAGGCAGCAAGGCCTGGAACTCAATAAAGGTAGAGCAAAGGATAAATCCCTTCGGATTCGAAACCCCTCCCCGAGCCAGGGTTTAAATCTGTTGGAAAATCTTCAAATTCCTCAAGGGAAAGAAGCGGCTAGTTTGGAACCAGCACTGAGAAACGGTTTGCATCAATCTGTTCGGCTCTTGCCCCAGATATTCATAAGTCAATCTAGGGTTTCTTCAACCGGTACAGAGAAGGAGAGACGGTAAGGCAGTCGAAAAGGGCTCATGAGGAGAGATTGGATCATGGTGAAGGTCCTGGTACAAGACAGGAGTCAGTAAGGGGTTTGAACCAGGTAGGTATTAGAGAAGCTGAAGGAAGGTGACCAGGGTCGCCTGTTGTAGAAGCCACAAATGCACTCGAAAGACCGGTGGAGGGCAAGGAAGAAGGGAGAAAGGAGGTTGTGGGATCGAAAAGAAAGAAGAATAAGGCCATTAAGAGAAAAGAAGAGCGCCCCTGTTGTGTTCTTGGAGTGGACATTCGAATAGATGAAGTTATGGAGGCCACTGAGACCATTATTTTTGGCAGACTCCAAGGAAGGAATTACTCGATGGACTACATCACCGAATGGACAACGTTGGAATGGAAAGAAGCCCCTGGGAACCCATTGGAAATCAAATTCCTTGACAGGGGTTGGTTCAACATCAAATTTGAGCATAAAGAACATTTGGATTGGGTCTTAGAAAGGAACTAGTGCTTTGTGAAGAGATCGATCCTGTTCATACAATGGACTCTGATGTTTGATGCCCAGAAAGAAAAATGGCCAAGTCTCCTATATGGGTAACGCTGTTGGGCCTCCTAATGACTTTCTGGACCGATTATGCTTTCCATTCCATTGGTAACACCCTTGGTCAATTCTTAGATGTTGATATGTCCTTTCTTCAAACAAGAGACCTGAGTGTAGAGAAAATTCTTATAAACCTCAATCCAAGAAAAGGTATGGTTGACGCAATGAGTTTGAAGTACAACGATTTTGAGTATCTGCAGACTTTGAATTACGAACGCCTTCCTTTTCATTGTCACACGTGCCATAAATATGGTCACCTTGCAAAGGACTGTCCCCTTGGGAATCGCTGCAGAAGAAGGCAAAAAAAGTTTGTCAAGGAGACATTTCCAACAGCCAGAGCATAGGAGATCAAGTAACAGGAGGTGGCCATGATGGATGGCGATGAGGGCTTGGGAGTTGATAAGGAGGACCACTTCTCTCTGGTTCATATTGCGTCTCTACACAATCAATTTAATTTGGATCCTGTTATGGAGTCCTCCCAGGTACCCCAATCCTAATCGGGGGCAGTTGGTGTGACTCAGACAGGTATGCCTTTTCTTTCTCCTCTTCCTTATGCACACCCTTTTGTACTTCTTTATTGGATTTATCTGAGCCTGGTCCCTCTAGGCCACCCCCCAAGGAACATTTGAATTTGCATTTCATCCAAGAATCCATTGATAGTATCATTATGTCATTATCATCCCTTCCTATAACCACTCCCTCTCACCCTGTTTCGGAGTCTGATCATGTCCCATCCCTGGCTAGCCCTTCTGAGGCTCCCCCTTACAATCTTAGACCTCTTGCTAACAGAACCTGGAAAGGAATTGTCGTTGTGGGATTAGCGTCTAATCCTGTCTCAATCAAAACAAGGAAGGCGAGAGGAAGGAAATTGAACCTGTCCAAGGCCCAGTTAAAAAAAAAAATTGATATTGCAGATGAGAAGCAGAGGTCTGTGTCCGGGGTGCTTAGAGTAGCGCAGCCACCCCCCCAAGGTTTTCGATGATCATTTTATCTTTCAACTGTAGGGGTTTAGCTAGTCAACCTAAAAAACTAGTGCTAAGAGAACTGGTAAAGTCTCAAAACCCGGATGTAATGTTGATCCAAGAAACCTTGGGGCAGGGGGAGGAAGTAAAAGGAGTCCTTTCAAGGATGTTTCCAGGCTGGGTGTTTCAATCCTTGGATTCCAATGGAAGACCTGGGGGCTGGGGTACAAGTTAGGAAGACTTGAGGAGCTGTCATCTTGGGGATTTGAAAAATCTCTGGTGATGGAATTGTACTCAAATGAGCTTTGTCACCCCATTCTGATCCTTAACATCTATGGACCTTGCACAGAGAGAGAGCAGTGATGGAACTCCATTTTTGTGAAATCTTGCCTTAAAAACCCTAATCTCATTGTGGGAGGGGACTTAAACTTTTCCTTAGGGTCCTTGGAATCATGGGGTCCCTTGGCAAAGGAAAACCAGCTCTCAGAATTCTTTTCAAACAAGTTGGCTTCTTCTCAGCTGGTGGATGCTAATTTAATCAAACCTAGACCTACTTGGAAGAATAGAAGAGTGGGAGATGCCTAGGTGGCTAAAAATTTGAACCGTTTCCTTCTCTGTGAAGCGCTGGTGGAAAGATATTCAGTGTTCAGGCATTGGGTTGGGGAGGGGGGTTTATCTGACCACCTTCCAATATTTCTGGAGATCAAAGGAGCTCTGAAAAAATCGAGCACTCCGTTTAAATTTAATTCCTCCTAGTTAAAAGAAGAGTCTTTCAACACTATGTTCCATACTACATGGAGAAAGGATACCATAAGGGATTCTGGAAGCAGGAGTCAGCGTTTTATGGATAACTCGAAGAGAATGAAGAAAGCAACCAGGGATTGGGCGAATTCCAAGCAACTAAAGGAGGAGGAGGAATTAAGGAAAGTTAATAAGGAACTGGATGAAAAGCCAGAAGGAGCAGGATATTCAAACTTGGAGTCTAGGAACAAAATAAGGGAGTTAGAATCTGTCAGGAAGAAAATTCTGTTGGAAAGAGAGGAAAGTTGGGTTTTAAAAAGTCAAGCCATCTGGCTCCAAGCTGGAGATGAAAATACTAAGTTTCTTCAGAACTACGCTAAAGAGAGGAAAAATATCAACACGATTTGGGAGCTGCAAAAGGGCAATGGTGAACTGGCACAATATTTTGATGACCTCTCATCCCTTGGCTTAAATCACTTTAAGTCACTTTTTAGAGCTCCTGAGGAAGTCTCTATCGCTGAAGTTATCAAGGTGGCACAGTTTTTCCCAAGCTACATAGATGAGGAAGGTAACGATAGCATCATGGAACTTGTTACAAAAGAGGAAGTGGAGGATATTCTTAAGGCAATGCAGAAGGACAAAAGTCCTGGCCCTGATGGTTGGACGGTTGAATTCTTTCAACACTTCTTTGAATTTTTAGGGGAGGACTTGGTAGTAGTGGTAGAGGAGTCTCGTCATACTGGCACCATCTATCAGCCTTTTAATGCAACTTTCTTAGCCCTTATTCCTAAAACATATCATCCTGCTTCTTTTGATGAGTTTCGACCCATCTCTCTATGCACCTGTATCTATAAGATCATAGCTAAAGTGATTGCCTCTCGGCGAAAACCTTTCCTCTCCAAAAATATTTCGTTGGAATAATTTGGGTTCTTGGACGAAAGGCAAATCCATGAAGTTTTTGGGGTAGCTCAAGAAACTCTCCATAGCCTTAAAAATAGCAAGAAAAAAGGAGCTATTGTCAAAATTGATCTATCAAAGGCTTATGACAGGATAAGTTGGATGTACTTGAGACTTTTACTGATACATCTGGGATTTAGGTTTGAATTCATAAAATGGGTCATGGGATGCATTACATCATCTTCAATTGCAATACTGATAAATGGAGCAGCTACATATTTCTTCAATCCTCAAAGGGGTCTCCGTCAAGGATGCCCCCTCTCTCCCCTCCTCTTTTTATTAGTAGCAGAAGGTCTAAGTTTAATGATCCATGAAGAAAAGAGACAAGGGGATCTCACCGGCATTGAAGTGGCGGTTAATTTATTTGTAATTCACTTGCTATTCGTTGATGATATTTTGTTGTTCAGTAATGGCAGTCTGGAGGACTTTTGTTGCCTAAAGGAGCTTCTGGACCTATTCCTGAAAGCAACGAGTCAATGCATGAAGGCCCTAAAATTGTCCATGACAACGTCTGGTCTCTCGAGGGATGAGGTGGGAAGAATACAAGTAATCCTATGCTTTGAATTCAAACCTTTGCAAGACACTTTAAAGTAGTTGGGATTCTTCCTAAAACCAGACTCATATCTAATCCAAGATTGGAAATGGATTATTGCAAAGATAGAGGCTCGAATGAAACACTGGAGTTAGGATTCTTCCTAAAACTAGACTCATATTTAATCCAAGATTGGAAATGGATTATTGCGAAGATAGAGGCTCGAATGAAACACTGGAGTTACAAATGGTTGTCTTGAGCAGGAAGACTAGTTCTGATAAAATCAGTGGCAATGGCCATCCCAGTGTATTGGGCTAGCCTCATATGGGTCCCAAAAAGTATTCTGGCCTCTATCAATAAAATTTGCAGCAGATTATTGTGGGCAGGATGAAAGGTGGAACATGTGACTCCCTGGGTGGCATGGGAGAAAATTGTCAGGCCAAAAGGATGGGGAGGCTTAGGCATCAAAGATATTTTCTCCTTCTCAAAATCCCTAGCAGTCAAACTGGCTTGGAGACTTATCACTGAGAATAATCTTTGGACCTTTGTTACAAAACGCAAATATATCAACCCAATGCCACTTTTAGAATGGTTGAGAATGCCTCAAAAAATAGCTAAAAATTCCTTCGTTGTATGGAAGGCAACCATAGCATCTATTAATGTAATAGAGCAGGGCTTGGCTTGGCATGTGGGGGATGGCACCCGAGTCAGACTGGGTCGAGACCCCTGGGTGGGCTGCTTTGAGAGATGCGCACTAACTAGAGAACTAATTGAGCATTTGAACAATAGAGGTTTGTTTACTCTTAATCAAATAGCAGATCAAGAAAGCTCATCTATTTGGAGACAAGAAATATTGAAAGGGGATGCTCTGCAGCTGGAGGAAAGATGGCTGGGGGAGTGGGAGAATTTTATCTCGGACCTTCAGAATTCAAACATAAGGATCCAAGATAAAAAGAGACGAGCTCAGATGGGTTCACTCCCCGTTTGGGATTTACTCCCACAAGTTTGGTTATAATTGTCTTATGTCCCAGAGAGGATGGGGGGAGCTGGAATGGTGGTTCAAATCATTATGGGAGCTGAAAGGGCCGAAAAAGTCAAGATTTTTCTTCTAGTGCATTCTCCAGAATAAAGTACCTACCTTGGAATTCTTGCAACGTAGGGGAAAGATACGTCTTGGTTGGTGCTCCCTCTACAGATTTAGTTTGGAATCGGTGCAACATGTTTTCCTCACCTGCCCCTTCAACATCAGTCTCTGGAATGAATCACTGAGGCTTCTTAAAATACTCCAGCGTTGGGAAGGTCAGGAGGTGATGGAAGCTTGGCAAAGGTGGTGGCAGGAAGCCCCAAATGACAAGATGCGCACTATTCCCTTGTTGATCGCATGTGGCACTTGGATTGCTAGGAACCATGTTATCTTTAAAGATTCACTTTTTCCGATCTGCAAGTTGGTGGCGGAAGATGTATCCATTTATGATCATATTCCTATCCCCTCCTTACCTCAACGACCTCGTTTGGTTCAACAGGAAGTCATCAGGGGGATATACCTTGGGCTTACTTTGATGGGGCCTCGAATCCGCAAAATAGATGCAGAGTGGGGCTAGTTATTCATCTCCCTTCCAAAAAAAAATTTAGAGCCTCAATTGCGCTGGGACAGGGGACCAATAATTTCGCAGAACTACAAGCTTTACACTATCTCCTATGCTGGCTCTCCTTCATGAGATTGAGAGAGGTTCAGATCTTCGGGGACTCTTTGAATATTGTCAAGTGGTTCAATGGGACTCAACGATGCCAAAATTATACTTTGCTTCCTTTGCTTAATGAGACATCCCGTCTAAAATGTTTCTTTAATGAAATATCTATTTTCCACATTTACAGGGAACAGAACCATGATGCAGACCACCTTTCTAAAGAAGGCGCTGAGCAGGATATGGGGCTCTGGATAGCTTTTGAGTTGGAAGATGGGTTGGTTCAAGCTATCGAACAGCCTATCTTTGTCTAAGGATCTTGTTTCTACTGTTGTTGTCTTTTTGTTTTAAATATGTTGGACAGCCATTATGTAAATGTTTTGGAATGAAACACTAAAACTCTTTTATCGACCCTGGGCTATTTTCCTCTCAGAGGAGGCTCAGGATTTCGATTTCTTTTTTATTGCAATGAAACACTTAGAAAACTAGAACAATATCTACTACCCGGTTTCGTTTTTTGGAGTCTTAAAGCTTCAAATAGTCTCTGTCTTTCTCCCCTCTGTTTTAGGTGTTTTTCCTCTATGGAAGCCCGGGAGGTGGAGGAAAGATGAGGAGGTCTCTCTCTTTTCTTGACTAGTATGTTAGGTGAATATGCTCTTTCTATTTACCTCAGCTATAACTCCGTCTCTCTCTTAGTAAGGGGGAAACGCAGCTTATTGGAATGTGTTATGCATATGTTATGTAACTCTCTATATTAATAGATGGTTCGATTTTTTTCGGTGGAAAAAAAACCATTTCCAAAAACCGAAGTCAAGTGGGAAAAATGTACTTCATTCTTAAATCACTGATATGGCTATGTTTTGATTCGATTAATAATTAATCACCAATGCTCAACATTCACATTTTCCAAGTCCTAGTTAATTCCTATAGACAATAAATGATTAATTAAAGTGTACCAAAATTGGCCAAAGAATCTCAAGGTCATAGCTTTACGTCTTGGGACTATTCACAACCTTTTAAAGATTTATTGGGTTAACGATGTCTAGAACTATGGCTACAAATGAAACACACTACTAGAATTCCATTGTCACATTATTCAATAATCAAAAGGGATGCATAAAATGTAAAGGAATCAAATTAAAATGATAATTTAAATAGAAAAGGAATGATTCAAAGGAAAGGAATGGTACTCAATGTTGATAAGAGAAATTAAAACTTCTACTTATAGGAAAATAAATAATGTAGGGTATATTGGAGAGAGGGGGCCCTACCTCCTCCATCACAATTTGTGAGAAGGCAGACTACATAAGATTGTTAAAGTGTAGAAAAAATAGTTTTTACCTTAGCATCCAAATGATAAAGAATTAAACCATCTCTTATGCAACTTTGTCCTTGTTGCTTGAGCAACCAAATTGCAATAATAACTGAACTATCATGACCCCTACACACATTGCTCATGGCGTTGGATTTTACATATTTAATATTACATAAAAAAAAGGGCATTAATAACCATGTGAACCATCCCGAGGATCTCATTACTTAACTTGGGACAACGTTGATTGATGATTGTGATCAATTAGCTATATTAGCTATATGACAAGAAAAGAAAGTTAGTTTAATGCCAAGTTGTTGTTGTGATGTGGAATGCTTAGCTTGGAGTGAATCAACCAAAGAAATCAATGGTTATGTATTTTTATAGGGTAGGTTGACTGAAACTTTCACTGAAACTCCAAACTTGAATAGAACAGTGTTCAATCAATTTTAATGAAATAACAGCATTCCTCACAAGATGCCCAAATTTGCTCACATGTGGCACAACCATCACAAACAATGAGGCAATACTGGATTTCCTATAAGCGAAGCTACTAGAATTGCTATATTGCAGGCACTACCAAATTTCCAATAGGTGGCACTACTATATTTCATGTAGATGTCATAACATATTGCCAAAGCCTCCAAAAGTCACTAGGAATCACAAAATACACTTTAAATAATCATCAAAACATGGGAAACCAGGAAATTTAATATAACCATTTAACTTATTCAGCTCTTATGATGTGGAAATACGTACCTGTCATAAAATAGATGAAACTAAATGATAAGTGAAGTGTAAATAGTTAATATGAATTCATCAACTCTGAGAGTCAACATCCCCCTCCCCGCAATGTCTTTGCATCTCCTCATGCAACACAAAAATAAACGTTGCCTAGATCAAAATGGTACTTTATAGACTTTAGTCTCCCTGTATGATATTATTGGCCTTTTTTATTTTCTCCCCCCTTTTTCTTTTCCTTTTACAAGATGAGATTGTTTTGTATTTTTATCGAGTCGGGGATATATTTCTGATATGCAACAAGGATCAGTAGAAGTGTTCCATTTTATCCTCGGGCTTCTGTAAAGTTTTAATCGAGTCTCAAGAAAGAGCTTAAAAACTTTGCTATGCACAAATTCCCAGGTTATATGACTATATGGAAGTAGAGATTGCTTACCCAATTACCTTTACTGATGTACAATAATTTGAAGAACACAAGCACTGAGATTTTGGCTAACAATCTGAAAAAGTATGATGAAAATTAGTTGAAGGAACTTGGTTGCTAAGTTGTTGTAAGAAGGTTTCTAAATAGCTGCAACAAAGTTGCGGTAAGAACACCGAATACATAATACATCCTATGTATTGCTAAAACAAAGTTTTTTTTTCCTGAGAGGAAAAAACATTGTATTTGTATAAGTAATTTACAAAATAATACATATTATCAAGGATGTCCTCCAATAACACTCGATTGTCAGAGATTGATGGCAATAATTAAACATAGGGATGACTACAAGATTTCAAATGAACCAGCCAAATAGTCCTGGCAACTCTGGTGGGACTTCTCAATAAAAAGTAACTACCATGTTTGTATACACGAGTACTTACATGAAAACTGAAAAATTTGACAAAGATACATAAAGACAAAACTGTAAGCAAAAAGGAGGGAAAGTAGAGAGTGACCATATACACTTAATCCCTGATATAAGGTGATTATGGAAATTGGATAGTATTAGTGACCAGCAACTGTCCATCCCTGTAGTGCTGAACTTGGATGTGCCAGAACTGTTCATTTAACCCTGTCTTAGAAAGAGAGTCCGCCTTTGTGTTGCCCTCCCTAAAAATGATTTGTTGAATTTATGGAGCCTATAGACGTTATAAGAAGACTGAATACATTCTATGGATCGATGAAACAACACTACTATTAATGTTGAACTTTGGAGAAGGAATGCTGGAAATGTAAATGCGGTGGGAAATAGAATATTTCATGGACGAGTAGGTGAGTGTTGATGCCTCAAGCTCTGTAATGAGAAATTCATCTGCACAGTTAAAGCAATCTCTGTCACATTTTACATTGACTCCCTCTTTTTGAAGCAAGCAGCCCTACCGACCCCAACAATCAATATTTACCCTCTTTATTCGCATATAGTCAAAGGTTACAGAAAAATATCTTGGGGAGATCTGAAAATGGCTAAACTAATGAAGGAACGTGAGATCGGTGAATTTTCTGCGAGATTGTACTGCGAGGCGGACGAAGCAAGTCTCTGTTGCGACTGCAATAACAAAGTTCACGGTGCAAATTTTCTCATGGCGCGACATTTTCGAAGCTTTCTATGCTAGATCTGCCAGTCTGTGATTGCATGGGAGCCTTCAGTGCAAATTCGGATCCGATTGTCTCCCACTGCGAGAGATGCGCTGGTGGAAGCCACAAAAAGGAGTGATGGTGATGACAATGAGGAAAATTATGCCAAAAACCAGGTGGTACCGCACGCCGACGGCTACTTGGGACCGCCTCTAAAATGTTCTTCTATCGATCAAGAAGAAGAATCGTTTAGTGACGACCAGCAATACAAGCCCCTTTCGAAAGCCCTTAAGGGTTGCAAGTAGCCTCGGCTGCTTTTTGAATGGTACAGATCTACCAAAAAAACGCCCTCTTATTATTGGTCCAGGCTGAGTGGAGGGGGTTGGAAGAGTTGGAACAAGGGAAGGGCTTAAAATTTTTTTATTAAGACTTTCAATGAGAAGTCTCACCTTTTTCGGGTATCTAGCTTGTACTATGTGGTGAATCTCAAGCAAAGTATAGTGAATCGAGTGGGGTATCATGCAGATATAGAACGTTTTCTTCGCGCAGGGAAGCAACGTCAGGATCTATCCCAGCTACAAGATTACAACATCTGAAGAAATTATACCATTGTCTTGACTTTGAAACTGCAAGGGGGTGCTTCAGAACCAGAGAACCCAGCAGGTTCAATCTCCTATAAAGGTGCCACGCGGGGCAAGGATCTACGCCATCAGATTTGCCACAATAAATCCTGGACTTTATATTATTTTGAAACAACAATAAGTGTCTGCCATGGAGGTAAACCTAACAAAGATAAATCAGTTTTTTCCTATTCTTCGATCATGGGCTGTGATTTACAAATTTAATGGTTTTTGCGTTTTTCGCCCAGATTTGTTGCTTCACATCAGTGGGTTTTTACAATCTGGACAAAAAACTGACATATACCTATGCTCAAAAATCTTCTGTAATGTTTAATTTGATATTCAAGAAGATTTGGAGAGAATACTGGAAAAAAGACCTTGCTTTTGATAAATGAAGAGCTTTTCATTACCCTTTGGTTCTGAGATTTTGATTTCACAAAAAATGAGTGAGCCTACCAAATCTTCTCTTTTCTTTTCTGGAATCATAAGGTCCTCAAGGAAATTGGAAACACTCTTGTGTCATTCAAAAATATGGACACCTAGAGAGTGGAGAGAAGGTTATTTATCATTGCCAAAATCTATGTAGAAATATACCTAAGTAAAAGTCTACCCGATTGTGTTCAATTGAAACATAAAACTTTCACTGGACCCAAATTTTGGATTACGAAAATACAATAATTAGATGTTGATCATGTTACCAAACAAGACACTTGGAAGACACAAGCCCTCAAGCAAAAAAACACACAAAAAGTAAAAAGAGATAGGTTTCCCTCAAGCAAAAAAACACCCAAGAAGTAAAAAGGGATAGTTTCTTGAAACAAAACGATGGAAGTTTTCCAATCCCTAGCTCACGGAGAAAAAGGGGATATCAGAAAAAACAAAAAGGGACAGGTTCGTAAAACAAAACAATGAAAGTTTTCCAATCCCTAGCTAACAGAGAAGAAGGGGAAATCAGAAAGAACCATCCAAACCAAGAAGATGGTGGTTCTCAAGTCAAGAATGGCAACACAACCCATAAGAATAATGGTATAGAATCATAAGCAATCAAAGAACCATAACATAAAAAATGAGGCATGCAAAGAGGAACAGTGTGCACAAAGAGCTCATGCTTCAAAAAGTTTCAACTCAAACAAAGAACACCCAACAGATACAATTGTGAACGATCTAGCAATGGTTCCTGTGGACCATTATACAAGGGGATGGCAGAAGGTCATAAAAATGAAAGGAAAGAAAGAGAATATAAGTGATTTTTATATAACTTAATATTCTCCTTTGTATTTTCTATATTTAGTATTTCTCTTTGTTTCTTTGTTTCAAAAGTTGAAATGAAATTAAGGGTTTTCTCCATTTGAAAAAAAATAATCAAAAGGTTGCAAATGATGTATATAAGTTGAAAATATAAATTCTTCACACATTCCAAACCCTGGGTACAATTTTCACCATGTGAAATAAGTATGTTGATGTTGAACATGCGATTTGGTTGGATTATCAACCATTGGGGTACATCGTTAATCAACACGAGACAACTCACCATTAATGTCAATGAGTGTTAATGTCAATGAGTGTTAAGGTACCATTTTACATTTTGACATGTATGAATGGATCTAGTGAAGTTAATTCACTTGCAAAATCTGATGATCAAGAGACATTAATGCATTGTCACTGTTGTTAGTGAGGAATCTTGCCATTAATGAATGCACGCTCCAAAGTACCATTCAAAGTCCCTAGTATTGAATCTTGATAATATGATGGAGTCTAATGGAACAAAACAATAATAGTAGCATGAATAAAAAAATATTTAATGAATAATGGTATGAAAGGTTGAATCAACCACATGCTTCACTAATGAGGATGAATTTTGTTAAACGGAAATCTAGTTTTCAAACATAATTCATGCCTAGCTATGCCAAAGAATTATTTTTCACAATTAGGCCTATTTTTATCTTTATTTTAGTTTCTCTCTTCATTCTTATTTATTATTTGTTTGTTTTTTCTCTAATGAAGAGAATAATCAAGAAGTAAAAGTGGGAAGGTTATCATCCACACTTATCACTTCCATCTCATTTTTCTGACATACATTTACAATAAATTCTTCTTTAGCCATGGGCCTATGATACAACCTCAATCGACCACCATTCACTACAAGGGATAATAGTTCTTCATCAATTTCCTTGATCTAAATTTATCCATTTTTTAAAATAGCTTATATTTCATAAGGCCCCAACCATCGAGTGAAAAATCAAGTCAATCCTTGGACCAAAAATCCTAGGGTTGGGGCTTTGTCCTCTAGGCCTTTCCTGCCCAAATACAACATTGTGGTAGTCCTTCTACTACCTTAATTCATCCAAACAGTAAATAACATACCTGGAAATTCCTTGTAGCCCTTGGTTTTTTGTTGTTTTTTCTAACCTTGTGGCTAACCTCCTTAAGCCTTCCTTTGTTACAGGCTCCCTTAACTCACTTCCAACCAACCTTCTTTAGCATCATGCACTACTACATCAACCCTAATTAACCCTTGTTCATCCTTAGCCTACTCCCTATGCCCCAACAAGCCTCCTGTAGCAAGCTACAACCCTTACTAGGCCTCTCTTTTCTACCCTCAGCTAGTTGTTTTGGGGTACAACTAGTCTCCACAATTCACCACATGCTTGTAGCCTAATTTACTAGCCCTCTGTCACCTTCTTGCCTGCGTTCACTGCCAATTAATCCTCCCTTTCCTTGTAGCTTGGTTCCTTTGACCTAAGGCCCCTCTATTTTTCCTTCACTACTTTATTTTTAGTTGTGGTCTACTTCTAGGCCTTCAACTAGCTTGTTGTTCCAACATAGGCCTGCGCCCTACTATCACCTCCCTGTGGCCAACACCTGCGACTTGTGGCCAGTTGCGACCTCTCTTATGACCAACAATTGCAGTCGTTTTGTTTCGATTATGGAAAAATCTCATCATGCCTTCACACCTTGCTGTAATAGACATCCCACATAGTTAGCCCTGTTCAAACCTCAAATGTTTCCTTCTTGTCCTCAATTTTCTTGTTAAGGCAAAAACTTGATCAATCAGTGCTTACACTAGGGGTTGGCCTTCTATCTCAAATTGAGGCTTCCTTCCTTCCTTAAGCCCATGGCTAAGTCTCGTTTAACTCCTCACACAAGAAAAATTATTCTCCATGCTCTTTATATCTAGTTTTCCAAGGGGAGTGTCTCTTAGCTTGTTCACTGACCTTAACTGACTTAACACTCTAAGCTTACAATTATTGAATTTACATATTAAATTTTTTCCCTAGGGTGTAAAACCTCATAAAATAGATCAGAAATCCCCAATGCCTTTTCCAATTAGAAACATCTTCTGAGCTACCAATAGAAATCCACACACCCCAGGTCTGATCTAAGCTTTAGCTAGGAAACATAAACACGGTGAATTTGTACAACTTCAAAAAAAATTGCACAACAGAATATGCCAGCAATCAGATCAATGTACAATATACATAATATGGCCCAAAACTTATTTCTTATTAGTCCTTTAATAAGAAAGCTTAAGGATCATATACTAGGGATAATGGCCCTTTACAATCCATGTACAATGCCAATACAAGGTCTATCATTTAACCAATACACCTAGGGTTGAGGAAAAGTCCCATAGGCTCTCATCTGCCCAACAAGAAACGCCTACAATACTTCAAATACTATTATTGTAACAAACTAGGTTAATCAACAAACCAATTTAATTACTTCCTCCTTTAGTTGTTATTGTCCCTTCCATCCACCCCAATACCCTTGCATTTATCCTTTTTCTTCTTTAGCATCCCTTAAACCTTGCTTATAGCTTGTTGTAGCCTTAATGCCCACCTCAACCAATAGTAAGCCATCTTGGCCTACTCCCTTAGGTCATGGCCCTTGTTGTTCAAGCCTCTTATTCCTATGACCCTTGTGGCCTTGCTCATAGGGATACAATTGACCTTTAACCACTAGCCAACCCTCTTCTAGGGCTTGACCCTACCTCTTGGTAGATTCCCATTGATTGTGGCCTATTCATCCATAACTCCTAGCAGATTCCCCTTGACTGCAACGTATTCAACCCTTCTCCTAGTAGCATCGTGACCTTGCCTCTAGTTATCCAAACAATGCTAACCAACCTCGAAAAAGAAGATACTCCTCTCCTCATTGTTGTTGCAATTATACTCTTCTCCAAGTCTTGTTGCTTGCGGTTAAGCCCTTTTTCCTCCTCACACAAGAAGAATGTCCTTTTCCTTCTTGTATTTATACTTTTCCAAGCAATGTGAAACCCCATATAATGTGTCCCTTGACCTTGTTGTTGGACCTAAGCTTACTTGACCCTTAAGTCAACTCACAATTAAATTATTATTAAACGCCTTTCCTTGCGTTCCAAACCCATTCCTTTACGTCCAACATCTCAAACAAAAAATCAAAAAGCCTTGGGGCTTTTCCAACTAACAATATCTTCCAAGCTACCAAATTTCAACACTATATAAAGAAAATATTTCAACCAAGAAAAAACACTATAAACAATAAATTAATAAATTATTTTAAAATGATATGATAAAAAATTATAAATATTGATGAACCAAATATAAATGCATTTTAACAATAATATTTTTTCTATTATTTCATATATATTTCTTAACCTACAAATTCTATTCTATAGATTATACCATATAAATTCATACTTAATCTTTATATAAGATACCTAGAATTAATCTTTATATAAAATACCTTGAATATAAAATACCTTGAATTTTTTATTTCAATGGTGCAACTAATTGGCTATGTATATTCCTGGCGTATTAGTTAAAAACAAAAACCTTAAAAAGTGTTCATCATCCTTATATAGAATTGGTTAAGTTCAAAATTTGAACAATATCTTGGAAAAGGATTGAACAATTACCGCTATCAAAGTGAATAACCAATAAATTCCAGCTTTACTATAACTCTAGCAAAATTACCTAAATTCTCAAACGATTTCTTAAGGGAACTTTCAAATCTATGGGGTCACTCTTTATTGCTTTAAGGAACCCTCAAAGTGTTCCTCATCATCCCCCAATAAAATTTAATAAGTTGAAAAAATGCACAAATATCGAGGGAGGATTGAACGACTCCCACTAGCAAGCTAATGGTATAAATTCAACTCATCTCACACCATTCATTGTGCTCTTTATGGACACTATCCCTTCACTCAACTCATCTCCCATTCATTGTGCTCTTTATGGGACACTATGGACACTATCCCTTCACTCAACTCATCTCGCACCATTCATTGTGCTCTTTATGGACGCTATCCCTTCACTCAACTCATTTCGCACCATTCATTGTGCTCTTTATGGACACTATCCCTTCACATCACATATGCGTATATTCCAATATCCAAACATATTGATTTTCAATGGTAAACTTGACAAGCACTCGAGGAAAGCATTCAAGTGGCTAAGAACAAGACGTGGCAAGGTATACATATTAAATGTATTTCCCTTGTCGTTAAATGATTTGATTCTAAAAGTAGAATCTTAATATTGCCATTTGTGCTTTTCCATCGTCATGAATACTCACTTCCTACACTATGCATTGGGACCCTAAGACGAATTTTCCATAATCATGAATACCATCTACATTCACAACAGCCCCCCTATTGTCTATAAAGTGCTCGAATATTCTCTCTCTACACAATCCTTTTGGACCTTTGTAAGGGCGAATCGACTAATATCTACGTGCTCTTTATTTTTAATGAAGTAAATTCAAGTTTAGCACTCGATTAAACTTTATCCCTTTAATCGAAGTTTGAGTTAATGTTTTTTACATGTAATATTTTTTTTACAATTTTGCTTTGTTTAATCTTTTTAGAATTGGAATATGGAGAACCATGTAGAATACTCTATCTAGGCTTTTATTTTAGTTGCAACTATTATTGTGAATTCCGTCTGGGCAAGCAATCTCAAACCTATTTGGCTTCATACAGCCTCCGCAAGCGAAATATGATTGAACATTGCTTTCACAACCGTTGCCAGAAAGCGGGAAAAGCGCTCAGAGAACACGAGCCAAAGATGTCAAATCTGTCAAAAACACAGAACAATGGACAGAAGCCGTAGTTTGTAGAACCAAAACATCAGTCATTCGGAACTTGGAAGCAATCATGGTTATCAAATGTGATGCGTACACGAAAACCCGGCATAGTGGACTGTGCCGTATCTGAATTTGTGTATACAAACGGAATTTTTTTGGGTGCATTCAAGGCGTAAATTATTCTGAAACAGTCTGCGGACTGCTGGGACTGTTTTTACAGTTTTGTACCTTGACAATAATCGGCAAAATTTGTGGGAATTTCTTTCAAAAAATTCTGGTGTTAACACTGATGATGATTGACAATTGTGAGCAATCCTATTTTTGTTAGTTAGCTCAGGCGGACCGGAAATTACTGTAAAAATTAATCTTCGGGCCGCTGACGGAATCGATTTCGTTTTATTGGCCTCCCAGAACGAATATTACGATTGCGCCATCTCCCAGCGTAATCCATTCGCCACTCCATCGTGTCTTGGAACGTATTCCTGCAATTTGCCGGAAGTTAATTTACGGAGAAAAGTAGGATAAAGAATTATATTAGTGGGGAATGGAACTCGTTTATTACCTCTAATTTTCGGACTAATTCTTTGGCTGTGGGAGCAGAAACGATGATATGGCGTGCAGCTGGCGTGATGAACCCGTCGTCCACGGCCTGGTCGATGAACGTTAACAGAGAATCGTAGTAGCCTTCCACATTCAACAATCCGACCTGAATTCAACAAAAGAATCATCTGTCAAACGTATAATCTTTAACAGAACTTCTGAATTTGATGAAACTCCGGAATGGTATATTATATTTACCGGCTTGTTGTGGATCCCGAGCTGAGCCCATGTTATCACTTCCAAGAGTTCTTCCAATGTCCCGTAACCTCCTGTCACGCAGTTCAACAGTTGGCAGATGCGTACACGGTCAGAATGGTTTGTAACTTTGCGGTACATAGACCATTACAGTTCATCTGATATTTCAGAAGAAATGCCTGACGCAGACAGCGCGAGACCCGGATTCGAAGACTAAAAATTCCAATGAGAAATTGAGAAACTTATCGTTTAGTACCTGGCAGAGCAATGAAAGCATCTGATTGGCGTGCCATTTCTGCCTTTCTTTCATGCATATCTCCTACAGCTCTCACTTCTCCAACGGTTTTGCCCGTAAGCTGCACGATATTACAATAAATATAAACGTTAGTGGCCATGTTCAAGTCAAATTAAAGAAATCCTACCGCCTCGAAAAGAATAATTAAAGGATTTCTAGAATTCACCTCTGGGCACATCAGTGTCTTTGGAATAACCCTGCACATCAAAGGGAAGGCAATGAATGGTGTGAGATTCGAACAGCGGACGTCTCGAGGCCAAAGCATGATCTAGAATGTTAAATATTTCAACATTAAAAAAGACCGGCAGCGATGAAATAGAAAATCTTTTAACTCTGGATCCAATGCGATGAAATAGAAAATCTTTTAACTCTGGATCCAATGCGATGAAATAGAAAATCTTTTAACTCTAAATCCAATGCTACACCGAAATTTGAACTGCCGACCGTAAAGCAAACTTACCCCAACACATGGCCACCGCCATTATAGACCGCCTGCGACACGAGGCCCATGAGCCCCACACTTCCTCCACCATAAACCAGGTCCATGTTCCGCGAAACCTGGCGGATCACAAAATAAAGCTCAGAGATTAACTTTACTCGAGACACAGTACAATCATGGGACAATAAAAGAGGCGAAAAAGACTCGGGCCGGACAGCCATGTTTTAGAAAGGCATTAATTTGTTACGGAAGCTTTAATACGAGGACTTCGCCAAAGTAATTCTTGTCTGAAGTTCTTTGTGAAAAATTCTTGTCTGAAGTTCAAAATTTACGCAATAGAAAGTGCCGTCATGTAAATAAGAATCAGCTCATAGATAGAAAATAAATATCGTTAAATTGTCAATGGGGAAGTCACCGACAACAAGATTTAAATTCAATATTCAGTTAAAACGTCACTCTGGAAGTCCGGACTCCGGACTGCGTTATTTAAATTCGCGTCTTTAAACAGCACGGAGCTGTCAGAAATTTTAAGCCGCACAATAAGTTGAAAGAAAAGGCCGCTAATTGGACTGATAATCAAAATATGCTTAAAATTTTAAATAAACAAATGATACACACATCCACAGACAAGAAAATGATGAGCGACATAGTATCATGCAAGAAGCCGGCACTACCGGATTTAAAAATCTTCAACTGTATAGCCTTTAATGAGCAGGACCTGGAAAGAATTTCTACAAGTATCGAAAGATTTAAGCTAGAAAGAGACCCTGAATACTATATAGAATTCGGAAAATGATGTTGTAAAACTAGCACAGCCACATCCAACAACAGTAACGCCAAAGGTTCACGCAGAACGGATTTAAACAGAGAACTTTAGCAAGACTTATCTGTAGAAATTTCAGCTATATTCGTGGTTCAAGGGGGAAAAAACCCTCCACTAAAACTGGAACTCGACAGATACTCTTGACAAGAAAGAACACATCGACAAACAAAAGAGAGAGCGACACAGCATTCCAAATCTTAACTACTAGACTGAAAATTCAAATTTAGTTTAATTGCGTTTAATGGAATCAGCTATCGACCTGGAGAACCTTGAGCCTATCATATGACTTATTAAAAAGAGCACATCCTACACTACCAAATTTAAAATCCGACTTTAGCGTTCATTGCCTTCTGCGGAAATGTTTCATGCAGTGCCCAAAGAAGCAAAGGGAAAGTGTTCATATAATTATTAAGATTAAAAACAACATAGAAGAGACAAAGCTGGCAATAAGTCTTTTTGGTAGTTTATACCTATCTTAATTACCCACTGGTTTCAACTAGTAAACCAGTAATCTTGTAGATAGAGTGCCTTAACAGTGCACCTCGATATTAACTGCTTTACACCACATGGACAACACGGCAATAAGTTCGACCTATGAAGGCTGAGCGATATTATTTCTTCAGGTCTCCACGTTAAGAAATTTCCCGACCTTTGAAGGCTGAGCGATATTATTTCTTCAGGTCTCCACCATTCCAGGTTAAGTAAAGGAAAGTCCCCTAAATGCATAAGAAAGAGACAACGGCTAGTCGAAATGATTTGTTCAGGCATCCAACTGATCAATTCATTCTCAGCTGTATTCGGAGTTAAAAGAAGAAAAGACCCTTAAATGCATAAAAAATCAACAACAGCTTTCATGCCTGTGAAGGTTCCCTGTTTATCAGAAATATTATTTCGCGAGTGACGTATTTATTTCAAGTCTCAAGGTGAAGAATTTTCAGCTGTATAATTTCAAGTCTCCAGGTGAAGAATTTTCACCGGTATTCGAAATTTAAGGAAGAAGAGGCCTCTAAATTCATAAAGCTACTGATAATTTAGCGGATATGACGAAATATTATTTAAGCTTCTTATATTTTAGCGGATATGATAACTATTATTTCTAGAACTGGTAGACAACATTTCAGCTGTAGTCGAGGATCATGAAAGAAAAGGTACTAAATGCCTAAACTCGACATCGGCTTTACTGATTCCAAAACTTTTCAATGGACATGAAAAGATATTATTTCGACAACTTTCCGTATTATTTATGTCGATCCCACAGAATTCATGCCGACACGCAGACAAAAAGGCCGAAATAAGATAAGAGTTCATGATCTTTACCAGTTCGTTTCCAAGTTCAACTGCTGCGGCCTGATAGCTCAACTTTTTGCCCGGACTGCTGCCGCAGAAGACGCAGACGCTCTTGAATCTAGACGCCCTCTGTTCGAACCCTGACCCCGTCTCCATCGCTCCCTTTTTCTTTCTCGCTCTGTAAAAGCTTCCTATAGTGAGTCAATACAAAAAAGCTGACCACCTCAGAAGTTTGACAATAAAGACTCGGCAGGCTCTGCCTATATATAACCTCTCTATGGTGTTAGCGCACATCTGGGGGCCATTTTACCATAGAGGAATTGCAACGTGTTCCTATACCCTAGCGGCACAACCCTCGGTGACATTCAGAAGACACATTCCTCCATGACCAAGACCTGTATCGTACTACTCATCCTTCTTCCGTTCCATCAATCAATCCGAACCCCAATCACATTCTCCGCAGGTATTATTAATATTAACATCGCCATCATTAATGGAATTATTGTGCTCATCATACTTAAGAGAGCCGGCATGCCAACCATGCCTGCACAGTCCTCACCGTGACCGGGGGCCCTCCCTAACCCCGCCACAACCCAACACACGTGCAGAACATATATCTGAAAATGCCGTGAATCGTTATGCCATTCTCCTCCATTAATGTCCCTCCATCTCCGAATCTCTGGCCACATATCATCCGCAGATCCCTCACCCATCTGTCACGCATACCTCCAAGATCTCGCACGCGTCCCCCGCACACCGAAGAAATTCTCGCTGAATTTCACGGCAACGAAAAACGAAGCTTTACCGGCCGGTGAATTGAAGTTCGTTAGCGGATTAGCTGTCCACGCCGCCCACGCGTGATCTCGCCAGCTGGCAGCATCGGCAGCGTGTGAAGCCACCACGCCTTATGTGTAATCATTCGGGAAAGACGGAACGCCATTGCCGGCATCTACGGCATGGACGGCAGTCCATCCACCGAACCCGATTCCCGTCATTTCCCCGTCAGAGCTGCGGCTCCGCACGAACCCGCCCGTGCACTCAAAGACTGTTACAAGTTGTTACTTGCAAGTCACACGTACTTCAGCTGACGTGACGTGCCAGGTCAGACTCTGCGCCTCCCTAATCGTTCGTACCGCAGTAATATTTATTAGGCATGGGCGAATATCAATTCCTGCATGACCTGTCACGACAGTCTCCCACAATTGGCCCAGCCGTCGCCACGTCATTGGACTTTAGCGGCGCGTCCTATAGGTCGATGCGCCTTCCATCAGCCGCCGGCAATGATGGGACCGGCAGTTATAAGCCCGCGCCTCGCCGGCGTTTCCCGATCGCTTTCGCTAAATGACAATGCCGACTTTTCTCCGGCCGTAATACCGCCGGCGACCGGTATTTATCCTTGCCTGGTTCCGACACCGTTCACGTGACTGTTAAATTCCCCGTATCCGTTCTGATCCCCACACGTCTGCGGTGGGCGCCCGGATATTCACTTAAAACTATAGGATTATAATATTCATTATTAAATCTATTTTGAAATCCGCCGTCATCACAGCCGGCTGCCTACTTCGCTTATTCATTTATTTATGTTTTAAATTCATAAGGTCTCCGTTTCGAGACGGTACTTGTTCTTAGACATCTACCTTTTTTCCGAAGATGCGAAGGTTTGTCTTTAGCCATTAATTGTAATTTTCATTGCATTAAAGAGTAAGCATTAGAAAAGGAGTTGTGTATGAACGCAGAATAGTAGTCTTGACCGCAGTTTTTTTTTTGGAATCTCGTAAAAAGATTTTTAAATAATTAAGTGGATGGAGTGTTTAAATTGCATTTTTTTATGGTGGAAATGTATTTAGCACTATCAAAAACCCTCGAGGCACTTAAAACGCTGAAGTTTAACTACTATAATCTAGATTTTCAATTTTTTTTCTTAGGAATTTTTCATAATCATATAGGAATTTCTAGATTATTTTGTGGGTTTTTAGACTACAATATCAGGAAATGTAATTGAGTATAGAGGCTCATTGTGTGGAGAGGCTCATTCTACAGCCTAATATGACCATGTTCTCAAAAAAATAATAAAAATATTTTTTTAATGTTGACCAAAAGTGAGCTTGAATCTTAAATTATATATAACTTGAATCTTTAGATTATATATAACGGTTTAATCTTATTAATGGATTAAAATTAATTATTAAAACACAATTATGTATTATTATATTTAATTTGAATGGATATTAAATTATCTCATGGGTTTAATAGTACCTTTTATCATATACATGAATTTGAATGAATGATAATTTTACCTTTAACAAAAATTGACTACATTAAAATTTCAAATTAGGTAAAATATTGAACATGTTTACTTGGAGTTACTAAAGTCAATACCATCAATTAAATCAAATGAAAAAGGTTAATTCAACACATAATAAAAATTATTGCTCCAAAATATTTTAATATTTTTTTTAATTAAATATTTGTAAAATAAATTTTAAAGGGAAAAAATATATCTTATGGATATATTAAAGTCTTTAAAGACATAAAAATTTCCACATCAAAGTTTTAATATTTGAAAATATTAATTTGTTGTAGTTTTATTATAATTTTTTTTATCATATCATAAAAAACATTATTAAATCTAATATTAATATTATTAATTCTAATAATTTTGGATTAATGCAATATTAAATTTAATATGATATTAAATTTGTAATATTATAACATATATTGATATATCATGATATATATTAACTCTAGATATATATATATATATATGGAGGGAAGAAAAAATACATAAAGTGATAATGGTGGAGAGATAGAGGGAGTGACAAGGGAGAGATGGAGATAAAATGAAGGAGAGAGGAGAGGAGGAATGAAGTGAGAGAGAGTGAGAAAGAGAGTGAGAGAGGGAGAGAAGTGTAAGAGAGATAGAGGGAGGTAGGAGAGAAAATGAGAGAGGGGGAGAGAAGTAAGGACATAGAGGGAGGGACAACGAGATGGAGTTGGAGGGGGAGAGAGAAAAGTGGAGAGAGAGAGGGGGAGTGACAAGGGAAAGATGGAGAGAGAGTGTGTATGTTTTGGAGGGGAGATAGAGAGACAAAGAAGGAGAGATGGAAGGAAGGAGGAAGAGAAGGAGGGAGATAGTGACAAAGTTTGAGGGTGAAGAGAGAGAGAGTTGAGGGGAGAGAGACAAAGGGAGCTAAGAGAGAAAGGGAGAGAGAGGAAGGAAGAGAAATAATGTGAGACAGAGGAGAGAGGGAGGGAGAGAGACAGAGTTGGAGGGAAAGAGAAAGGGAGGTAAGAAGAAATGCATAGAGATAAAGGTGGAGAGATATAGGGAGTGATAAGGGGGGGAGAGAGAGAGAGAGAAGGGGAAGAGAGAGGGAGAGGAAGAGGGAGGGAGAGATATACAGATATGGAGAAAGATTTTTTATGTTTTAAGGGTGATATAAAGAGACAAAGGAGAGGCAGAGGGAGATAGAGATGTAGATGGGAGGTGAAGAGAGGGAAGAAGAGAGAGATAGAGAGAGGGAGGGACATATATATAGATATGGAGAGAGTGTGTGTGTGTTTGGGGGCGGTGAGATAGAGAGACAAAGGAGAGATGGAGGGATATATAGATATAGATGGAGGGGGAGAGAGGGAAGAATATTTCTCGTACTATATGCATTGATTTCAGTGTAGATGATGATTTATAATCATATTTTATTGCTTACACTAGCTGCATTAATTTCAGTGCAGATGTTGATTTCTAATTATATTTGATTGTTTGCACTAGATGCATTGATTTCAGTTTAGATGTTGTTAATCCTATTTGACTTTTTTCTCTAGATGGATTGATTTCAACGTAGATGGTGATTTCTAATCTTATTTGATTGCTTGCACTAGATGCATTGATTTTAGTGTAGATGTTGATTTCTAATATTATTTGATTGCCTTCATTATAAGCATTGATTTCAGTGTAAATGTTTTCTAATCCTATTTCATTTCTTGCATTAGATGGATTAGATGTTGTAAATCTTGAGTTTGTAAATTATTAAAAATATTTTTCAAGATTAGATGGATGGGGGAGAGAGGGGAGAAAATTTCTTGCACTGGATGCATTGATTTCAGTGTAGATGATGACTTCTAATCTTATCTGATTGTTTGCACTAGATGGATAGATTTTAGTGTAGATTTTGATTTCTAATTATATTTTATTGCTTGCAATAGATGCATTGATTTCAATGTAGACGTGCATTTCTAATCTTATTTGATTGCTTGCACTAGATGCATGGATTTTAGTGTATATGAGGATTTCTAATCCTATTTGATTGCTTGCACTAATGCATGGATTTCAGTGTAGATGTGGATTTCTAAACCTATTTGAGTGCTTGCACTAGAAGCATGGATTTCAGTGTAGATGTGGATTTATAATCCTATTTTATTTCTTTCACTAGATGCATGGATTTTAGTGTAGATGTGGATTTCTAATCCTATTTGATTTCTTGCACTAGATGCATCGATTTCATTGTAGATGTTGATTTATAATCTCATTTGATTGTTTGCATTAGATGCATTGATTTCAGTGGAGATGTTGTTTTCTAATCCTCTTTGATTGTTTGCATTAGATGCATTAGATGTTTATATTGAGACTATAGATTATTAAAAAAAAAAAAAAAACCAATATATATATATATATATATATATATAAGTAGAGGGGCACTATTAAGGAATAAAAAGATGTGCAGAATCAATCCTCCTGCAAAGTGAAAATTAATCCTTCACAAGATCATCTCCCTTCTTCATCACCAACTAATTACTAATAAACAATTACATATATTCAGAATTACTAATAGAGTAATTACATACAACAATGTATTCAAAATATTTATAAGAGGAAAATGTATATTTATAAACATCAAAACAATTCAAACTATTCTCTAAGGAGATGTGATAATTTTTTGGAGAAAAAAATAATGTAAATATTTACAAATCTAGCCACTCATTAAAAGAATTTCAAAAAACATTATTTCTTGACTTTGCAAAATGGACAATAGATAAAAAAAAAATCATCAAAATATTTTGGAAGGAAATAAATTATTTCAAACATAAATAAAGAAACAAATTATTTCAAGAATAATCTTCACTCAGTAAATTATTAAAACTACTCTTCAATATATATTTTGTAATATTTGGAGGAACACTATTTAGAATTACTTAGTTGTCAAAAGTTATGATACCTAAAATTAAATTAAATGGATGTGCAATATCAATCTTCTTGCAAACTATTGACAACATTGTCTCCCTTCTTCATCACCAACTAATTACTAATAAACAATTACAAACACATAAGATATAACACAACAATTGTAGCATTCACAAACATTACCTTCCAAATCCAAACACATAAACACACAAACCACTCAAATCATCCAAACACAGAAATACAAACCATTCAAGGAAAGAAAAAAATACCAGAATAAAGAAGATAATGATATGGTCATGCCAAGCAAAGAAAACATAATGTGAATTTTGAATTTTATCTGAAACATACACATAATAATGATAATATAAAAATATGACATTGTTGCCCCCAACTGGAACCAACTTAGATCCATCTAACACCAGATCTATCATGCGTTGAGAGGGATCAAATCCCTCGATATGCAAACCTTTCCTCAAGTTATACAAACCAAAAACAAGGTTTGCGCCTGGAGGGATTGATCCCTCTCAACCCATGATAGATCCAGTGTTAGATGGATATTTCTACAATCCAATATGAGGGACATGTGTAAGTATGCCACGTCTTCAAAAAATGATAAAATAATTTTCGCTAATGTCAGCCAAACAAACAAACAAAAATTAAATAACCATATAAATAAAAAATTAAAAATCGATTAACACAACAATTAATTGAGTTGTTGATATTTCACTTTCACTCTACTTGGTTCTTTGATATTTCACTTTCACTCTTCAAATAATAAATAAAATATTTTGATCTCTATCTTAAATAATATTTATATAACTTTACAAAGATAAAGTAATTAAAGAAAATCTATTTCTCTTATTGAGCTGAGAGGCTCACTCTACAGCGCAGTATGATGTGTAAGGGTGTTCGCCGATACATCAAAGTTGAAATTTTTCTCATGTGGACCAAAACAAAATTTTAAAAAAATCTAGAAATAAAAAAAGAAAACTATACAAAACATTTAAATAATGTCGGCCCATAAAAAATATGCACTTGAAGAAATTAGATCCCTCTCAACTTATGTTAGTTCCGTATTTAAGATAGATCTATGTTGGTTCATATATAGTTTTAAAGTTTATAACTTCAAAATTATAGATTCAATAATTTTTTTGTTTTAAACACGCTTATTTTCTAGATTAACTTAGACTCAAATGGTCAAATTCTTAATATTGTTTCATAAAACATGAAAGGAAGGGGTTAGCAAAGCAACATAGTTTAGTTATTCAATGGTTTTATCTTTTTAAGATATATATTTTAATCAATGTTATGTGAAATTTGATAAAGATTTTTTGAAATAGATTTGAGTTGTGTAATTTTTACAATTATGCTTCAAGATTTTTTTAGGTGTTGAATTCATTTATGGATTCAATGACACATTTTAAATAACAAAAATTCAGAATGTCATGAAAAATTCTATCATCGGATTCAATAAAAAATATAATAAACATCAAATGAATAAATAGATAGACTGAGCTAAGCAAAACACCCTCCATAAAGAAAAGAAACAATGAATCTATATCAACATCATAATCCTCAAAGAGATATTGGGTATGTGAGCTTATGCAACAGTGCTTAATCCCTTTATAATTAGTTTTAGAATCACCTCTAGAAATTACCTCTTTATTGTTTGTCATCCATTAGGTTTAGAATATCTAACTATGTTCCTTGAAAGAATTGGATTGTTGGAACAAACATCCTTTGAATAATGAGAAAAAATTTGTGTAATTAGTAGTTATTTTGTATAACGAATTGTTTAAAAACTTTATCTAGTTGATCTATAAACAAATTTGACCTGAGGAGATGATAATTTCTTTAACCTAGTTAAAGTCACTTTTCAGACATTTGTCAATAACCTTTCTTTTTCTTGGGAAAAAACACATTAACAAGATACTAAAAAATGTTATAAGTTTAAAAATCTTAATTATTAGAACACACCCCAGTGGAGATATGCATGAGATGCATCTCCTTAATATGATACACATATAAGTGCACTCTCTATGATCTTTTGAGTCATCTTCCAAGAAATCTCTTTCACTTCTAATGATTATTCATGTTCACTTATGACTTTCATATTCCTTCTCGAGTAAATAATACAAAACACCTTAAATTTTACGGATTGGGTTTCTAGCATTCCCCTCTTCAATTTGAAGGGGTTTATGTAAGTCCAAGTAGAGATTTGAAATCTGGAAGTGGGAAATTTCTAATGGCTAAATGTGCTCTCTAAATATAATGGTTTTTGGATGATCACAAACCAAATGGTTATCATAGGTTGATGTCTTCTACTAAATGGTGATTAAAGGAAGACCACAAACTAAATGGATAATAGATGTCTTCTAATAAATGGTGGTTTAAGATAAACCAAAAACTTTGGAACTTGGCTCTAAGGCTCAATGGTTCCATTTGAAAATACTATTTTAGGATGACCACAATCTCTTTCTAAACTTTACTCTAAGCTTCAGTAGCTTCCAAAAAATTTCCTAATTTAGTTAGAAGCTGATGTCCTCAACTAATTGGATGTGCTCTCAAATGTGTATACATTACACCAATGGATTCAATTTGATCATTCAGTGTACTAAAACAAGATACTGAATCCTTCTACAATATTTGCGGAATATAAATCATGATCGCTCAATCACATGCAAGTAAGAGAGAGAAGTAAATCAATCGCATAACACAAGAATTTCTTGGGGAAAGTAGCTGCTCAAAACCCTCCATCTTTATTGTATAATCAACAAAGAAATCATGAAACAATACAATGCATGTATGCTCACCACAACCCCATACACTCTACCAATTGTCTCACACTGATCTAGGAAAAAATGGACCAATACATAGACAATTTCCTGCCCACCTTCAGCCTGCCTTGCTCACACAATCCCTAGGAAAAATAATTCCTATTAAATAGGAATCCCAATCTTCCTTGACTGCACAATCCATCATGGGCTTCTTGTGGCTTTATAACTACACCTAGGCATTTCACTAAAAATACAACTGATAGTTTACTTGCCTTTAACCTTTGTCTCAACTGGGTCGCCATCAGAATTGACATGCATGCAACTATTAATAGTGAATCATCAGTTACTTGGTAGATCACTACTTGTGAATTAAATCTATTTTAATTCACTTGATCTTCCACTAGCTCATCAATCAGTTAGAACTAGTTAAACTTATTTTAACTCAATTAATTTGAGTTAACTAATTGCACTCACACCACACTAGTGCTACAACTACAACTGGACCCTGTAAATAATAGAATCACTCTACATGCCTACTCTTTGACCCTCAGCTTGAAATTCTTGAGCTAACTAAGTCTATCACACTTAGTTAACTATTAAAAGTTATTATAAGATAATATTACAATTTATTTTCCAATTTATTTAAAAATTGGATGCCCACATTAGCACTAATATGTCACTAAATTCCTCACTCATGTGTGACCTGGAATCCCACACTAGTATGTGGTGCATTTTCTTGTTGAATTTCAACAAAATGGTGGTTTAATGATGACCACAAATTATTTTCTAGTGAAAGCTATAAGTCTTCTACTAAATGGTGATTTAGGGAATACCACAAACCAAATCATGCTCATGGAATATGGCTTTGACTTTGGCTTTGGATAGAATTATAATTATGGCTTGAGGCTCTAGTTCTGGCTATAACTATAGTTCAAGTGTATTGTTCCTACTCGATTGATATGACTTTGAAACTAAATCATAATTTTCAATCACTAATATTATTCTCCTTTGTTAGAGACAAGGTGAGAAGATGGAAATATTTCCACTACAAGATGGGTCAATACTTGAGAATGAATTATTTGATATGATTGATATTTCTTCTTGGTTATTTATGAACATTGCCAAGAAGTAAGCTACCCATCGTGAATATTTGATTTTGTAGGTTTTTGATGTTTAGAACATTTCACTAAAGGATGATCATTCTTTTCACAATTCTCACATGGATGAAGATCAAAACACTAATCCTCCATGTGGCCAACCTGATGAGAATATTGGTATTTAGGAATTTGTTCTTGAGCTAGAGTAGGTGAAGATGAATTTTCTTAAAGGAATCAAACACTATAGAGCTAGATTGGTTTGGAATAATATAGAATGTAAAACGTCACTTATTTTTCATATCCAAGACATGATTGATGGTTGTTGTTGATGATTTTTTCCCTAGGTCTAATGATGGACTTGGAAAATGCAAGTGGAACTTGTTCATGACAAACTTCATATATTTATGAAATGACATCACCAATTTGATCATGTGTTGGCTACTAACATGACTCATTCTTAAATTTAAAAGAGAATTATGTTGAAAAGGGACTAATTAAAAATGTTCATTCTTGTGTTGTATTTCGACATGCGATTTTGTCTTGCAAATCTTGTAAACACATTATAATATTAGTGAGAGTTGTTTTGTTGATTTTTGCTATATTTTCGATAGTAGAGAATATTATAATATTAAATAACTGTTAGGTCCCTATAATACTAGTGTAGCACCCTTATTATTATTGATAGTGTAGCCCCCTTATTATAATTCATGTGCCATGTAGCTCCCATATTGTTATTGTTGTGCCCCATAGAAACCCACTATTGTTATTGTTGTGTCCTTACATTATTGTTTTTATGTAGGCTTTGATTATATTGTGACCCCTTAGACTTGATCCAGATTTATGCAGGAACACAATAGAATACACATATAACCATAAATACAAATATGCAACATAAATAATACTTCATTTCATTAATATCAAAGAATTGAAATTGGTTTACAGACAGAATGGAAATAAACTAGCTATGGCGCTGGTAGCTTATCTCTGAGAAGAGATGTGGTGGCTACAAGCCTCTGAACTGTGTTACAATGAGGCTCGAGAGCCTATTTATTATTGAGAAATAATGGAAAACCCTAAACATCCAAAAACCTAATTCTAGGAGATGAAGCGCCAAAACTATGGGCCGTGTTTGGGTAAATTGGTACATCAACTTCCCGGGGACGTAACTTTGGCATACGATCTTCGTTTGGCACGCAGCATACCTCGTTAGAAATATCTATCCGAGGAATACAAATTTTGAGTGAGAAAAATTGATTTATGAACCCATGTTTCTCTTAGTTTTCCTAAAAAACGTTGTTTAGGGCCTCAAAACAACTCTGGAAGTTCAGGATCTAAAAAACTACTAAAAATAGTAAGTTATGCTACAATTAAGGAAACTGAAAAACTGAAAGAAACAATGTTGCGACCTCAAGTGGAATAAGTGGGTGGCCACCAATATCCACCTGGATCAAGACCCCTATATATACAAATGAGGTCTTGTCATTTGTATCATCCAAGAATTGTTCATTTTATGTAATGCAAAGGAGGTTTCCCCCTCGAAGATGTTAATTTTAAAGTCGTTGATCTATCTTTTCTTCTATTTTGAGAGTCAGTTGCATAACATTGGGTATCGAAGCTTTGGATTCTAGGGTTTTGATTCTTCAAATAGGACATCTTGGAATTTTCACTATAACATTTTTTCTATGAAGCTTCAGAAGCTCAAATTGGAACCGCATGGATTTGAAATATTGTTGAACCTCTTGTACGAATTTCAGATCTTGGTTCACTATATTTTCAGAGATATGATTCGAGGAAGTTAGGGTTTTTGCAGGCTCCATAATTTCATCTCAAACAAGTGACTTAGGTAAAAATGTCATAACTTTCGTTTTAGGAATCATATTTGAATTCTATAAAAAGTGGCTAAAATTGCATGGACTATAGTTTTTCTTGTAGAAATTTCATGGCCCAATGTTGAAACAATGACATGTGGAATCTCTTAAAACTTCGCTCTACTGAACCAGTCCATAATCAGGTCATCATGGGAGATTTTTCCTAACTTTATATTGAATAATCAAATATTGGTATGACTTGTGGCATTGGAAAGAAGATTCAAAGGGATAAAACATAACTGAACTTCATACCTTAGATATCCAAAATTTCAAAGTTACAACCATTGCAAGATCGAGTTCCTAAAAGAAATAAAAAAGGTGTGTATGTTTTTCAAATTGCACAAATTTTGTTTGAAAAATCGGTTTGAAGTGATTCCAATGGAATATTGAAGCATAAATATCAGTATTGAGTTCTAAACTGCCTCCCAAGAAAAATAATTCCACACTAATTAATCCCTCATAAAACTCTACTATAATGCATGAAGAGGGAGAATTGCAACATGATATATCAAAATTACGGGACCAAGTGCAACAATTTCACTCTCACAAAGATCAAAAAAATATGAACTAAAAGGGGACATGGATTGTTTAAAAGAAGAAATAAAAGGTGACATGGATGGTTTAAAAGGTGACATAGATGGCTTAAAATGTGACATGAATGGTTTAAAAAAAGACATGGAAGGTTTGACGAAGTTGCTAAAAGAAATGCTTCCTAATGGTGAAAAGGTATTCCATGAAACTCATGATGAGACCAAAAGGAATTTCAATCATGATTTTGGAGACTCCAATGTTGGGTTTAAGACCCAACACATTCCAAAGATCGATATGAGGAATTTTTATGACAAGGATCCGGTAACATGGATACTACAGATGGAGTAATATTTTGATCTCCATGATGTGCAACACACACAAAAGGTACACATTGAAACTTTATATTTAGAAACCAATCATTTTGTATGGTATCTATGGATTTGTTCTCGTAAACCAATTTTTACGGAGGAAATGATAACACATTATGAGGATACAAAGAGCAACACCTTCTTTATCCAATTGATAAATCTCAAACAAAAGGGTTCAATGGCAGAGCACATTGAGGATTTCCAAAAATTGAATATCAGGGTAACCAATATTCTAGAGGAGCATAGGATTGTAGAAAATCCACATATATTCAACTGATCTTGTAATATGCTAAAATAAAATACTTGAATTTATTCTACAAATTGCGGAAACCAATTATGATCGCACAATCACATGAATAATAAAGAGAAAGAATTTCAATCGCGCAACACAAAGATTTATTTGGGGAAAGCCTCAGCTAAAAACCCCACTATCTGTACATTTCATTAAGTCAAGAACATGAAACAATGCAATGTTTCTCTCAGATTTGAGAGCTCTCTGCACCATCTCTAATTGTCTCACTCTGATCCAAGCAATTTTGGTCCAATACTTAACCAATTTATTTCCTCTTGATGCTTAGCATTTCTCACGCATTCCCTAGCCTAAATTCAACCACTTAATTAGGAAATTTCCAATAATTGGTTGTGAAATACATCCAGGGCATCCTACTTACCTCATGCATGACCCGTACAATTTTCTAATTATATAACTGATAGTATACTTCCCTTTAACTCCAATCTCAATTGGGTCTTCCTCAGAACTAACACGCAACAACTATTTATAGTGAATTATAAATTATCTGATTGATCACCGCATGTGAATTAAATCAGATTTAATTAACTGGGCCTCTCACTAGCTCCTCCATCGGTTAGAATTAGTCAAACTGATTTTAACTCAAATAATTAAGTTAAACAATTACAACTCAAAATAAACTACAACTAGATCGCCTAAAACTTAGAGTCAACTCTACATGCCTCCAGTTTGACCCTCAACTTGAATTGACTGAGTTAACTAAGTCTTCCTAACTCAGTTAACTCGTACAATTTGTCATGTGATGTGGAATTACAATTTCCTTCTAATTTAATTAAGGGAAAATTAAATTACAAGCCACTTCTTGTTGTCAATTTCAACACTCCCTCTCACAAGAAATGGATTTTTTTCTACCCCGATCCTTCCTTTATGGAAATTGAATTTTCCTCTTAAGAGTTCCTTCGTCAAGATGTATGCATCTTGCTCCTCCGTGGGAATGTACTCTAATGATATAATCCTCCTCTGCACGCAATCTCTGATATGGTGATGTCAGATATCAATATGCTTCGACCTATCATGAAAAATTGGAGTAACTAAGAGTTTTATACAACTCTGGTTATCACAATAAATCACCATCGGATCCATTTTTCGACCAAACAAACCAACAAGTACCTTCCTCATCTAGATGGCCTCACATGCTTCTTGACTAGCAGTCATGTACTCTGCTTATATTGAACTGAGTGCAATTGATCTTTGTTTCATGTTGTACTAGGAAACTGCTATTGACCCAATGTTAAAGATGCCCCCTGATGTGTTCATCCTGTCGGATGGACTCCCTTCCCAATATGCATATGTGAAGCCTTAAAGCTTCACTTCCTCTATCCACCTATACCATAGCCCAAGCGTTGTAGTGCCTCTGAGGTATCTCAACACATGCTTGCCTGCATTCCAAAAGAGCTTGGTAGGCTTAACCATACCTTGAATAAGTTGGTTAATTGCATAGCATATGTGTAGCCGTGTGTTCAAAAAATACATGAGTGAACCCACAAGCTGCCTATAGATGGTAGCATCTACTACTTCACCTGAAGTAGCATCCTCCTTCCTCTAATTTCCTGCTAGAGGAGTCTCCATGGGTTTCCTACCCTCCATGTGGAACTCCTTCAAAATCTAGTTGGCATACTTGCACTGAGATACAAATATCTCCCCATATCTTTGCCAAATTTCCAATCCTAGGAAATAGTGCAAGAACCCCATATCCTTCATCTCAAATTCTTTTGCAAGATCCTCTTTGTAAGACTTGATTATTTATTCATCACCTATCAGTATTAAATCATCTACATAAAGTACAATGATAAAAATTTTACCTTCTACCACAATATGGTAAAGGGTCATGTCTACTTCACTCTTGGTGAAGCCCAACCTGATGAAGTAGTTGTCGATCCTGGTGTACCAAGAATGAGATGCTTGTTTCAGTCCATACATTCTCTCTTGAGTCTACACACATGCGACTCTTTGTCAAAGGTCTCAAAAGCTTCCAGATGCTCAATGTACACCTCTTCCTCAACCACTCTGTTGAGGAAGGTTGTCTTTACATCCATCTGATGTATCTGCCATCCTATCTACACTGAAAGTGCAAGGATGGATATGATTGACGAGTGCATTGCGACTGGTGCAAAGTTCTCCTTATAATCAATCCCCTCCACCTAATAGAACCCTCTAGCCACAAATATAGTCTTTTGTATCTCCACAATCCCATATGCTAACTGCTTCACCTTTCAGATCCACATGGATCCTACAACTGACTTCCCCTCTGGTCTTGGGAAAAATTCCCATGCATTGTTTCTGGTAATGGAGTCATATTCCTCAACCATGGCATCAAACCAAATTGGTTGTTGCACTTCTTCCTCGAAAGATAATGGCTCTATCTCTGCACTCTCGCTCATAATATCCATGTATCCAGTGTACCGCTCTAGGGACCTGCTCTGCCTACACTATGTTGTGGGTTCTCCCGCATTCTCTCTACCATCAAGCACCAACCTATCAACCTCTCTAGTGGACTTCCTTCTGTGTCGGGATGTCTCTGCATGAGTGGGTGCTTCCAATCTATATTCCTTTGCTTGTGGATGCTCCACATCTTGAGGTTTTTCTTTTGGAGCTAAGAGCTCCTTAACTGCATGCAACTGGAGCTCCCTCTCAAGGGAAATTCAGATGGCCTTCTCTTCATCGAATTTAACATCTCTTCTGACCACTGTCATCCTATGTGATGGAAATTACACCCGATAGTTTTGAGGTGTATCGGTGTACCCCAAAAATATTCCCAACTCAGTTGTTGTCTCTAGATTCTTCCTGGCATATTTGGTTACATGGAAATAAACTGATGAACCAAAAATTTTTAAATGCGCCGCATCTAATTTTTTACCTGAAAAATACTCCTCTGGTGTACTCATCCCAAGAATCCGATGAGGAATTCTGTTCTGCACAAATATTGTCGTGTTTCATGCTTCAACCCACAGATGCAACAATAGGCCCTGATCATTTAACATCGCTTGTGCTGCTCCCACAATAGTTATGTTCTTCCTTTTTTCAACCCCATTTTGTTGTGGGTTATGAGGTGTTATCAATTCCCGTAAAATTCCTTCTGAAGCATAGAAGTTATTGAATTATTTTAGGACATATTCTCCACCATTGTCGCTCTTCAGAGCCTTCACCTTCTTACCTGTATCTTTCTCTACAAGTGCTTTAAACTCACAAAGCTATGAAAAAGTCTAATCTTTATTCTGCATGAAGAATATCCAACACGTGTGTGAAAAATCATCTACAAAAATCACATAGTATATGTGTTTTGTTGTGGAGGCTGTCAAGAATGGTCCACACACATCTGAGTGAACTCTTTCAAGGATCGCCTTTGCTTGAATTTCCTTATCATGAAAGGTGGCTTTGGTGTACTTCCCCAATGTACACCCTTTGCATGTATCTCGTTTCTCAAGTGCACCCTTGGGAAGTCCTGTAGAAATCTATTGCATTATCTTCAAAGCACCATGGTGTATATGGCCCAATATTATATGCCATAACTCATCGTTGTCTTGGCTTTGCACCTTCTCTACTTTTGTGCTTAAGGCAACATAGTCTTCTACATCCATTTTGCAGAGGTTCTTTACTCAAACCCCAATCTTTGTCACTTGTCCCGTGGCTTTGTGACAAAGGAACACCTTTCCTTTGATAAATATCACATCATATCCACAATATTCCAACATAGCAACTGAGACTAAATTCTTCTTTAAACCAAGAACATACATGACATATTTTAATGTGAGAGGAGTACCAGAATCCCTCTAAAAGGTAACTGTACCTATGTTGGTTGCGCTATACCTCCTGTAATCTCCCATTCTCGATTTGCATATGGAGATCCTTCTCCTCCAAGAAAATAAATAATTATTTGTTTCTAGTCATATGGAATGAAACTCCACTATCCAAGTACCATACAAACCCATCACCGATAGCACCATGCATGCAATGAGAGTGAAATAAAACTCGAACTATGAAGCAAGTGCTTCACCCGCCACTCTTGCTAAGTGATTCTTGCCAGTATTCTTGTGCGGGCACTTTGTAGCATAGTGTCCAAGCTCATGACAGTGAAAACATTTTATCTTTGACAAGTCCTTCTTCTTGTCTGACTGACCAAAATCTGATTTGGAATGGGACGCCTTCCCTTTCCCTTTCTTCACCTTTCTAGCCAAGGAACAATTCTCCTCATCATCAGTTTTTGATGAGGATCCATCTCTGGTATTCCACTGAATCTCTTCTTGTACCAAGTCATACCATAATTGCTCCCACTCTGGTAGCTTCTCCCTCCAATTCACCGAATCTTGGTAGCTGTTCCAACTCTTAGGAAGGCCTATAAGTGCTAGGCTCACGAGGTCATCCTCAAAAACTGTCACACAAACACTTCCAAGTTCATCTTGACATTGAGTGAACTTCTTCAAGTATTTTGGTATTGTGTCTCCCTTCTCCATATTGATCTTTCTGATCTTATCCTTCAGCACCAGATTCCTGTGTTTGCTATTATTTTGAAAAAAATAAGTTAGGGCCTTCCACATAGCATATGGATTTTCCTTTCCATGGAAGTTCGAGACAATATGATCTCAAACTCCTTCTAAATTAATCCTTCTCTCCTTTTCTACATTCTTCTTCCATGCATCAATATTTTGAGCATATGTTTCTGCAAGCCTGGGAATATCATTGTCTATGAATTCCTTTAGTTTGTTGTCCTCCAACACTGCCTTCATCTTGTCCTTCCAAGATATGTAATTCAAACTACCCTCAAGGGAATATTCGAGTCTCAATCCACAGAAAGACATCTTGATCTATTGTTGGTCTTGAAGAATAAATCTGCAAATTTGATTAACATGTTCAAAACAAACTCGTTTTCTTCTCCTCTATAGTGATTCCTACTCTGATACCATGTATAAAAAACACATATATTCAACTAATATTGTAATATTTAAAAAAACAAACTTGAACCTATTCTACAAATTGCGGAAACCAATTACGATCACATAATCACATGAACAATAAAGAGAAATAGTTTCAATCGCACAACACAAAGATTTATCCTATAAAAGCCTCAGCTAAAAACCATACTATTTGTATATTTCATTAAGTCAAGAATATGAAACAATACTATGCTTCTCTCAGGACTGAGAGCTCTCTGCACTATCTATGACTGTCTCACTCTAATCCAAGCAAGTTTGGTCCAATAATTAACCAATTTCTTGCCTCTGTATGCTTAGCCTTGCTCACGCATTCCCTAGGGAAATTCAACTCCTATTAATTAGGAAATTCTCAATAATTTATTGCGCAATACATCCAAGGAATCCTGCTAACCTCATGCATGACCTATACAATTATCTAATTATACAACTGATAGTATACTTCCCTTTAACTCCAATCTCAACTGGGTATTCCTCGTGACTGACATGCAACGACTATTTATAGCGAATTACCAGTTATCTGGTTAATCACTACATGTGGTTTAAATTAGATCTAATTCATTGGACCTCTCACTAGATCCACCATCAATTAGAACTAGTTAAATTGGTTTTAACTCAAATAATTAAGTTAAACAATTACAACTCAAAATAAACTGCAACTAGACCCCCTAAAAATTAGAGTGAACTCATATCCCTCAAGTTTGACCCTCAAATCGAATTGATTGAGTTAACTAACTCTTCCTAATTCAGTTAACTCATACAAGTTGTCATGTGCTGTGGAATTACAATTTCCTTCTAATTTAATTAAGGGAAAATAAATTGGAAGCCTCTTATTGTTTCCAATTTCAACAAGGATCGATGTATTCATAGGGAATTTAATGGATAACATCCAATATGAGGTTCACCTTTAGGAACCTAATTCGTTGGAGAAGGCATTCGGGGTGGCAAGAAAATTTGAAAGAAAAATTATGGAAACAAGGAAGTCTACCACTCACAACTATAAAGATGGAAGTGTTGTTGCTCCTAGCCTTCCATAACCTACAAGGTTGACACCACAACAATTGGAGGAAAAATGAGAAATGAGGCTTTGTTATAGTTGTGATAGCAAAAACACTGCATTGAGAAGAAATTATTTTAGATAGATTTTGAAGAGGAGAAATAAAAGGAATAATAAACATCAAAATAGGAGGATATACACTAGTAACGAACCCCATAGAAAGAAGAAATGAATCTGACCATATCTTGTAATGCATTGGAAAGATTACCACTCCTCAAAGTCTCAAGATAGAATGATATATCAAGAAGAAATAGGTAATATTGATTATTGATTCAGGTAGTACCCATAATTTTATTCATTGTAAGATATCCAAGGAATTGAATTTCTTCCTATGTCCATCACTAGAGTGTCAAGTGATCGTTGCAAACGGAGAAACTATAAATTGCTCTTGAAAGTGCCATAATATCAAGCTAACCATGGGGGAATATGTATTGACTAGTCCAATGATTTCCATTGCGATGGGTGGTGTTGATATTGTACTAAGAGTCCACTGGTTACAATATTTGGGGAAATTGGCTTTAAATTTTCAAGAAATTCTTGAATTATTTTTGGGAAGGAAATAAATTTGAATTAAGGGGTATCGCAAGGAAACCATGAAAGATAATCTTCTCTAATGCCATGACAAAGCTTTTGAAGAAAAAACAACGAGGCATAATTTCACAATTATGCTCACTAGAGGTTCAAACATTCAAATCGTCTATTTCTCCAGACCTCCAAAAAATCTTGGACAATCATTCCATGTGTTTAAGACTCCCAAAGTCCTCCCACCTATGTGTGATCATGATCATGCTATTCATTTGATTCCAGGAAGTTTTCCTCCAAACATTAGGCCCTACAGATATCCTTATGCCCAAAAGAGTGAGATTGAACGTATGGTTGCAGCAATGCTAACGGCTGGTATAATTCAACCTAATCAAAGTTCTTTCTCTACTCAAATAGTATTGGTGCACAAGAAGGATGGATCATGGCATATGTGTCCAGATTATAGGGAGCTCAAAAATATCACTATTAAAGATAAATTCCCATTCCCGTCGTTTATGAATTGTTGGATGAATTATATGGATCAATTTACTTCACCAAGTTGGATCTTCACTCCAGATATCATCAAATTAGAATGAAGACTAAAGACATTCCAAAAACATCATTAAGAACTCATGAGGGTCATTATGAATTGTTGATCATGCCTTTTGGCCTTACTAATGCACCTTCCACATTTAAAAGTTTGATGAATTCCATTTTCAAACCCTTCCTTAGAAAATTTGTGTTAGTATTTTATGATGATATACTAATCTACAACAAGTATTGGAAGGATCATGTTCAACATGTTGATAGGGTGCTCAAACTATTGGAGGAGAAACAATTATTTGAAAAAAACCTATAAATGTTTCTTTGGAGTACAGGAGGTGGAATATTTGGGTCATATTGTGTCTCATGAGGACATTAAGGTAGATCCTAACAAAATTAAAGCCATTAAGGAATGGAAAATCCCCACAACCATAAAGAATCTTGGAGGATTTCTTGAGTTGACAGGGTATTATCTCAAGTTTGTTAATAATTAGTGGAGAATAGTGGCACCTCTAACATCATTACTGAAGAAAGATGCATTTTCTTGGACTCCAAAAGCAACTAAGGCCTTTGAAAATATTAAGGATGCAATATGCCATGCACCGGTCTTAGCTACGCTAGACTTCACAAAAACCTTTATTGTGGAATGTGATGCCTCAAGAAATGGAATTGGTGCAGTTTTAATGCAAGAAGGAATACCCGTTGCTTTTGAAAGTCGTCCAATCAAAGAAAAGTATTTACAAAAACCTATTTATGAGAAGGAAATGTTGGAAATACTACATCCACTAAAGAAATGGTGACCTTACCTAATGGGAAGACACTTCAAGGTAAAAATAGATCATGATAGTCTTAAATACTTTTTGGAACAAATAATATCTTTAGAAGAACAACATAAATGGGTCATAAAGATGTTGGGTTATGACTTTGAAATCATATAGACAAAAGGGAAGAAGAAATTTGTTGCAGATGCACTCTCAAGAAAGGATGGGGATGTGGAAGCATTGCTTTGTGCCATTTATATTATCCAACCTGAGTGGATAACCGAAGCAAGGGATGAATGGAAGAATGATGAAGATGTGTGGATACTCATTCAAAAGTTGAAGCAATATCCTAGTAATTCTGATGCATTTAACATGAAAAATGATTCATTGTGGTATAAATATCACTTATAGATTTGTAATAATTCCCAACTCAAACAAAAGATTCTTTTGGAATTGTATGCCTCTCCCTTAGGAGATCACTCAGGATTTTTTACAATTTGTCACATGGTCAAGAAGGATTTTTTTGGGGTGGCCTTAAATATGATATTCAAAAGTTTGTGGAAAAATGTTTAGTTTTCCAACAAAGTAAAGTTGAGAAAATTAAGACCCCAGACTGTTACAACCTTTATTCATTCCAAGTCAACGTTGGGAGGAGGTCTCAATGGATTTTATCACAAGTTTACCCAAGTTTGAAGGAAAGAGTGTCATCATGGTGGTAGTTGATATACTTACCAAGTATGCACACTTTTGTGCATTATCTCATCCTTTGAAATACAGTACAATTGCTACTACATTTCTTGAAACAATTCTAAATATTCATGGAAACCCAAAGATTATAGTAAGTGACATGGATCCCATTTTCACTGGAAATTTTTTGACAGAATTGTTTTCTTGTCTTGGTATTAAATTAGCTCATAGCTCATCTTATCATCCTCAATCTGATGGGAAAACTGAGGTAGTGAATTTTTTTTTGGAAGGATATCTTCATTGCTTTGTATATGATAAACAAACATAATGGGTCAAGTGGTTACCTCTAGTTGAATGGTGGTATAACACTTCCTTCCATACTACAACAAAAATGACCCCATTTATGGAACTTTAGAGATATCATCCACCATACATCACATCATACTTAAGATAAAATTATAAGGTTCAAGAAGTGTAAGATCACATCAAGCATCAACAAAAATTTCTCCAAATCTTAAAGGATAACCTCACTCTGGCGCAGAATCAAATGAAACAACAGAAAGATGAACATTGCCGTGAAAGAAGTTTTGATGTAGGCAACTGGGTATTTTTATGGCTACAACCATACAAACAAATGTCCTGTAGAAATTATATAACATATGCATGTATATATCCAGATTCTCCTGATCTAACAATATTTATCTTCTTGCTAAATACATAATCCTTCTACTGTTAATCTTTTGCGGAAATTTAAAACTCAATTGCAAACACATGAAGCAATAAAAACAATCTCACATAACACAGTTGTTTAACGGGAAAGCCTGAAGCTAAAAACCCCAACTATCATATTATGTATCATGGAGATCATGTAACAATCTCCTACAAAGCTTAGTACATCAAGCTCTCAGTACAATCAATCGTCACACACTAACAAGAAGAAATCTGCAAATCCATGCATTGATTTCTTGCCACCTGATAGCCTGCCTCCACTGTGCAATCCCTGCTGAAGAGGACCCCTGAATGAATTTGAATCTACCTTGCCTTGACTGTGCAATCCTCATTGGCAACTCCAATGTGTGAGTGATGCAATCAATGCATCACTATAGTTACAACGGATAGTCCATCTTGCCCTTCCACCTATCTCTCCACTGGGTCTCCACTAGAACTGAAAAGGATTGTAGTTAACTATTGTTTCTGTTCAGTTGTTAGTGAGTTATTAGTTGTGAATTAATTAACTAATTAATTCGCTTAACTCTCACTAGTGTATCTTTCAGTGAGACTAGATACAACTAGCTCAACTGAGTTTAACTCCATTAACTGAGTTAAACTGAATAACAACTCCTGTAACTACTCTTCCAACTCTGTCATAACTTTGCCACTTCAGTTCTGACTGAGTCCTCATGCATGAACCACCAATAAACCCTAGGAATTGCGTAATTCCTTCAGCCCACTGATTTTCCAAATCTGTATACTGAAATAAAGTGCTCCAATAGAATAAGTTGATGTTTGTTGTCAGATTATTATTAAGAGCTAATAATAATCGACATGCATCTATTTGTAGATTGACGATCTATAAATAGACTTCGCCCAATATTATAAAAATAAAATTTCATCTATTTTTCCAACTTGACCAACCATCCACAAATATCATCCTGCAACTTCTGAAAAATTATCACCATGTCTAAAAATAGACTTACACCTAAAAATAGCCTACGGGTCCACTTAGTGAAGGTGACTGATTTTCACTAAGATCATCTTCTTTTTGAATCTCAACACTCCCTCTCAAAAATATAGGGATTATCCTTCACCCCGATCCTACCTCTATGGTATTCAAATTTTCTCCTGTCGAGCACCTTCGCCAGAATGTCTGCATCCTGATCCTCCGTAGGAATGTACTGAAGCAACATGATCTTCCGTTGCACACAATCTCTGATATGATGATACTGGATATCAATATGTTTAGATCTATCATGAAACACAGGATTAATCGAGATTTTAATGCAACTATGATTATCATAATGTATCACTGTAGGATCTAAATGTGAATCAAACAAACTGACCAAGATCTTCCTCATCCAGATAGCCTCACATGCAGCTTGAATTGCTGCCATGTATTTTGCTTCCTCTGAACTAAGTGCCATAGATCTTTGTTTCATGTTGTACCAAGAAACTGTTGTAGATCCGATACTGAAAACCCCTCCTGATGTGCTCTTTTTGTCTGTTGGGCTGCCTGCCCAATCTGCATCCATGAAGCCATGCAAATTCACTTCATCCATCTGTCTGTACCATAATCTATACTCAGATGTGCCCCTGAGATACCTCAGGACATGCTTGCTTGCCTTCCAAAAGAGCTTGGTAGGCTTAACCATCACTTGTGAAAGCTGGTTCACCGCATAGCATATGTCTGGTCTTGTATTAACTAAATACATGAGCGAACCCACCAATTGTCGATAAACAGTGGCATCCACTACCTATGAGGATGTAGCATCCTCTTTCCTCCAATTTCCTAGAAGAGGAGTGTCGATAGGCTTGCAGCCTTGTATGTGAAACTTCTCCAGTATCTCTCGGGCGTACTTGCCTTGAGATACAAACAGTTCACCTTCCTGCTGCCATATTTCCAGTCCAAGGAAATAATGAAGGAGGCCCAAGTCCTTCATCTCAAACTCCTTTGCAAGATCTGCCTTGCATGATTATATCAACTGCTCATCACCTGTTAGTATTAAATCATCAACACAAAGAACAATGATTAAAAGCTTACCCTCCACCACAATTTGGTACAGATTTGCATCCGCCTCACCCTTGGTGAAGCTAAGTCTAGTGAAATAGCTGTCGATCCGTGTGTACCAAGCACGTGGTGCTTGCTTCAGCCCATACAACGCTCTTTTGAGTCTGCACACATGCGACTCGTTGCTGAAGATATCAAATCCTCTAGGCTGCTCAATGTACACCTCTTCCTCAATGATCCCATTAAGGAACACAGTCTTCACATCCATCTGATGAATGTGCCATCCCATCTGCATTGAGAGAGCAAGGATGGTCCTTATGGAAGAATATCATGCGACAGGTGCAAAGGTTTCTTCATAATCAATCCCCTCAATCCCCTCGATCTGTGAGAAGCCCTGGGCAACAAATATTTCCTTATACTTCTCGACGCTCCCATCAGCAACTTGCTTTACCTTGTAGATCCATCTTGATCCTACAACTGATTTACCCACCGGCCTTGGAACAATTTTCCAATATTTTTTTCTGACAATGGAGTCATACTCCTCCACCATGGCATCTACCCATGTGGGCTCCTATGCTGCTTCTTCAAAAGAAGATGACTCTGTCACGACACACTTACTCATAAGAGCCATGTATCCAGTAAATCGATCAGGCGACTATCTCTGTCTGTGCTGTGATGTGGGGACTCCTACATTCTGTGTTGCATCAAGCTTCAGTCTCTCAGCTTCTGTGGTACGATTTCTTCCTTGTGTGATGTTTGGTTCTGCATGAGTGGAATCCTCCACTCCATGAACTTTCTCCTGTGGCCGATCCACATCTGGAGGCTCATCTTTCGGAACATTAAGTTCCTCGAATGCATGCAAGTCTAGCTCCCTCTCAAGCATAGCTCATGCAACACCCACGACTGTTTTTTTCTTCCTCTCCGCGACCCCATTCTGTTGTGGGTTATGAGGCGCTATGATTTCTCTTCGAATTCCTTCTTTTCTACAAAAGTCTTTGAATTCGTTTGAGATATATTGACCACCATTATCACTCTACAGAGCCTTCGCTTGCTTCCTCGACTCCTTCTCCACCAATGCTTTAAACTCATAGAACTTTGAGAATGTTTCGCTCTTCTTATGCATGAAGAAGATCTAGCATCTATGAGAATAGTCATAAAAAAATATAACATAATACTTGTGTTTTGCTAGGTTCACACATGTCTGTGTGAATTCTCTCCAAGATCACCGAAGCACGGTTCTCCTTCTCATGAAAGGTGGTCTTCACAAACTTACCCATAGTACATCCCTTGCACTGATCTAACTGCGCAAGATTACCCTTGGGAAGTCTAGTAGAAATCTGCTACAAAATATTCAAAGTGCCATGGTGAAGATGGCCCAATCTCCTGTGCCATAATTCGCCCTCATCTCAGCTCACCACTTCTTCTGCTTTACCTATCATTGCAACACAACCATCTACCTCCAGCTTGTAGAGATTCTTAATTCGAATCCCTATCCTCTTGGTTTGACCTGTTGTTTTATGTCGCAGGAAATATTTTCTCTCACTGAAAACAACGCCATAACCTATGTCTTCCAACATTGCGACCAAGACCAAGTTCTTCTTCAGACCTGGAACATGCATAACATCTTTCAATATAAATGGATTACCTGACTCCCTCTCAAAGGTAATGGTCCCAATGCTAGTCGCACCATACCGACCATCATCACCCATCTCTATATGCATTTGGAGGTCCTTCTCCTCCAAGTCACTAAACAACTCCTTGTCTTCCGTCATATGGAAAGACGCACCACTATCAAGATACCACACCGATCCCATTAAGCTTGAAACCAAGCATACGATCAAAGAGAAATCAAGTTCAAATTTTGAGGCTATGGCCTCTCCAGCTGCGGCTCCAGCAGCCTTCTTGTTCTTCTTTTTCTGTGGCCAGTTAGTGGCGAAATGCCCATGTTCGTGACAGTGAAAACACCTCACCTTGGACAAATCCTGCTTCTTGCCTTTAGCTTCGGATTTTGGATGGGATTTCTTCCCCTTCCCCTTCCTTGTTTTGGCAGCCAAAGCGCAATTCTCTTCATCATCATTCTTCGATGAAGAGCCATCCCTGGTACTTTGCCTTATCTCCTCCTGCACAAGATCCGACCAAAGTCGCTCCCATCTCGACAATTTCTCCCATCCATTGATAGAGTCTTCGTAGCTATGCCAAATCTTTGGAACCTCAAGGAGAGCCAAGCTCACCAAGTCATCATCATCGACATTAATCCCCACACTTCCCACTTCATCCCTATAGTGGAAAAACTTCGTGAGATATTTTGGAATACTGTCGCCCTTCTCCATTTTTATTTTTCTGAGCTTATATTTCAGCGCCAACTTCCTCTCGTCGCTGCTGCTTTGGAACAAATCTATCAAAGCCTTCCACATTGCAAATGGAGTGGATTTCCCATGAAGGTTGGACAAAATATGTTCCTTCACTCCTTCCAACAGAATTCTTCTTGTCTTTTCTACCTTCTTTTTCCATGCATCAAGTAATGCAGTATCGCTAGAACCCGGCTTAGGAACATCACTATCGATGAACTCCTTCAGTCCATTATCTTCCAGCATCGTCTCCATCCTATCCTTCCAGGCTATGTAATTCGAGCTTCCCTCAAGGGCATACTCCAATTGCAACCCATTGAAAGACATTTCAATGAATACTCAACTGTCGCACCAAGAATTTTCTACAGCAAATTCAAATTGTCCACTAGCATAAACTCAGGAATTATTCACAATTTCAATATTCAAGAATTAACACTACTCCGATACCATGTAGAAATTATATAACATATGCATGTATATATCCAGATTCTCCTAATCTAACAATTTTTATCTTCTTGCAAAATACAGAATCCTTCTACTGTTAATCTTTTGCGGAAATTTAAAACTCAATTGCAAACACATGAAGCAATAAAAAAAATCGCACATAACACAGTTGTTTAATGGGAAATCCTAAAGCTAAAAACCCCAACTATCATATTATGTATCATGGAGATCATGTAACAATCTCATACAAAGCTTAGTACATCAATCTCTCAGTACAATCAATCGTCACACACTAACAAGAAAAAATCTGCAAATCCATGCACTGATTTCTTGCCACCTGATAACTTGCCTCCACTGCGCAATCCATGCTGAAGAAGACCCCTGAATGAATTCGAATCTACCTTGCCTTGACTGCGCAATCCTCATTGGAAACTCCAATGTGTGTGTGGTGCAATCAATGCATCACTATAGTCACAACGGATAGTCCATCTTTCCCTTTCACCTATCTCTCCACTGGGTCTCCACTGGAACTGACATGCACTGTAGTTAATTGTTGTTTCTGTTCAGTTGTTAGTGAGTTATTAGTTGTGAATTAATTAACTAATGAATTCACTTAACTCTCACTAGTGTATCTTTTAGTTAGACTAGATACAACTAGCTCAATTGAGTTTAACTCCATTAACCAAGTTAAACTAAATAACAACTCCTGTAACTACTCTTCCAACTCTGTCATAAATTTGTCGTTTCAGTTCTAACTGATTCCTCATGCATGAGCCACCAATAAACCCTAGGAACTGCGTAATTCCTTTATCCCATTGATTTTCCAAATCTATATACTGAAATAAAGTGCTATAGGAGAATAAGTTGATGTTTATTGTTGGATTATTATTAAGAGCTAATAATAATCGATATGCATCTATTTTTAGATTAACGATCTTTAAATAGACTTCGCCCAATATTCTAAAAATATAATTTCATCTATTTTTCCAACTTGACCAACCATCCACAAGTAGCATCCTGCAACTTCTGAAATATGATCACCATGTCTAAAAATAGACATAGTATAAAAATAGACTTACACCCAAAAATAGCCTGCGGGCCCACTTAGTGAAGGTGACTGATTTTCACTAAGCTCATCATCTCTTTGAATCTCAACATGTCCCTCAAGCAAGCTAAGAAGGATAATAAATTATCACCCAAGTACTATTTTCCTTACAAGGTGTTGCAAAAAATTGGTACTATGGCATACAAATTGGAGCTACCTGCATCTTCCCGAGTACACCCAGTTTCACATGTTTCATGCTTAAAGAATGTTATCAGTGACAAGCTTCCAGTTCAAACAATGTTTCCAGAACTTGACGAAGAAGGAAATTTGATCTTGAAGCAGCCATGGAAATAAGAACCAAATGACTATGAAATCAATCAATTTCAGAGTATCTCATTAAGTGGAAGAAATTACCCGTTGAAGATTCCACATGGGAGGATGGGAATTTTATACAAAGCATCCATAACTTCTCAAGCGTTGAGGACAACAATTTTTTGAAGGAAAGGGGCATTAGGTCCCTATAATACTAGTGTATCCTCCTTATTGTTATTGTTAGTGTAGCCCCCTTATTATTATTGTTATTCCCATGCAGCTCTCATATTGTTATTGTTGTTCCCCACAGAAACCCAACATTGTTATTGTTGTGTCGTTAGATTATTATTGTTACATAGGCTCTGATTATATTGTGACCTATTAGACCCCTATATATACAAAGGAGGTCTTTTCATTTTTATCATCCAAGAATTTTTCATTTTATGTAATGTAAAGGAGGTTTCCCCCTTGAAGAGGCTAATTTTTAAGTCGTTGATCTATCTTTTCTTCTATTTTGAGAGTTGGTTGCATAAAAATAACTCTAATAATTCATCATTTTACCCATTTAAAGACAAACATAGACCTTAAAGGGCTTCTTGCAACCCCACACTTCAAACTCAACAAATATAGGGTGTCAAAATATATTAAAAATACTCCTATTTGCAATGAAATTCAACTTAAATTCAAAAAAGTATAATCATGCTTACAAAAATAATGTTTGCAAGTTGCAATGATTCTTGATTCCATAGTTGAATTGATCTTCAAGATATTATTGTGATTCTTTGAGTCCTTTGATTAGTAGCTGATGCTTCAATGATCTAGGTCATAAAAGAGAAAATGTTGATTAGCAGTAACAGAAAACATTCATTTGCAAGGGTCATTGGACAATATTTAAAAAACATCCCTTCAAGTCATCTCTATTAGAGCTAATTATTACATATGAGGAATTATATTCGTATAAGAGCATATAGCACTTTATAAATATTATATATGAATAATTCCATGTCGTAAAAAAATACACTTAAGTTTCACTACTTTTATTCTAATTTTCAAACAAAGTTCCACTAGAGCTAATGATCTCGCAGAAGGGATGGCAGTTCAAGAGGACTACTCATGGAAATGAAAAGGACACAATTTATCACATTGGGAAACCGTAAAAAAAAATTTCTCCTAGGAAACTTATATTAAGTGGATAAAAAGTGCCTCATCTACAACATCTTTGGAAGATAAGTGTAGCCAAAATGAGATATTGAGAAAATATTTCAAAGTTGTTTATATTATGTGTGATACTTAAGGTTGTTGGGTAAATGTCTCAACCTAAGTTCAATGGTATTTGATTAAATTGTTAGGCATCTATTTATTGGAAGGTATGGGTTGATGATTTGGAAGAGGAGTTCAATATGGTCAAGGAAATCAAGGATGAATATCCTCAGCTGAACACAAATTTCCTCAACATAATGGTGTGATATATAGTCACTGGTATGGTGCACGTAGTATTTACTTTGGTGATATTTAATGGCATGACCATCTTCAATCAACACTAAATTGGATATAGAATATGTCGAGCATCCAATCGAAGGCTATCAGAGATCTAGATGGAATCAAATTTAGCGCTCATATTTTAGATGAATGGGGTTGTTACTCAATATTCCTCTTCTTGTTGATACATGTGCTTCATCAGGGAACAAATTAGAATGCGAAGAGGAGGAGATGTGGTACTTTGATTGTGGTTCATATTCAAATACTCATAGAGCTAGAACTTATTAATGTTGCATGGTGTTCAATTTCTCACCATAAACAAAATTTGCAAAGGAGGGTCGAGACAAAATCATCAACATTGGAAAAGGAGGGTTTATTGGGCTTCACTTTTGCCATATTTTCTGCTACATAAATACATTTACCATTATACCTTTTTCCTGCATTTCACCAATAATATACACCAATTACACCAGATATCTCCATTATCTATTTGTATCGTTAATACATAGTTTTTCCATAATTTTTGGTGATTAAAAGGATAATTATAATACATTTTTATCTATGATGGTTAATATTACAATTACGTAGTTGTTGATGACATAATTTAGCTATATTTATGAAACTAACTATATATTTATGGAACCCATATTTCCATGAATCCAACACTAAAGCGTGCCACGAGTTCAAGATTGTTACTACGTAAATCTCTCTTGTATGCAGGTTGTTTCTCTTGATCCACAGACCGAGAAAGAAACTATTCGTATGCTGGTCGCTAGATCTATCAAAATTGGTATGAGAACCTTCAATTGGTGGCAACCATCAAATTAAAGATGTGGATAGGACTTCTTCCATGAATAACATATGGATCAAAACCATTTTTTATTTTGTTCAGATGGATCATGTGAGACTAGAGATAACTACTCTACTTGTTACCTTTTTTGATTTGAATGCTCTAGAACACATGAAATGTTCACATGGCTTTACTGAACTATTCTATAAATTTTTGATGTAATGAAAAGGAAAAAAACACTAGATTTGAAGAGATTATTATCATTTTATGGTATTAAATATTTAGAGGAAGATCTAAGTATAGATTTTATTTTTAATAAATGAGAGTTAATTTATTGCTAAGAATCCTTACGATTTGAATTAATCTCTCTAGGCGCATTGTATAGGTCAGGAAGGGTCACTCAATCCAGGTACCGTCTTGGTCTCTTACTCATAGCATAGATTATCATTTCATTTTCTAAATGGTGTGCTATTTAATTTTAGTCTTGTATAATTTTGGTTTGCCAATTTCATTATGAATTAAGGAGATTAATCCTCATATATGAACACCTGAAACTTTCACGTATTTGTTTACTATCCCAGTGTATTGTTTATCTATTCCAATGCCTCCATTTTTCCTTTCTATTATGCTTATGACACTTACATTCTACCTACAACAATATTTTGTCATCCTCCTTAGATTGCATCTAATTATATATTTCCTTCTATGTTCAACGTATTTTCTGCACATTTTTGAACAACCACGCTACCATGTCTGTAGATTGTACCTATTTTGTCTTCAGACTTGAACTGTTCATCCACCTAGATTACCAGGCTCACAGGTCCATTCATATTTCTCTCCTCACTCTTACAACTATTCACCTCAGTAAAACATGCAACAAGTTTATGTGACACAAGGCTTGTCATTGTTTTGTTTTGTTTCATGTATATATAATTTTATATATTTTGTGGCATGAGTGACATGAGCTTTATTATGTGATACAATGTGTTAAATATGTTGTGCATATTGGGTTACATCGTGTTATGCCTTCATGTATTGTGATGCAACATTAGGAGGAGTATGGTTATAAAATGATTTCATTCATATGAATAACATAGGAAAAAATAAATCTTGTACCAACATTGTTTTCTATTTCTCTTTTTGGGTGTATCTTTTCTTGAGGAGAATATCTAAAGTGTGTCTCCTTTGAAGTATTTACATCACATTATTGTAATTGGTTTTCTTGCTGCATATGTGTGGATCCACTACAAGGTTAAAGACACTAATAAGTTACTCTCGAAAAGTTTCATGAACACCCTCGTGCGTGAAAGATTTCAACTTAGAGCCTTTATAACATTAGTTGTTCCACAACCAATGTTGATTCCCTTAGTGTTAATTTTTAGCCATTTGATTACTTTGTCAAACAATATCAGAATCCATCGAGGGACTAGAAACTTAATTTATCTAATCATGATTAATCACATGAACATCACCTGGGTGCATTAACTACTGTGATTTGAGTCTTTATAGCACTAATCCATTCTTATGTCCCAACGATGAATCCTTAATGATAAGTTTTTTTACCTTCCTTTAAATTGCTTAGTTTATTTGGATTTTTGTTGACCTTAGGATATTTAGCCTTTGATCCTATGTTTCTTGTGCTTGTAAATATAAGTATTATGATCATGGATTGATAAGTAAATGTCAGAATTGTAATACATATATTTTTCCCAACATTTTGGTGTCGTTATCGGGGAGGTGCTAAAAATGGATTAGAGCATTGGTAGCCCTTGTAACTTGGGAGAGGTGAAATAGTAAGACAAAAAGACACACTTGTTTTAAAATATCTAAAAATGATCTAAGCCTGTTGCATCCACTTTAGTGGATTTATTCACGGAAAGGAGGAGGATAAGTCACGATGACTAGATAAGTGGTGACAATAGGTATTATGACGTGAAGGCGTCCAAGTACATGACAAGTGTCGCTTTGAATTTTCTTTCTTTCAGTATATTTCATTTATCTATTTAAGAGGTTTTTTATTTGGGTGTTGTAAGAACCACACCCTCCCCACCACCCCCCCCCCCCCAATACTAATCCATGTGCCAAACAGAGAATTATGAACTAGTAAGAAGAGCCCATGATTGATCAAGAGTTTGAAGAATGATCCTCAAAGAAATATCTCAAATCCTAACATAAGCTGGGATATTTGAATCTCATGAAAAGGAGATCCTCGTAATAATAAATAATATACTTGTACTCCAAGAAGCAATAAGAGAACATAAAATTCATGAGTCATATCCACATGAAGATCCAGAAGGCTTCTTTGATCATCCTTGCCAAGATGTTGAGGATACCAAATAATCGCAGACCAAATATGATGGAGAGTAGCCATTAGAACCTAAGATCGAGGATTTTTTGACATGCCTATCATCATATCCATCATGTACCCAAGAGATCAACCATTCAAAAATAGAATATCTACATGGCATGGTAAAGGAGGATATACAAAGCGGATTGAATGAGAACGAGTTCCAAGAACATCATCATTATATTAAGTGTTAATTCCATATGACCATCAAATCTAGGAACCACTCTCTTCTTCAATGATTCATGATACCACATCATCCAAAGCGGTTAGTCTCTCATGCTATGGTATACATTAAATCATTTTAAACGTAAGTATGAGAAATTTTGTAATCTTGTTACACATGTGGCTTCACTAGAAGTAATACTATACTTGAGAAAAGGTTTCCCTTTTTCAAGTAGAATAGGATGATGTAATAAGAAAATAAATAAAATAGTAGAGAAAGCCATGTCTCCTGGTGGGAAAGATTCAAAATAAGTTATGTAAATTTATGTTGGTTCAAATATCATAATGTATTCTTCAAATAATTTATATTTTGAAATTGCATCGAATGATTTGGGATTTTTTAAGGCCCACTTTGCGAAAAACTTTACCCCATTGACTCCAACACATTATACAGGGTCAATGTTAGAGATTTCATAGTGCCTTGGGATCTGGATGCATCAATGGTAGATCTCCTTGGTGTCAATCATGGGAATTTATTGATTCCTCTTGATTGACGAATCTAGTAGGTGACTTGACAGTAGCACTTTTATCTGTACTTGTCAATATGCACTAAGGTGATTTATCACTCATTGTCATCAAAGGTGAGCTTCTTCATGTTGGTTAACGACATACTTTAATGGCCGATAATACAACACTTTCTCTTCATGTTCAACACCAACACATTTGTTCACATGATGAGAATTTTACCTCAAGTTTTGGTAGTATTTGAAGACTATATGATTTCATGACATCAACAAAAGCTTACAACATTATGTTTTCTTGTAGTAGCCTATTCCAATAAAATATTGCCACTCAACCTTAAGCACCTTGCATGATGACATGTAAACCCTTGGGTTTGGGGAAGATCTTTAGATCCCTTCTATATTTTCAAAGTTCCTTTTCAATATCATCAACATATTCAATTCATCTTAGCCATTTTTTTCCTTCCTTTAACATGATTCAGTTCAACAAATTCATCTCTCATCATCTTCAATTCTCTCTCATAGTTTCAAAAACTCTTAGATTTTCTCTGCTTCATTTTTAGTGTCCATTCAAAATGCATTAGATCCTTCATTCCAACCTATATCACATCATCATTCAAATAAAAGGTAAATTGAGGTAAAACGAGTATAAATCTCTCTAATTTGCTAAGAATTTGGAAAATATGATGCATAACCACTATTACCCAATCCACACTCCACTACACATTGTCACCACTTACAACATACCATCATAACTACCCAACAAACCTTCCATTTTCACTCCACTATTCATGATAAAATATATACTTTGATCACAAGACCAAGAAATGATAAGGAAATTTGTGGTATATAAGTACAAATACAAAGAAACATTTTAGTGTGTTCTCCTTGTATGTCATAAAGCATTCCTGAATCATATAGATGTTCAAAATAAGAGGATGAAGTCATTATTGCATATCCATGAAAAAAATGATAGCTAAATGTTGGTCTTAAATCAAAATAAAAATATAGAATATAAGAATTCCCAGGTTCATATTCATACTGTGACCATCTCCATCATTCCATCCTTCACACCCAACATCCCTCATAATGCCCATCTATTACTTGTCCTTCATTATGACAATATTTTTTGTTGCCCTTTTATTAGTTTGACATCTATTAGTTCTGATAAATAAGTTGTGAAGAGTGTTACTCCACAAGAACCAACACCAACACAAAGAAAATATTTATAAACATAGTATACAATCAATAACAAACAAGGAATCATAAGTAAATAACTTCTTCATCTTGTTTGCATGAGGACTTTAAAATCCCTGGGTTTGGGGGAGATGTTGGGCTTCACTTTAGACATTGCTTCCATTGCATAAATACATTCACCATTTTACCTTTTTCCTGCATTTCACCCATAAATATTCCCAATCACACCATAAATCTCCACTATCTATTTTTTGTGGTTAATACATAGTTTTTCCATATCTTTTTGTGATTAAACATATAAATATACTACGGTTTTATCTATGATGGTTAATATTACATCTATGTAGCTGTTGATGAAGGGTTTTGATTGTATTTCTAGTACCAACTATATATTTCTGCGACCCATATTTCTCTGAATCCAACGCTAAAGCATGTCATGAGTTCAAGATTGTTGTTGCGTAAATATCTCTCGTACATATGTTGTTTCTCTTAATGCATAGATCGAGAAAGAAACTATTTGTATGCAAGTCACTAGATCAATAAAAATTGGTATGAGAATATTCAATTAGCTGCAACCATCAAATCAAAGATGTGGATAGGTCATTTTCCATGAATAGCATATGGTCCATCGAAACCAATTTTGCTAAGTTTGTTTAGATGGATCATGTGAGACCATATATAGCTAGTCTTCTTGTTACCTTTGTTGATTTGGATGCTCTAGAATGCATGAAATGTTCACATAACCCTACTTAGTTTTTTCTATAAATTTTTAATGTAATGAGAGGGAAAACAAATTTTGGTTTGAAGAGATTATTATCATTTTATTGTATTAAATATTCAGAGGGAAAGGTGAGTATTTGTAACCAGAATATTCGATTTTTAATAAATGAGAGTTAATTGATTGTTGAGCATCTTTACGGTTTGAATTAATCTCTCTAGGTGCGTTTTCCAGGTTGGGAAGGGCCCCTCGATCCAGGTAGAATCCTAGTCTCTTACTCTTAGTGTAGATTTTCATTTCATTTTCTGAATGGTGTGTTATTTAATTCCAATCTTGTATAATTTTGGTTTTCTAGTTTCATTATGAATTAAGGAGAATAATATTCAAATCTGAACACCTACAGATTTCACACATCATTTTACTATTCTGGTGCATTCTTTAACTATTCCATTGCCTCCATTTATCCTTTATATTATGCTTTTGATGCTTACATTCTACATATGACAATATTATGGTATCTTCCTTATATTGCATCCAATTACAATCTTCCTTCTATGCTTAACATATTTTTTGAACATTGTTAAACATCCATGCTACCATATTTTTTTTTTGCACCCATTTTTTCTGGATAGAATTTCCTTTTTCATCCATGTTGATCCGATCTCCAAGATACTTGAATTCCCATGCCCACAGTCCATTAAGATTTCTCTCATCATGCTTACAACTATTCACCATATTCAAACACTACAACAAGTCTATGCGACGTAGGGTTTATCGTTGTTTGTTTTGTTTCATATATACATTGTTATATATTTCGTTGCATGAGTGACATGCTTATTACACGATACAATGTGTTATATCCATTGTGTGTATTGGTTTACATCATGCTATACCTTCATGTATTGTGATGCAACATTAGGAGGAGTATGGTTGTCAAATTATTTCATTCATATAAATAGCATAGGAAAAAATTAATCCCATACCAACATTGATTTCGATTTATTTTTCTAGGTGAAACTTTCCTAAGGGAAAATCTCTAAAGTGTGTTTCCTATGAAGTCTTTACATCTCATTAATGTAATTGGTTTTATTGTAGCATATGTGTGGATCCATTACAAGGTTAAAGACATTGATAAGATACTCTTGCAAAGTTTCAATAACACCCTCGTGTGTGAAAGATTGCAACTCAGAGCCTTTATATCATTAGTTGTTCCACAACCTAGTGTCAATTCCCTTAGTGTTAATTTTTGGCCATATGATTACTTTATAAAACACTATTGGAATCCATTGAAGGAAAAGAAAATTAAGTTAGCTACTCATTATTAATCACATGAACATCACCTAAGTGCACACAAGACTGCGTTTTGAACCTTTATAGCACTAAGTTATTCTTATTTCCTAGTGATGAATCCTTAATGGTTATTTCTTGTAGCTTGTTTAATTTTCTTAGTTTATCTCATTATTATTGACCTTAGGATAATTTTCCACTGATATTGCATTTCCCATGCTTGTACCACTAAGTATTATGATCTTGTTTCCATAATTAAATGTTAGAATGATAATACATATATTTATTGCCAACATTTTGGCATTGTTTCCAAGGAGGTGCTAAAAAGGGTTTAAAGCAATGGTAGAAATTGTGACTTGGGAGAGGAGAAATAGTAGGAAGAAAAGATACCCTTGTTTCAAAATATTTGAAAAGGGTCCTATATTTTCACATCCTCTTTAGTTGATTTATCCAAAGCCTTGTCATATGGTTTAGTGTGTTTTGTTTATGGCTTGATTCATGGAAAGGAAGGATCTAACACACAATGAACATATATTTAGTGAAAACTGGTCTTAATTACATGAAGGAATCCAAGTACATGACAAGTATTGCTTTGAAATTGATTTATTTCAATATATTTCATTTATTTATTTTATTTTTTATTTTTATTTTGGTGTTGTAAGAACCCCGACCCACACCCCCCCCCCCCCCCCACCCCTCTCCTATACTAATCCATGTGCCAAACAAAGAATCATCAACCAACAATAAGAGCTCATAATTGATCAAGAGTTTGAAGAATGATCTTCGAGGATATATCTCAAATCCTAGCAACAATTAGGATCTCTACATCTCAAGAGAAGCATATATTGGAAACAATCAATAATATACCTATACTCCAAGAAGCAATAGGAGAAAAGAAAATTCATGAGCCACCTCCATAAGAAGATCCAAGAGGTTTTTCTGATCATCCTTTCCAATATTCTAAGGAGACCAAAGAATCATCCAAATATGATGGAGAGTAGTCATTAGAACCTGAGATAAATAATTTTTTGACATGCCTATCATCATATCCTTCATGTACCCAAGCTGAGATCTACCATTCAACGATAGAAGATCTACATGACATGGTAAAGGAGGACATATATAGTGGACTAGATGAGCAAGAGAGCCAAGAAAATCATGATTATATTAAGTATTGGTTCCAGATGACAATCACATCCAAGAACCACTCTCTTCTTCAATGATTCGTGACACCACATCATCCAAAGTGGTTAGTCTCTCATGTTATAAAATACATTAAATCATATTTTTCAAACCTAAGTATAAGCATTTTTCTAATCTTGTTATGCACGTGGATTCACTAGAATTAATCCTATAATTGTGCAAAGGGTTTCCTTTTCCAATTATATTAGGATGATGTTATGAGTAAATAAATAAAATAGTAAAGAGGAAATTAATTTATGAAAACCAGGCAACTGGCTCAACTAGATGTGAATCTTCCTTGAAAACTAGGTCTCCTAGTGGACAAGATTCACAATAACTTATGTAAGTTTATATTGGTCCAAATATCGTATTGTATTCTTCAAATAATTTATATTTTGAACTCATATCGAATGATGTGGGATTCATTAAGGCCCATCTACGGAAAATCCTTACCCCATTAAATCCAAAACATTATTTCGGGTCAAGGTTAGATATTTCATAGTGTCTTGGGATCTAGATGCATCAATGGTATATCTCCTTGTTTTCAATCATGGGGATTCATCAATGCCTCTTGATTGGTTTATCTCGTAGGTGACTCAACATCAACACATTTATTTGTACCTGTCAAGATGCACTAAGGTAATTTATCACTCACTCTCACCAAAGGTGAGTTGCTTCATGTTTATTAACGACATACTTTAATGGCTGATAATCCAATGATTTCTCTTCATGTTTGACACCAACACATTTATTCACATGATGATAATTGTACCTCAATTTTGGGTAGAAGTTGAAGGCTATATAATTTCATGGTATCAATAAAATCTTGCAGTAATTTTCTTTCTTGTAGCAACTTGTTCCAATAAAATTTGCCACTCAGCCTCAATAAAATTGCATGAGGACATGCAAACCCTTTGGTTTGGGGGAGATATTCAGATCCCTTCTAGATCTTCAAGGTTTCTTTTTAGTATCTTTAGCATCCTCAGTTCATCTCAACCAGTTTTTTTCCTTCCTTCAACATGATTTAGTTCAACAGATTTATCTCTCATCATCTTCAACTCCCTCTCATAGTTTCAAAAGCTCTCAGCTTTGCTCCACCTCATTTTTAGTCTTCAATCAACATGCGTTAGATACTTCATTCTAGCCTACAACACATAAAAATTAAAATTAAAGGTAACTTGAGGTAAAGTAGGTATAAATCTCTTTAATTTACTAATAATTTGGAAAATATGATGCATAATATCTATTAACCACTCCATACTCCACTACACATTATCACCACTTACAACATACCATCACAACTACCCAAAAAACCTTCCATTTTCACTCCACCATTCATGATAAAAATTTTACTATGATCATAAGACCAAGAAATGAAAAGGAAATTTGTGGTATACAAGTACAAATACAAATAATCATTCATAGTGTCTTCTCCTTGTACATCATAAAACATTCCTAAATCATTTGGATGTTCTAAAAAAGAGGATGAATTCATTGTTGCATATCCAAGCAAAGAATCACATGTAAATGTTGGTCTTAAATTAAAAGCAATATACAAAGTATAAGAGTTCCTAAGTTCATATTCATATGGTCACCATCTCCATCATTCCATCCTTCACAACCACCATCCTTCATAATGCCCATCTCTTACTGTCCTTCATTTTCACAATAGTTTTTTTTGCCCCGTTATCAATTTGACATCTATTTGTTATGAATTTAATTGTGAAGAGTGTTTCTCCACAAGAACCAACACCTTCAGTCTCTAGAATGTTGCTCCACAAAAACCAACACCAACAAAAATACAATAGTTATAAACATAGCATACAATCAATAACAAACAAGAAATAATAGGTAAATATGTTATTGACCTTGTTTGCATGAGGACATGAAAATCCATGGGTTTGGGGGAGATGTTGGTATTCACTTTTTCCATATTTTCCACCACATAATTACATTTACCATTATACATTTTTTTTCTGCATTTCACCAATAACATATGCCCAATAACACTATAAATATCCATTAACTATTTTGTGTGGTTAATACATAGTTTTTTCATATATTTTGGTGATTAAAAAGATAATTATACTATGTTTTTATCTATGAATGATCCAGATTTATGTAGGAACGCAACAGAATACACATATAACCACAAATACAAAGATGTAGTGGAAATAACACTTCATTTCATTAATATCAAAGAACTGAAATTTTCTTACAGACAGAATGAAAATAAACTAGCTAGGGTGTTGGTAGCGAATCTTTGAGAAGAGATGTGGCAGATACAGACCTATGAACTGTGTTAAAATGAGGCTCGAGGGCCTATTTATTATTCAGAAACAATGGAGAACTCTAAACATCCAAACACCTAACCCTAGGAGATGAAGCGCCAAAACTATGGGCCCTGTTTGGGTAAATTGGTGTTTCAACTTCCTGGGGACGTAACTTCGGCATACGATCTTCGTTTGACATGTATGATACATCATTAGAAAGATCTATCCAAGGAATAAAACTATTTCCACGACAATGGTGGGGCCCCAAGTGGAATAGGCAAGTGGCCACAAATATCCACCTAGATCATTCCTCCCCCCTTAGGAAGCAATGGTCCCCATTGCGTTGAGTTCCTCCATGAGATGAGGAAGCTTCTGCTGAACTTGGTCCATGGTGAACCACTTTCCTTGGTGCAGGAGTTGGCCAGCTTTGAAAACCCGATATAGTTGTATCTTCCGTTGGCGAGTGTTCTTGATTTGCATGTCCATGATACAATCTATGGTGGCCTGTTCCATGCAGTATAGGTTTAACTCTTTTGTTGTGAGTTCTTATGCAATGTCAGAGGTGTCTAGTAGAGGTGGGAAGTAGGGACGAAGGTGGTCTACATTGAATACTCGGTGCAGACCAAGGAATGGTGGAATACTAAGCTCAAAGGCATTGTTCCCTACAACCTTAGTGATGGTGTACGACCCATACCGGACTGGGCGAAGCTTCTAATGGGGTCCAGTGAGGCTCTCCTTTTGCAAATGTAGCCACACTTTGTCGCCCACTTGGAAGTTGTGTGGCACCCAATGTTGATCATGTAGTTTCTTGTACTCAGCATTGGCTCTATCCAATATGTCATGAACCTGTTGGCGGATGTGCTAAATGCGCTCGATGAAGTTGTTCGCTTTATCAGCTTCAGACTGGACATGAGCCGAATTGGTTGGATTAGCCGCAAATGGCATGGCTACGTCAATGGGACATAGTAGCTGGAATCCCAAGCCCACCTGAAAGGGGATGTGGCCGGTTGAGCTATGGAGAGCTCGATTATAACTGTGTTGCACATAGGGGAGGCTCTCATCCCATGTGCGTGGATGATTTGAATTGTACATGTGCAGAATGTGTATAATAATCCTGTTGACGACATATGTCTGACCATCAGTTTGGGGATGGAACGCTGTGGACCTGGTGAGCTTGGTGTCCAACATTGACCAGAGGCTGGACCAAAATGTGCTGAGGAACCTGCTGTCGCAATCTGATATGATAGATTGTGGGATCCCAAAGTGAACCCACACTCATTCAAAGAATAGTTTAGCAGTGGCTTCTGCTGTGATATTATTCTTGCAGGCCACCATAATGGCCATCTTTGATAATTTGTCGACAACCATGAAAACACAATCGTTTCCATGCTTAGTAGAAGGAAGGCCTGCCATGTAATCCATGGAGATGGATTCCCAAGGTTGACTAGGGGTAAGTAGTGGAGTATAGAGCCCTTGCTTCTTGATGGTCTGTTTGGCAATGGCGCAAGCAGTGTAGGATCTGATGTACTTCCCGACATCCTGTCGAAGGTTCGGCCAATAGAAATACTTCTGCAGTACTGCCACTATTTTCTCAACCCCAAAATTCCCAGCGACTCGACTGTAGGGTGCTTCCCATATCGTCTTGGAACACTCTCTTGAAGAAACAAAAATGTGTCCCAGGTGACATAACAATGCATCTTGGAGGCGAAAATATAGAACTTGTGTACCCCCCAAGAGTGCCTTGTATGTGTGGCTGAATTTTGGATCGCTTTGTAGAGAAGCGGACAATCAGAAGTCTCGTGCCCACAAGAGTTGAGAACTGTGGTTATGGCCACGATCGGTGGTCGGATGAGGCAGTCGACAACATTATTGGTGCTACCATTCTTGTACTTGATGTTCAAATGAAATTGATGCAGATATGTGGACCACTTCTGATGGAAATCATACTACAACTTCCCTTGTGTTTGTATGAACTGTAGGGGTCTGTGGTTTGTGTTGATGATTGTTTCCTTCCCCAAAATGTAATGCTTCCATTTTCGACAAGCCTACACAATGGAATACATTTCTTTGTCATAAGTGGGATACTTGCAAACTGTGTCAGAAAATGTCTCACTGTGATATGCCACTGGATGCCCTTGTTGAGTAAGAATTGCCCCAATAACATAGTCGGAGGCATCTGTCTCGATCACAAAAGGTTGTTGCAAGTTTGGTAATGTGAGCAATGGGACAGAACAGAGGCAATGTTTCAATTCTACGAACGCTTTCTATTGAGATTCCGACCAAAATAATTTTTCTTTCACTCCTCCCTTGGTGACTTGACTCAAGGGCCAAGTGATATGAGAGAATCCCAACATGAACCTGCGATAAAAATTAACAAGACCCAGAAAGATGCGAAGCTCTGTTAGAGTGGTTGGGGCTGGCCAATCTTGAATGACTTGGATCTTGGCTGGATCCACATGCACCCCCCTTTCATCAATAATGTATCCCAGATATTGACCCTGGGTCATGCCAAAAGTGCACTTCTCCAAATTGGCACAAAAATTGTGTTGCCGTAGTGTTTGGAGGACTTCTCGGATGTGGTGGAGGTGCTCTTCCCAAGTCTGGCTGAAGATCAGAATGTCATCCAAGTACACCACTACAAATGAGTTGGTGAATGGACGCAATATGTCATCCATCAACCTCATGAAGGTTGTGAGTGCATTCGTCAGCTCGAAAGGCATGACGAGCCATTCGAAAAGGCCCTCCTTGGCTTTGAAGGCAGTCTTCCACACATCAGAGGGTTCGATTGGTACCTGGTGATACCCAAACTTCAAGTCGATCTTGCTGAAATATTTTTCCCCTTTCAGTTGGTCTATAAGGTCATCAATCCGTGGGATCGGGTACCTATTTCGGACAGTGATCTTGTTCAGCGTTCGATAGTCAATATAGAGTCTCCAAGTCCCATCCTTCTTATGTACCAACACGATTGGGCTCCCACAGGGCAATGAACTTGGCCGGATGTGACCTTTCTGCATCAACTCCTGAATCTGCCTCTTGATTTCATCATTCTCTAGAACAAAGCGCCTATAAATTGGTCCATTGGGTAGCGGTGCACCTGGGGTCAGGTCAATGGGGTGCTTGACCTGACAATGTAGAGGCACCCCTATGGGTGAGGTGAAGATGTCCCCATACTCCTCCACAACCTTGTCCATTTGTTTTTGTCATGCAGAGGAGCCATGTCTGGAGGTCGTGGCCACAATATTATTCTTTCCTTGGGGGTGACTCATTAGGAAAACAAATTTCATGGTTTGGGAAATGATCTTGCTGCATTTTTTTTCAGTAACCAAAGAGATAATGGGAGGCGGTGGTACCTCTGGTATCCTGTACAACTTATTTCCCAAAGTAACAATAAGAACGCAAGGCCGGGACTCATACACATCATGTCGCTTCCACAAGTATGGTTGGCCTAATAATACATCAGAAACATCAATAGGAGCAATGTCACACAATACCTCATCTGTGAAGGGCTTGATGCTATAGGGAAGGCGACACTGTTGGCTAACACGAAGATCCCGTCCTTGGTGAAGCCACTTGATGGTGTATGGTTGTGGGTGTGCTGTGGTCGGCAAGCCCAACCGCTTCACAAAATCTGCTGAAATGAGGTTCTTTTGGCTCCCATTGTCGACAATGAACTGTATCGGGGAACCCTTTACCCACATCTAAGAGTGGAAGAGATGCTCTACCTCCTTTGGATCTTCTGGTTCCTCCTTCTAGATATTCATAGTGGCAACAATGGCATTGGGTTCCACATCAATAATATGCTTCCCTTTGTCATTCCCCTTGTCAGGTTCTAATTCAGAGTCGGAGCATGCATCTAATTCAGAAGCCCTCATCTCGGCAACCAGCGACTGCTTGGCTCGACACTCACTTGTGTTGTGAGTGGAGCTCTTACGGAAATCACACCACTTTCCCATGTCCTTCTTTGGCCTCGCAGTGTTTTTATTTGCTTTTGGCTTTGGAAAGTTGTCTTGGGCCGCCATGCCTTGGATTTGTCCTTTGGTTTGCAGTTTGGGGGCACCTTTCCCTTTCTTTTGATTTGTAGATCCAAAGTATAGCTTCTTTTGTTTGAATTTCTGCTCAATCTTGGCAGCATACTAGTATGCCGTACCAAGTGAGGAGATGTCGAGGAACTCCATTTCCTCCTGAATGTATCTATGCAGACAAATGTGATACTTTAGCACCAAATGTATCTCTGAATATTTGATACCCAACTTTGTGCGCAGGGTATGGAACAGATTCTTCATCTCATGTACATCTTGATCCCTTTGTTGCCGCAACGTGGTCCATTGTATGTACCTGTCCTCATGGCTCCCCACAAGATAGTATTTTTCCTTGATGGCATCTCAGAAAGAATTCCAAGTGGGTACGGCTAAGAATAGAGAGGGTTTTGTCTCGTCCTTTTTCTCAGAATAGGTTTCCCACCACTCCTTGACATGGGGGGTAGCTTTGAGGAGTGAAAAAATGATATCCTCCCAGTTGGAAAAGTCATAAATTGAGAAATATCCTTCTAATAGATTCAACCATATATCTATGGCATCTGCATCTATTTGACCCTCAAATATGGGAATGTCAAAGTTTTCTTGTACCTTAAAGGGAGTCGCACCTCCAGAGTGGCTGCTAGATGCAGATGCACTGCCGGTGGGCAGTCGTTGAAGGATTTGGGAAAAGTTATACATCATCGCGTTCCTTTGTTTTTCGAGGGCCTCCTCAAGCAATATTTTGATAGGATCTCCTACTCCCTCATCTTTCTTTTTGTCCCCCATGGGCGTCCGTCGGGGTTTGTAGGGCTGATCTTGCAAAGGTTCCACCAGATCGAGCCATAACTCCTTATACCCCAACCTTGTTGGGGACATGTAAAGAAGGATCGAGAAAAAGCATACCCCTCTAATACCACTGATCTGAATTTATGTAGGAATGCAACAGAATACACATATAACCACAAATACAAATATGTAGGGGAAATAACACTTCATTTAATTAATATCAAAGAAATGAAATTTTCTTAAAGACAGAATGGAAATAAACTAGCTAGGGTGCTAGTAGCGAATCTCTGAGAAGAGATGTGGAAAAAAAAACCTCTAAAATATGTTATAATGAGGCTCGAGGGCCTATTTATTATTGAGAAACAATGGAGAACTCTAAACTTCCAAAAACCTAACCCTAGGAGATGAAGCACCAAAACTATGGGCCCTGTTTGGGTAAATTGGCGTTTCAACTTCCCGGGGACGTAACTTCGTCATACGATCTCCGTTTGACGTGTATGATACATCGTTAGAAAGATCTATCCGAGGACTAAAACTATTGCCGCGACAATGGTGGGGCCTAAACAATATCCACCTAGATCAATGACAGATAATATTGCATCTATGTCACTATTGATGAAGGGTTTTGACTATATTTTTGGTACCCATATCTCCATGAATCCAATGCTAAAGCATGCCACAAGTTCAATATTATTGCTATGCAAATCTCTCTTGTATTTGGGTCGTTTCTCTTGATGCACAGATTGAGAACAAAAATATTCGTATGCAGATCACTAGATCAATCAAAGTTGGTATGAGAATCTTCAATTGGTTGCAACCATCAAATCAAAGATGCGGACAAGTCATTTTCCATGAATAATAGTGGATCAAAATGATTTTGCTAAGATTTTTTAGATGGATCGTGTGAGACCAGAGATAGTTAATATTCTTGTTACCTTTGTTGATATGGATTCTTTAAAATGTAGGAAATGTTCACATCGCCCTGTTTAATTTTTCTATAAATTTATGATGAATGAAAGGAAAAAAAAACATTATATTTGAAGAGATTTTTATCATTTAATTGTATTAACTATTTAGAGGAATAATTGAATATTTTTTAACCAAGGTTTTATTTTTAATACATGAGAGTTGATTGATTGTTGAGCATCCTTATGGCTTGAATTAATCTCTCTGGGTGTGTTTTTTAGGTTGGGAAGGGCCCCTCGATCCAGGTAGCATCCTGGTCTCTTACTCTTAACATAGATTTTTATTTCATTTTATGAATGGTGTGCTATTTAATTTTATTCTTGTATCATTTTGGTTTGCCAGTTTCATAATGAATTAAGTAGACTAGTACTCAAATCTTGCAGCTTTCACACATCAATTTACTATTCTAGTGTATTCTTTAACTATTACAATCCATCGATTTTTCCTTTCTATTATGCTTATGACACTTACATTCTAACTATGACAATATTCTATCATTTTCCTTAGATAGAATCCAATCACAAACTTCCTTCTATGCTTAACGTATTTATTGCACATTGTTGAAATTCCATGCTACCATCTCTGTAGATTGCACCCATTTTGTCACTATACTGGCCTTATTCATCCATGTTAATCAGATCTCCAAGATACCTAAATTCCCATGCCCATAATGCATTTTGATTTCTCTCCTCATGCTTACAGCTATTCACCTCAGTCAAACACTACAATGAGTGACAATGACGTATAGTTTACCATTGTTTTGTTTTTCTTTCATGTATATATTGTGCTATATATTTCGTGGCATGAGTGATATTTTTATTATGTGACATAATGTGTTATATCCATTATGCATATTGGGTTACATATTTTTATACCTTCATGTGTTGTGATGCAACATTTGGAGGAGTATTGTTTTAAAATGATTTCATTCATATAAATAACATAGGAGAAAATTAATACTGTAGCAATATTGATTTCACTTTCTCTTTCTAGGTGTATCTTTTCCTTAGGAAAAATATTTGAAGTGGGTTTCCTTTGAAGTATTTACATCACATTATTTTAATTTTTTTTCTTGAAAAATATGTGTGAATCCACTATAGGGTTAAATGCATTGATAAGCTACTCTCACAAAGTTGCATGAACACCTTCACGTGAAATATTGCAACTCGGATCCTTTATAGCATTAGTTGTTCCAAAACCCAGTGATGATTCCCTTAGTGTTAATTTTTAGCCATTTGATTACTTTGTCAACCACTATTAGAATCCATTGAAGGAAAATAAACTTAAGTTAGATACTCATGATTAATAACATGAACATTGGATGAGTGCATGAAAGATTGTGTTTTGAGCCTTTATAGAACTAGGTTTTTCTTATGTCCGAGTGATGAATGCTTGATTTTAATTTCATGCATCTTGCTTTAATTTGCTTAGTTTATTTGGACTATCACTAGCCTTAGGAGATTTAGCCTATGATATTTAATTTCCCGTACTTACACATCTAAGTATTATGATCCTGATTCGATAATAAAATATTGGAATTACAATACATATATTTTTCCCAACAGGGTCAAGATCGAATGATAAGCACTAACAAAGGAGGGTCGACAAAGCATCTATAACATGAAAAAAATACCAATTTCCTTCAGTGTAAGAGCCAAACCATAACCCTAGATAGAGACCAAAAATGGTAAACTCGATCAAGTGAAATTTCATTGATATTAGGAATGGAAGGATGATGCTTGGAGAAGGCCTATGGGGATGCAAACGATGGGAATGTAGGACTAATTTGAGGTGAAGAGAGTGTAGAGTAAATAATAGGGCATAAAAATGGATAAAGGAATGTCAAACTAGAACAAGGTATAGATCTTATGGGCTCATAATGGAAAATCTAATTGGGAGTTGCCACGTCGAGGAAGACCACAAACTGGTTGTTCATATATCACTATTAGAACACACCTCACTGGAGATAAGAATGAGATGCATTTAAATGATATGATACACATATAAATGCAGTATCTATGACACTTGAATTCATCTTCTTAAGGTCTCTTGGTCTCCCAATCCTATTCATATTCACTTGTGAATTTTCATATTCCTTCTCAAATAAATAACACAAAATATTATAACACTTACAAATTATATTTCCAATATTAACAACAAATTTTTTTAATTGGATATTTCTCTCGAAACCCTTTTAACTCACTATTAAAAACAAGCTAAAAATTTTAAACATTTTTTCCTTTTATTTACTACCAAAAATCAAATAATAATATTTATCAACATTTATTTTATATTTAATAAACCCAACCTAGATCTATCTTAACTTCGGATCTATCAAGCATCGAGAGGGATTATATCCCTTGAGGTGGAAATCTGTTTTAGAGTGAAAAGAGATTTGATCTCTATCGATGTTTGATAGATCCAGAGATGTAGGTTGGTTTAATTATTAGCCTTTAAATAGGCCTTATGTAGAAATATGGTGATAGAATTACAACTACTCAAGAAATTTAATCTAAATCAAGAGACACAATTATACTCTACTTCTCTGTGGAAATCAATTATCAAATTAGAAGTGCATCAATCACATACACAAGTACAAATATTTATCTAGGGAAAGACAACTAGTAAAAACCCCTTAATCTTGCTTGCATTAATCAGCTGAATAGAGAAAGTATTACAATGGATTGCTCACTTTGAGCTCAACCTGCAAGTGAATAACATTTATCTCTACCCAATGAGAAGACATAACCCAAACTTAGTCAATTTATGCCTCTACTTGAGCCCTTATTCCTTTGCACAAATCCTAAGGAATTAGGGCCATATTTTTTAGGGATTTTCCTCCAATTGATTGCACAATTCCCAAGGTTGGATCTCTGACTGCATGCAACACCTGTACACTCAAGACTAGTCTACAATTGATGTTACACTACCTTGGAATATCCACCACATCTAGGGAACCCAAATTATCTACATGCACTAGCTATTTTTTGTTAATTGATTAGTTAACTAGATGATCACTGAGTTAGACTATTTTCTCACCGCATAACTGACCTCTAACTAGTTCTATCAACAATTAGAACTAGTTTAACTAAATACAAATGGAAATAAATAAAATGGATTAATACAAATTAGAAATCACACATGCATAACTGAAACCCAAGCCTTCTAACTCAAATTTACTGAGCTAATTGAGTGATAAGAGCCATGTCACCTCAGTTGACTACCTCCAAGTTGTATGTTGATGTGGAAATTCGAATTTTCTCAAATTGACCAAGGCAAAGTCAAATTGAGACTTTATTGCTACAATTCTCAACACTCCCTCTTAGAAAGAAAGGGATTTTTAACCACCCCTATCCTGCACCTATGGATTCGAACTTACCTCTTGAAGAAGCCTTTTTCAAGATGTCAACATCTTGTTCCTCTATCAGAATGTATTGTATCAACATTATCCTCCTCTGCACATAGTCCACTAAATGATGATACCATATATCTATATGCTATGATTGATCGTGAAATAATGGATTCTTTAAGAGCTTAATGCAACTCTGATTATCACAATAGATCACAATAGGATCCATCTCCTGACCAAACAGTCCCTGTTACACCATTTTTTGGTCATCTAACCTATTATCATTAGATGGACCCAAGTACACCATGTAAGACCAATTTTACCCTAAGTAAAATTGCCTTCACTATGTTAAATAACTTAATAAACCACATTTATTAGGTTGTTTATGGTCTAAACAGAAAACCCCAAAAGGAAATATTAAACAAACCTATATTTGTTTGATTTTCCTTATGGAATAATTAATTAAACCATAATTTAATTATTATTCCCAGTCATGTTTAACCCAAAAACAAAGAAATTAATTAGATAAACCTTTATTTATCTTATTATTTTCTAGGAATAATTATTTAAATCTTATTTAGATAATATTCCTTGTTAAAAATGACCAAATCACCCACAAATAATTAAATAAATCATTATTTATTTGATTATCTTTCAACCACTTCCTTAAAAAGATAAATAAATCATTTATTTATTTATTTTTTACAAATAAAGGGATTTGACCCAAGTCAAATACTTTTCCCTCCAACAAATATAATAAAATATTCCATAAAAGGTGGATCTAGATTTGGTTAACATTATTTTAATCATGCACCAAGATCTAGAATGACCCAATATTTTGTTATAAATACGAGGGTTTTTCATACCATTCTTCACCTTTTGTTGCCTATTAGATCACTCTGGATCTATACACTTGGTCACATTTTTCCACTATTTGCTGTGTGAGCTCCCTTTGAGTTCTATTATTTGTGTGGGTTTTCTACACCAACAAGAGAGAGAGATTCTAGATCTGAAGTGCTGAGGACTTCCAAAAACCCATCCCATTGAGGAGAATTGGATACGCCTTCTTGTTTTCCTCCCAGGTGCCCTTAATACAAAAAAATCTTTCAAAAAATTGTTCTTGTCTTGTCTATTGGTATATGGAGCAAACCCTTCTTTTTACTGCTTAATGTCTTTCTATGCATAGATCTGGTTTTTTGCGGCTCTTTTCTTAATCAACTAACTGCAGATCTGAAGATATTGGCAGCCACTTTTGTTGTTAGGGCTATTAGTTATGCGTAGCTAAAGTGGTCCTTTTTCGTACACTTCGACAAAGGATTCATACTAACAGTCCCACAAGTATCTTTCTCATCCAAATCGTCTCACATGTTGTGTAGAAATTATGTGTAGATTTGCAATTGCTCATGAGGTTTTAATCAAAATGAAAAGACACAAAACTACAGAATCAATTCAAAGTCTAGACCACAAACCATAAACATGCAATAATAACTAACACACATGCACACAATATTTTTGGGGGAAAGAAAATTGCTAAAAAATCCAATGCCCGCTTGCATTAATATGATGAACAGAGTTTTATTACAATTTATTTTCTCAACTGAGCACACCTTGCAAGTGAATAACCTATCTCTCTTCTCACTGAGAAGCTCTGACCCAAAACTATTTAATTTATACCTCTACTTGAGCCCCTATTTCCTTGAGATATTAGGCCCTTATTAATGAGTAATTTCTCCAAAATGAATTGTGCAATTCCTCAGGTTGATCATCAAGTTGCATGCAACACCTATACGCTCCATAATAGTCTACAAATGATGTTACACTGCCTTGGAATCTCCACCTCAACTGGGCAACTCGAATTCTATACATGCATTAGCTGTTTTGTGTTGATTAATTAGTTAACTAGATTATCACTGAGCTAGATTGAAGTCACACTACAAAACTGACCTTCCACTAGTTCCTCCAACTGTTAGAACTAGTTTAATTCAATACAACTTATTATAATTGAATTAGATTTCTACAAATTATAAATTAATCATGCTTAACTGAAATCAAGCCATCCAACTCAAATTAACTGATTTATCTGAGTGACAAGTTCCATGTCGCCTCATTTAACTACCTCCAAGATTTATGTTGATGTGGAAATTTGAATTTTCCATAGCTTGACAAATGCAAAGTCAAATTGAGATTTTCTTGCTGCATTTTCAACACTCCCTCTTAGCAATAAAGGGATTATCTACCACCCCTATCCTACCCCTATGGAAGTCAGACTTCCCTCTTGACAAGGCCTTTTTTAAAATGTCAACATCTTGTTCCTTTATCAGAATGTATCCTAGAAACATTATCCAGTGTATTCATACCAAGAATTTGATGAGGAATCTAGTTTTGCAAGTAGGTTGTTTTGTTACATGCCTCTGTCCACAAATTAAGTGGCAGACCTTGGTCATGTAGCATAAATCTTGTAGCTCCTACAATGTGTCAGTTCTTCCTCTTAGTTACTCAATTTCTGTTGTGGGTTGTGGGGTGTTGTGATCTCTCTTTGAATGCCTTCTTTCGCACATAAATACTTGAATTCACTCGAAACATACTTACCTACATTGTCACTCCTAAGAGTATTCACCTTCTTGTTGGTCTCTTTCTCAACTAGTGCCTTGAATTCTACAAATTTTGAGAATGTCTCATCCTTCTTCCGCATGAAGAAGATCCAACACTTCCTTGAGAAATCATCAATAAAAATAACGTAGTACGTAAGTCTGGCAGTGGAGGTTGTTGAGAAGGGTCCAAAAACATCAGAGTGGACTCTCTCCAAGACTACATGTGCTTTATTGTCTCGATGATGGAATGTGTATTTCACATACTTTCCCAAGGTACAACCCTTGCAGACATCCCGCTGCTCAAGTGATCCTTTAGGGAGGCCAATGGTTATTTGTTTCATAATTTTAAGGCTCCATGATGCAAATGGCCCAATATATTGTGCCCTAGCTCACCAACATTGTGACTCTGCACTTTCTTTTCCATACTACTTAATGAAACACAATTTTCCACATCAAGTTTATACAAGTTCTTCACACGAACCCTAATCTGCTTCACTTGTCTAGTAGTTGTCTTCCTTACAAAGGATTTACGTTTAATGAATATTACATCATATTCGCGGTCTTCCAAAATGGCTATAGATATGAATTTCTTCTTTAGCCCTGGAAAAAACCTGACATATTTGAGGCAAAGAGGGGATCCAAACTCACTCTTAAAGGTTACTGTACCAATCCCGATAGCACGATACCTTCTATAGTCCCCAAGCTCAATATGCATATGGAGATATTTCTCCTCCATGTCACTAAAAAACTCTCTACACCCTATCATGTGGAAGGAGGCATCGAAGTCCAATTACCACACACTCCCCATCACAGTGTTGTCCATGCATGCAATAAGGGTGAAGTCTAGCTCAAATTGTGAAGCCAATGCTTCACCCGCTACTCCTCCTGAGTTCTTCTTACTAGAATTTTTGTGTGGACACATTGTAGCATAGTTCCTGTATTCATTGCAATTGAAGAATTTTATTTTGGAAAAATATTTATTCTTTCCCCTTTGCTGGAATCTGGTGAGATTTCTTCCCTTTTCCCTTCTTTCCCTTTACAACCAATGAAAAATTGTATTCATCCTCTCCCTTGGATGAAGTTACATCTCTAGTATTTTGCTTGATTTCTTCTTGTACCAAATCAGACCATAAGTATTCCAATTCGTTAATTTCTCCCTCCTGTTCATTGAGTCCTAGTAGTTATGGCAGCTTTTGGGAAGGCCAAGAAGAGTTAGGCTGACCATGTCATCTTTTGTAATGTTCAAACCAAACCCTCCAAGCACATCCCAAACTTGCGTAAACCTGGTGAGATACTGTAGAATAGTATCATTCTTCCACATCTTGTTGTTTCAAAGTTTTTCTTTGAGGGACAATTTTCTATTGTCACTGCTATTCTTGAATAGCTCTATGAATGCTTTCCAAATTATGAAAGGAGTTTCTTTGCCATGGATATTTCAATCAATGTGGTCTCACACTCCCTCCAATATTATTCTCCTCACCTTGGCTACATATTTTATCCATTGAGCTAGGTTCTGGGCATCAACTGATCCTGGTTGTGGAATGTTTGTCTTGACATATTCCAACAATCCATTGTAATCAAGCACAACCTCCATGCAATCCTTCCAGCCAATGAAATTTGAGCTTCCTTCTAAGGCATACTCTAATCTCAATCCATTGAAGGTCATTCTCCCAACTATGAGGAAATATTGCAAGACTAAAGCTGCAAATTTGAACATCCTTAGGAAAAAAATTTATATTCTTGTTCTAATGTGAATCCTTCTTTGATACCATGTAGAAATATGGTGTTAGAATTGCAATTTCTCAAGAAATTTAATTTAAATCAAGAGACACAATTCTACTCTATTGCTCTGTGGAAATTAATTCACAGTCTATAACAACATTCAGAAACATGCATCAATCACATACACAAGTACACAAATTTATCTAGGGGAAACCAATTGGTAAACACCCCTTAAGATTTCTTGCGTTAATCAGATGAATAAATAATGTATTACAATTTCTTGCTCGCTCTGAACTCGACCTGCAAGTGAATAACCTTTCTCTTTGCCCCAATGAGAAGCTCTGACCCAGACTTAGTCAATTTTTTCCTCTTCTTGAGCCCCTATTTCCTTGTGAAAATATTTAGGAATTAGGCCCCTATTTTTTAGGAAATTTCCTCCAATTAATTGCGCAATTCCCAAGGTTAGATCTCTGACTGCATGCAACACTTGTACACTCAAGACTAGTATACAACTAATGTTACACTACCTTGGAATCTACACCATAGTTGGGGAACTCGAATTCTCTACATGCACTATCTATTTTTGGTTGATTGATTAGTTAACTAAATGATCACTGAATTTGATTAGTTACCTGAATGATCACTGAGTTATATTGTTGTCCCACTACACTACTAACCTTCAACTAGTTCTATGACCAGTTAGATTTAGTTTAACTGAATACAACTTGAAATAATTGAATTGGATTGCTACAAATTAGAAATATCACATGCATAACTAAACTCCAAGCATTCTAACTCGACTTTACTGAGCTAACTAAGTGACAAGAGCCATGTCACCTTAGGTAACTACCTCCAAGTTGTCTGGTGATGTGGAAATCCGAATTTTCTCAATTTGACCAAGGAAAAGTCAAATTGAGACTTTCTTGCTACACTTCTCAACACTACATTAGAGAATAATACTGTGGGTTGGAGTTCGAAAATTTTAAAGAGGATATATATATATATATATATATAATTTAAATTAAATTTTTCTTTGAAGTTTATTTTGATAAAGTCAAAATGTTAAACATTACAACGTATCTATCATATTGTATTGGAGAGCTCCTCTTCGTGTAATTATTATTTCAACACCTCTTAAGCATCAAATATTCTTACCTTAAAAAAGTCCACTCCATAGTGTTGAGACTAGCACAACCATATTAATAAATGTGGTTGATATATGCTTATAGGTATTTATTAATTACATGCACAACCACATTAGTAAATGTGGTTGATATACAAGGAAAGATGTTAATCATATGGATTTAATATTGATATTTATAAATATATAATTATAATAATATTATTATAAAAATAATTATTATTTTATAAGAATTTTATTATTATTATATTATAATTATGATAATAATTATTATTCATAATTATAATATAATAATTATTATATTATAATAATATGATAATATTATTGATATTATCAATAATATGATAAACCCAAGGTATTATTGATATTATAAATCCAAGGGATTATAAATATTATTAAAATGAATATTATAATCCCAAGGATTATAAATATTAATAAAATGAATATTATAATCCCAAGGATTATAAACCCTAGGATTAATATTATCATAACCATAGGATTACACCCTATGATTAATACTATAAATGTAGGATTATAATCCGTATGATTCTACACCTTAAGATTATAAACCCTAATATTGATTTATAAAACCAAAGGGAATAAAAACCAAAGTCATTATTAATATTATAAACGCAAGGGAATAATATTATAAACTCAATGGATTATAAAAATTGCAATAATGATTGTGATATTGATTAATATTATAAACCTTAAGATTACTATTAAACCCTAAGACTACTATTAAAAACTCTAAGAATAATATTATAAACCTAATATTAAACCTTAATATTATAAATCCAATATTAAAAAGAAATAATGTTATAAACCTAATATTAATCCCTAGTTTTGTAGTGTAATAATGTGACATTGAATAAATTGCAAATACAATGTAACCTTACGACAATGATTATCAGATTGATTTTTGTATTGAGACAATGTTTATAGCAATGCGACATTGGATGGATTTTTGTACCATTCTAATGTCACAATATTAAATCCTAATATAAAATTACAATATTATAAAACCCAATATAATAAACCCGAAGATTAATATTATAAACCATAATATTAAACTCACTATTTTAAATTATAAACCCAATATTAAAAACCCTAATATTAAACACCATTTCCCCCCCACGACGAGTGCATAACGCCGATGGTTTTCGATGGATATTAGGGTCAAATTTGAGCATAAGACATTTGGATGAGCATTCAATTTTCCAGCATGCTTGAATTTATCTTGAAAATATGCCCATACCAGCTGAGCCTTGGTCTTCGTACTCCCCATTCAATTTTCCTCCTGAAAAAATTATGGCTCCTCGTCATTGTTTGCAGTGGTTCCTTGTTCAACTGGATGAGGGTGGTGTCATGGTGGGCCATTGTCCCTCCTTAGGCCTATTTCCGTCACCAATATCTTGTCATGAAATCCATTCTAAAAGGGGAAATATGAGCTATGTCATTTTATTGCAGGAGAATCATGCCTCTAATGCTCATTGTCATCACAATATGTAATTGGACCACTTCTGAGTATGTTTTGGATTTATTAGCATTGGAATTTTTGCATTTTTGTAGGTTTTGTACTTGGCCACCCTAGGCCTCCCTTGATCATAGGTTGGTTTTGGCATTCCATTGGCCCCCCAGCATCACCATTTTGGTGCAACCTTCTCAATGAATTCTATGTTTCATCACAATTCAGAAGCTCTAACTATTTGGGCTCCATGAGAGGTATGGCCTAACTCCATATTTCATTCTCAGTTTGCGACACAATTCTTGGTGATAGGTTCAGGCTTGGGTAATTCTATAGTACTATATAGTCTCATGGTTGTTGATTTGGTCTTTACCTTTGGTCACTCTCCATCTGAAAATATGGCCACCCACACAAAGTTATCAGATCACTGATAGCTGGAAGAAACCTCTACCACATGCAATCCATGGCTCATGAGACACTATGGATCACAGCTTGGGGTGGGTGGCTAATATATAATTCAACTTGCATCTACATGAGGTTACGTTGGAAACCAATTGCAAAGGGTGGATATAAATCAAATTATATGAAGAATTTATGCATTATGTGGCCTTGCCTCTCATCAGAGGCTCAGTGTAAAATATAAAAAATGAAATTGAAGAGAATTTATTGGAAACTGAACGATCGTGACCAACCCGTAGCCAGGAATCCAACACACTTTGTTTCGTCAAAAACCGACTTCAGATGAAGAAGTTATAGCCTGCTGACTACCGTTCAGAACAGACAATTTTTTTTTTTTTTTAAATTGCAAAACAGTGATAGGTTGATTACATGGCAGCCCAGTCAGCATGCAGGGAATATTCTTCAGTTTTTTCCCAGTGGTACTGTGATAAGTGTTTTCCAGTTTGGTTTTAAAGTGAATTTTTTTTTCAAGGATCTCTGCTAAGGTTGAATTTGAGTTTTTTATATATATGAGGGACAACCAAACTAGAGGATGACACGTGGTGCAACCAGGGGCCGCCACATGCCCCCTCTGGCGGACCCTCTCTCCATGGTCAAATTACATTTTTTAATCTATCCTATGGTCAAATTTATTTATATGGTGTTCGAATTATTATGCAACTATGAAAAAGTTCGCATATTACCAAACTTTGGGCGCACATTATATTATATCCAAAGTTAAATGGTTTAATTATATCGTGGTTGGAATAATCCAAAGTAGAATTATATTGGCACATATTATTTATAAACCATAGTTTTTAAAATATGGTAAGGGCATAGTCCGATGGAAAAAAATATGTGTGCAGGGGTCGGGGTCGAACCCATGACCACCCCGACGCCAAACAATCATCTTACCACCGAGACACTCCAATAGTCCTTATAATGATTGGAATTTGGATTGTATTTGAATTCCAACGTATTCTCCGAAGACAGGAATGGCAAGGGCTAGCCCCCTCCCCATACTTCAATCCACCATGACCAATGGTGCGGGTGGATTTCAAATGAACCCGGATTATTGTTAATACGGTTTTATTAACCGTTAATCCATATTTAAAACTTGTATTATTGCGCTAATTCCGAATTCTAATTCGGATTTGTATTAAACCCCGCTTATCGCATTAATCCGTGTTTGTCTCTATTAATCTAGTTTTGCAATTAATTAATTGCAGTTAACTTGGAGAAACTTTAGGGGCACCACCAAATTTGGAGGGACTTCCAAAGTTGGCGGAATTATCTAGAGTCTTCTCCAGATTTGGAGGAGATTTCCCACGAAAATTGAATGAGCCATATCTTGAGATATTTTTGACAAATTTCTACTCAAGAAGAGTCATTCCTAGCAGATTGGGATGCTCTAAACACATTGGAATAGGTTACAGAGATAGAGGAGAAATTTTACATGTGTTTTGTCACTTTGAAGAAAATTAAAGTCTACGACCACCAAGAAGGAAGGCCATGCCTAGATCAGCTAAAGGCCAAATGGAGTGAATGAATATTCATTTCTGATAGATTTTGACATCCCGAACTCATTGGATTATGTTTTAGGAGAATTTGATGCATGTAAACAACAATTTTTGCACTATTGAGCTAATACAGAGGCCCAAGCCATAGAAGCTGGACTAAGGAGATGTAGCCTATGGGGGGTGAACTCCTTCATCAAAACTATGTGTTGATGGATCAATTGTGATGGATTTTTGTTCAACATTTTAATTTCATACTTTATGCTCTTGAATTCACTCATAAAACTCAGTTAATTTACCTGTTTGACACACATAATAAGCAAAAAAACCTATATACATCAAGCATAAGATCAACAAATAAATTTTAAATATGAAGATGAAATTAGCACAAAAAGACTAACATTCATACTCAGATCAAGTTGGTATCATAGCTTGGTTGAAAGGCAAGGTTATTTGGTTGATAATTGCTTGAGTTTTGTGCAAGTTTAATGGTTGCAAATTTGTGATGTTGACAAGGTTAAAGTTGCAGAAAGGTGAAGGGAATTTGTTGGTTTCAAGTCTTGAGATTAGGAATTGAGGAAGGAGAGCTACAAGAGCACTATCTTCACCCAAATTTCCACTCATAGCTGCACTTGAAGCACCTTTAGTTTTGTCTCAAGAAGCTGAGATTGAAGAGGTACAAGTTGTACAAGAAGCTAAGTTGATTGAAGAGGTATAAGCATCAGAAGCTAAGCTTGAATCCATAGCCATCATGTTAGGCGTTGGAGAGACTCAAGGTCATTCAGAGGAGGATGATGTCAAGAGAGACATCAATGACATAAAGAGGATGGTTAAAAGTATGTTTTATGCATTTACTGCTAGGATGGAAGGAGAAGGTTCTAAGCCTCCACATGGAGAAGGAACTTCATATGATAAGAAGGATGAAGAGAAGAGTTCAAAGGGCAGTGGAGGAAATTCACCTCCATCTCCACCATCTTCATCATCCTCATCATCTCCATCAGCATCATCTTTCACTTCCACCACAAAAACTACTCACACTCACTAAAAGAACACAAAAGGAAAAACACCCTTACTCAAACTTGATGTCAAATTTGAGCTTCCAATGTATAATAGCGAGATAAATTCAAAAATATTGGAAAGTTGGATACATCAATTGGAGGTGTATTACAGAATTCAGAACCTTCATGAAGATGACATAAATATTCAATTGGCTTCTTTGAGGATGGAAGGATTTGCACTTGTATGGTGGGAAGCAAGGACTCAAGAGGAGATTAAAAACTATGATAATATCTCTACATCTCGGTCAATTTTTATTGCTGCCATTAAAAGGAAATTCTATCCCTTAGCTTACATGAAAAAGGCCATTATGGATTGGCAAAATTTTAGACAGTTGAAAGGGAAAAGAGTGGAAGATTATATTCATGAATTTAGGACATGAGCTCTTATTTTGGGTATTAATTTATATTCTCAAGAAACTTTGTTAAAGTATGTTGGGGGTTTGAAAAGTTACCTTAGGCACACTATTCTCATGTTTAATCCCACAAACATAGATGAGGTTTGTGTTCAAGCCACACATTTAGAAGCAAGAGGGAAATAAAACATAGATGAGAAAAGTGAAAGTGAGGGTAAAAGAAAGGGAAAGTTTTATGGAAGAGGAAAGATAAATAGCTCTGTCAAAAGAGAGAAGGAAAAACTCACATGCAAAAACTATTCAAAGACTGGCCATGACAAGGACCACTGTTGGCAACTTCATCCAGAGTTGAAGCCAAACAAACTGAAAGAAAAAGAAAAGGGGAAAACTATTGCTATAGTTGAACATGACTTAGGGTCAAATTCAGGAGATGAGACAAAGATTACGGGCATGGGTTTGAAAGGTAAACATATTTCAAGCACTAGTTCTTAAAATTGTTCAAATGTTACTCAAGATGAAGATACAGGAATATAACTTTTCCATATTAGAGTCTCTAAACATAACAAGCTTGGTACACTTTTTGATAGTGGGTCACAAGCTAACTTGATTTCCGAAGACTTGGTTATGTAGCTAGACCTTGAAACTATTAGACGTCTAAGATCATATCCTTTGGGTTGAATATGAAAGAATACAAACTTGCATGTTACAAGGAAGTGCTTTCTGATATTCGTCATCAATTCAAACTTTCTTGATGAAGTTTAACTTGATGTGGTGCCACTTGAGAACAAACAAATTTTTTTTTTTAAATTGCAGAACAATGACAGGTTGATGACATGGCAACCCAATCAGCATGCAGGGAATATTATTTAGTTTTTGACCAATGGAACTATGACAAGTGTCACAATAGGATTCGCCAGTGTGGTTTGAAAGTGAATTTTTTTTTCAAGGATCTCTCCTAAGGTTGAATTCGATTTTTTTTATATGTGAGGGACAACCCAACCAGAGGCTAACACGTGGTGCAATTAGGGGCCGCCATATGCCCCCTCTAGTGGACCCTCTCTCCATGGTCGAATTGAATTTTCTAAACTATCCTATAGTTGAATGTATTTATATGGTGGTCAAATTATTATGAAACTATGACAAAGTTCGCATATTACCAAAGTTTGGGCACACATTATATTATATCCAAAGTTCAATGGTGGTTGGTATAATCCAAAGTCAAATTATATTGGCGCATATTATTTATAAACCATAGTTTTTAAACTATGTTAAGGGCATAGTCTGATGGAACAAAATGTGTATGCGGGGGTTGGGGTCGAACCCACGACCACCCCTGCCCCAACCAACCATCTTACCATCGAGGCACTCCAATAGTCCTTATAATGAATGGAGTTCGACTTGTATTTGAATTTCAACGTATTCTCCGACGGCGAGAATGGAGGGAGCCAACCCCCTCCCCATACGTCCATCCACCATGACCAATGGCTCAGGTGGATTTCAAATGAACGCGAATTATTTCTAATACAATTTTATTAATCGTTAATCCATATTTAAAACTTGTATTATTGCGCTAATCTTGAATTATAATTCGGATTTGTATTAAACACCACTTATCACATTAATCCACACTTATCCCTATTAATATGGTTTTAAAATTAATTAACTACAGTTAACTTGGTAGAAATTTAGGGGCACCACCAAATTCGGCGGGACTTCTAAAGTTAGTGGACTTATCTAGAGTCTTCTCTAGATTTGGAGGAGATTTCCCAGGAAAATTGAATGAGCCATACCTTGAGCAATTTTCGACCAATTTTGGCTTAGGAAGAGTCATTCTTAGCAGACTGGCATGCTCTGAACACATTGGAACATGCTACATAGGTAGAGGAGCAATTTTACTGGTGTTTTTGTCACTTTGAAGAAAATTGAAGCCTAGGGCCACCAGCAAGGAAGGTCATGCCTAGATTAGCTGAAGGCCAAATGGAGTGAATGAATAGTCATTCCTGATAGATTTTGACATTATGAACTCATTGGAGTATGTTTCAAGAGAATTTGATGCATGTAAACAACAATGTTTTCACTATTGAGCTAATACAGAGGCCCAAGCCATGGAAGCTAGACCAAGGAGATGTAGCCCAAGAGGGGTGAACTCCTTCATCAAAACTCCATGTTGATGGATCAGTTGTGATGGTTTGTTGTTATTTATTGTTACTTCTATTCAACATTTTAATTTCATACTTTATGCTCTTGAATTCACTCATAAAACTTAGTTAATTTACCTGTTTAACAGACATAATAACCAAGGAGACCTATGTACATCAAACATAAGATTAGAAAATAAATTTTAAAACTGAAGATGAATAGCACAACAAAACTAAGATTCAAATTCATATCAACCTCCCAGGAGTTTAGGGAATCACTTCTCGGTGGCCATGGCTAGTGGTTCGTGGCATTTCTCAGAATGGTGACTTGTGATGCTTCGTGGCTATAATCTGTAGTTCATGGTATTACTTGGCATGGTGGTATATTAGTAACCCTTGGTTGGTTGGCGACTTGTGGCTTCTCCCTGGACTGCAACACATGCCCCTTCATTGATCGATGGCTAACATTTTCTCGCATGTTCGAGGTCTGTGATCCATCATGGAAGTTGGTTCATGGTCAATCCTAGGTCATACTATGGTTTCATTGTTTAATCATGGATGGTGTCCACCATTTTGGTTTTTGTCTAGTTTTCTCTGTTGAACAGAGCCAACATTTTTATCATCTTCGACACAATAACTTTGGCACTAGTCAATCTTTTATTTTGATGGATATTCTTGTTAGATAAAAAAACAACAACAACAACAACATTTGTAATATGAAGCAACTTGATTTGTGTTATTGGGTCGGTTTCTCAACAGGCAAGCTTGTAACACAAAGAAAAATTCTCTGTACTGTTTTGCATCAGTAATATAAATTTGAGCCTTAAACAAAAAAATATTAAACCCCAATTTTGTAATGTCACAAAATGCGACGTTGAATAAATTGTGTTGTAATGTAACATTGCCACAATGATTTTCAGAATGAGATTGATATTATCAACCCAAATGATTAAACCCTATAAACCTTAAGATTAATAATAAACCCTAAAATTAATATTACAAACCTTGATATAATAACCCAATGGATTATAAACCCTAGGATCAATCATAAATCCTAGAATTAATATTTCAAGAAAACTTAAACAGTCCTCCTAAAAAAACCCACTCAATAATGTTGAGAATATATATATATATATATATATATATATATATATATATATATATATATATGCAAAAAAAAAACATTGAAAACTCATAATTATATCAACCTAACGTGAAAATATCATATATTTATATTATTAGATTTATAATTTCTAGAGTAATTACGCGTCATTTTTTTGGAAACTTCGTATTAAGGATGAGCACCATTGTGGAATATGGGCAAAGTCGGTGAGTAGATTAGTTTATATTGTTGAATTTATTTATGGTGTAGTATAATTTATAGACGAAATAACCTTTTTCACCGGATTTTGCCAAAATCTGGCAATACAATTTCAATAATTTTTGTTGTTTAAAATATATTTTTGAATGTATAAGTGGATTCATCCTTGAAAACCCCTGGGGCACTTGACTTATGCAGATTAAAAAATTTAAAAATCTCTATTGAATTTTGATTAAAATTAACGAGAAAAAATGTCGTGAAAAAAGGTCATTTCATCTATAAATTAGACTGCACCTTTATTTATATATTTAAAAATATATTTTAAATAATAAAAATAATGATTTAGTAAAAAAAAAAATTATTGTTTAATTTGATTAAAATATTAAAATATATAAAAAAATTCAATTATATATATATATATATATATATATATATATATATATATATAACATTTTTAAAATAAATTTGTTAATTAACATAAAATATAATGAATTTGAGACCTTTATAAATGCAAGTAAAATATTAAAAATAATAAATTTGATTAATTCTAAATAGATTTAATTAAAGTTAGATCAAATACTTTTGTGATCCATAAAGTAGATAAATTTCTTTTGGATTTATCACATTATTATGATTTGGTCGACGTTTTGAACCAGCTAATGTGGTTCATCCTCAGGACAAGGTGAAAAAGCTTAATCGATAATCATGAATAAATAATAAGGATGCAACATTGCCCAGATATAGTCGTTATTGAGTTAGTTAATTAGCTATTAAGAAAAATATTTAAATTTTTTAATAATTAGTAAAAATATTTAAGAATTTACTTATTAAAATATTTTAATTATTTAAAAATATTTTAATAAACATTTTAATTATTTAAAAATATTTTAATAAATATTTTAATTAAAATTTGTATAATCTAAGAAGAGGGAATTATATATTATAATTATATAAATAAGGGAAGAATTTAAGACCAAGAAAAATAAATACTAAGGGAAAAAGTAAAAGGAAAGAAGAAAAATAAATAAAAAACAACAAAGATAGGGGTTCAAATAAAAAACAGGAAGAAGGGAAAATAACCAAAAAAAACCTATAGAGACCTAAGGAAACAATGAAATCAACGGGGGGGAGGAAGGATCATATCGAGAGAGTTGGAGTCCAGCTCTTACTCCATTTCCAGCCCTCATCTCTGTTGAGATTCCTAGCATGCCTCTCAATCTCAATAACCTCCTGAAGCTTCCTATGGTGGAAGTGGTTGACCTTAGCAATTACCTTGGAGTCCTCAATGCAGGCATGGTGCATGATTTTTTTGCATGTTCAGCAAGAGCTGATGTGCGGGAGTGATTGTGCCTAATGTCTGTAGCATGTTCGTGGATTCTCTGCTTAATGGACCTCCTTGTTTCTCCAATATAGGGAATACCATAGGAACAAGGAATCATGTAAACACCTTTCATGTCCTTAGGGTCAACAGGGTCCTTGACAGATTCAAGAGAATTCCTAATAGTATGAAGATGTTTTAACAATGATGAGACATTATTCCTTCTAAGGACATGGACAATTAAAATAAAATATAATGAATTTGAGATTTCACAACTTCTTAAAGTGTTATAAATATATAATATAACGACGACTTTGGTTACATTATATTCTCATCATTCATTGAATATATATATATATATATATATATATATATATATGAAATTAACTTTAATATAGAAATTAAATTATTTTATGTTGTAACATTTTTTTGGCATGTATATTAATAAGTTAGAAGGTTGTTTGGAGCAAGTAGGTTATATTGGATCTATTCTAGTTGGTATATTCATCATTCTTCTTCTTTATATGGATGATATTGATGATATTGTTCTTATATCGAGGAGTCTTTTTAGTCTTGGCAAGCAACTAAAAATTCTCAAAAAAAGTTTCTCGTATGGGTATGCCTATCAACACTAAAAAACTAAGGTTACAATAATTAATCCAAAAGACCAATTATGCTAATTTTGTGTATGGCAATAACATCTTGATGGAAGTAACTTCATGAAAGTAACTTGGAATTGATCTTCATCACAAGCTTAATTGTAACTATAGCATTGAGAAAATGATAAATGGTGTGTGGAAAGCATATTGTGGACTTGGAAACTATTGTAAATTAGTGGACTTTTGGCTATGGGATAAGAATAAAATATGCTTTCCAAGGATTATTGTCACTCTTGTTATCTTATATGGTTGCAAAATATGGGGTTGTTGTATCTCTAGTGAATTAAGGAGAAACACAGGGAAAGTATAAAAGTGTTATAATCTCAAAATTAAAGGCAATACACCATATCTTATCCTCCTCATAGAAGTTATTCTTTCCCTTATTGAGAGCACTATTATGACTAGGTACCTCATGTTTAAGAAAAAGATAAATAACATGGAATCCAAGAGGATTCCTAGGAATGCTTCAAACTATAGTTAGAACCACCTACAACTCAAGCATGGCTAGAATAATGATGCCAAATCATTGGGATTCAAGGAAGATGCTATTCAATGATAATATTAAAATATTATTACATCTAAATTTAAGAAATACACTGAAAATCAACATTATTAGGATAAGAATAACTCACATGAGCTCCATAGTGAAATGGGACATTGGACAATTCTCAAAACATCATAGGTTCAAGTGGTCTTGAATCATCTTTGTGACACTAAGAGGGTTGAATATCAAAAGCACTTTCTCTTAGAAAGTCATATGTACACCCATAATAGATCATAGTTTCAAAATATTTGCTACAATATTGACCTTCCTAACCTTTTAACTCATCAAAACTATGATGATTTAGTAACACTTCTCTTAAATATTTTCAAAGGCATAATTTCAGTTACCTTTATTAAGGTCTAATAGACCAACTTTGGTCTTACTAGATGTTAACCATCATTGCCACCACCACCAACATCATCATTGTCATTGTCATGTAACCATTATATGAAACTATTCAACATCATTGTCATTGTCATTTTCATCATCATCATTATCATCATAGTTGTTGTCATTGTCATGTAATCATCATCATAACCATCATCATCATGTTATTGTCATGTAATCATCATCACCATCACCATCACCATCATCATCATCATCATCATCATTATCATCATCATCATCATTGACATGGTTGTGTAATCATTATATTGAACTCATCATCATTGTCATCATTGTCTAATCACTATATAAAATTATTCTTCATTGGATTTTTGCCATCATTGAATTATTCTTTATTGCATCATCATCATCCCAATCATCATCATAGTAAAGGAAAAAATGTGTTATTATTATGATTTTTATTATACAAATTATATGTAAGTATGAATTTGATTTACATCATCATAATTGTCATCAGCATCATGAAAGAAAAAATGTGTTCCAATAAGCTTCAAAAATATAGTTCCAATAAAAATGATTTCATTTTTCTTCTTTACTATTTATTGAATTAGCTAAAAACATACTTATTTTCTAGATCAAAAAAGAATTAAAATTGTCAAATTCTTAATACTGTTTCATCACACATGAAGTGAGATTTTCAGTATACATATGAGGGGTTGAGTAAAACAACATGGTTTAATTATTTAATGTTTTTAATATTTTTAAGACATTTTACTCAATTTTATGTGAAATTCAATAAGGAATTTTTGGAATAGAAAATATGAGTTGTGTAATCTGCACAATCCCATCAGGGTGTTAAATTTATTTATGCATTAAAAAATAAATTTAAATAATAAAAATACACAATATTATGAAAATTGCTATCTCCATATTATGGTAAAAAAGACAAAAACATCAAATAAATAGATTGTGTTGAGAAAAACACAATGAAAGGAAACAATGAATCCATATCAACATCATAATCCTCAAAAAGAGATTGGGTATTTTTAGAATTGCTTCTAGAAATTACTTCTTTATTGCTTGTCATCTTCTAGGTTTAGAATGTCTAACTATGTTCCTCATAAAATTGGGTTGTTGGAACAAGCATCCTTTGAATAACATGAAAAAGTTTGTGTTTCTTGTAGTTAATTGTTACCGTGCATAGTGGATTATTTAAGAACTTTATTAGTTTCTCCACAAATTTTTTGTACTTGAGCCCATGATAATTTCTTTAATCTAGTCAAGGTCAATTTTCATAAATGATCAAGAAGATTACTAAATTTTTTTTGGGAAAAACGACTCATTACAACATACTAAAAAATGTTATAAGTTTATAAATCTTAATTGAAGCACCCTAATGGACATAAGCGTGAGATGAATTTCATTAATATGAAATACACATAAATGCATTATCTATGATATTTTAATTAATTTTCGCGAAGAGGTCTCTTTGACTTCTAATGATTGTTCATATTCACTTGTAACTTTGCATATTCCTTCTCAAGTGAATAATATAAAATATGATAACCTTAACGAACTAGGTTTTAAACATTCCCCCACTTAATTTGAAGGGGTTTATGTGAGTCCAAGTAGAGAGTTGAAATATGAAAGTGGACAACTTCCAACACCTGAATGTGCTCTTTGAATATGGTGGTTTTTAGATGACCACAAACCAAATGGCTAGTGGAGGATGATGTATTCTACTAAATGTTTGTTTAAGGATGAGACAAACTCTGAAACTTGGCTCTTAGGATCAATGATTCACTTCGAAAATTATATTTTGGGATGACCACCAACTTATTCTAAAACTTGACTCTAAGGCTTCGTGGTTATTAACAAATTTCCTAATTTAGCTATAAGTTCACGTATTTTTCTAATTGGAAGTTCTCTCAAATGGTGGTTTAAAGATGAACGCAAATTATTGTCTAGAAGAAGCTATAAGTCTTCTACTAAATGGCGGTTTAAGGAAGACCACAAACCAAATTATGCTCATGGAATATGACTCTGACTTCGAATTTGGCTATAGTTTTAACTATGGTTTGGGGGTCTAGCTATGGTTATGATTATGGTTCAAGTGTATTATTATTTTTATATTGATAGGACTTCAAAATTGAAGCCTGACTCTCAATCATTGATATTATTCCCCCTTGTCAGAGACAAGGTGAGAAAATGGAAGTATTTCCCTGCAAGATGTGTCAATACTTGAGAATCAATTCTTCGATATGACTAATATATCTTCTTGGCTATTGATGGCCATTTCCAATAATTCATCCATCCATTGTGAATCTTTAATCTTGTGGATTTTTATGTTTAGAATGTCCGCCTAAAGGATGATTATGCTTTTCACGATGCTCACAAGGATTAAAATCAAAACATTGATCCTTTGTGGCCAAATTTATGACAATGTTGGCATTTAGGAGTCTAATATTGAATTAGAGTAGGTGAAGATGAATTTTCTTAAAGGAATCTAGCGCTTTCAAGTTGGATTGGTTTGGAATAATATAGAATGTAAAACATCGCTTACTTTTCATATCCAAGACCTATTCTATGCTTGTTGTTGATAATTTTTTCCCTAGGTTTATTAATGGGTTTGGAAATTGCTAGTGGAACTTGTTTATAATAAACTTCAACTACTTCTAAAGTCGTGTTAGTGATTTTCTTATGCATTGGCCACTAATACGACTTATTATCAAATTCATAAAGAGAATTGTGTTGAACAAGGACTAATTCAAAATGTTCAATCTTTTGTTGTATTTTATCATTGATCAAGTTTTTCTTCAAGTAAGATAAATTCAAATTTGTCCTGCAAATCTTGCAAATAGGTTAGAACATTAGTGAGAGTTGTTTTGTTGATTTTGAATTTATTGTCAACAATAGATAATATTAGAATATTAAATAACTCTAATAATTTATCATTTTGACCCATTAAAAGACCAATCTATACCTTAAAGGGTTTCTTGTGACTCAACACTTCAAACTAAACAAATGAAGAGTGTCAAATTCTATTAACAATGGCCCTATTTATAATGAAATTCAACTTACTTTTAAAAAAAAGTACCAGAAAAATGAAAAAATGAATGTTTGCATGTTATAATTATTCTTTATTTTGGACTTGAATTGATCTTCAAGATGTGATGGTGATTCTTTGAGTCCTTTGATTACCGTAGCTTGATGATACTTCAATCATCTAGGCCATAAAATAAAAAACGTAGATTAGTAGTAACATAGATCACCCCTTGAGCATGGATAGTAGGATAATAGTTACAAAGCCTCCCTTCAAGTTGTCACTATTAGAGCTAATTATTGCATCCAAGTACTTCTATTCATATAAGCACATAGCACCTTCTAAATATTGTATATGAATAATGCCATAATCACCTACAGTAAAAGATACACTTGAGTTGCATCACTTTTCTTCTAATTTTCAAACAAGGTTCTACTAGAGCTACTGGTCTTGCGAAAGGGATGGTAGTCCAAGAGAACTATTGATGGCAATGTAAAGGACACAATTTTTCACATTGGGAAACCATACAAACAAAATATAACTTTTAGGAAACTTATATTAAGTGTAGAACAAGGGCCTCATTTGGAACACTATGGAAGATGGGTGCAACAAAATGAGATCTTGAGAAAATATTTCAAAGCTATTTATCTCATTTCTGGTACTTTAGGTTGTTGAGTAAAGGGCTCAACCGAAGTTCAATGGTCTTTGATTCATTTATCATGCGATTATTTACTAGAAGGTATGGGCTAATGATTTAGAAGATGAGTTCAAATGGATCAAGGAAATCATGGATAAATACTCTATGATGTACACAAAGTCCCCTAGCATAATGGTGTGATATACAGTCAGTAGTTGGTACAAGCAACATTTACTTTGGTCATTGCAGTTGGCATGTCCAAATTCAATCAGATCACTATGCTGGATCTAGACAATGTTGAGCATCTTATGGAAGGCTACTAGAGCTCTAGATGAAATCAAATTTAGGGCTTAGATTCAAGATGAATGGGTTCATTCAATGATGTTCCCCTTTCCATGGGTACATGTGCTTCATTAGGGAAAAAATACAATATGGAGAGGAGGAGATGTGGGACAATGATTGTAGTTCATATTCAAAGACTTTGATATCCATCATGGTGTTACAACTTACTAACATCACATGGTTTTCGAATCCTCACCATCAACAAAATTTCCAAATGAAGGTCAAGAGAACATCAACAACATTGGCAAAGGAGGTTCAAGACTGAATCAAAAGCACTAATAGAGGAGAGTCAATAAAGCATCGACAACATGATAACACTAGAAATTTCCTACACTTTACGACCCAAACCCTAAACCTATATAGAGACAAAAAATTGATCTGAAAATGGAATGTACTTGTTTGAGGGTGCAAGGTATCCATTTCCCATAATTTCAAATTGAGCTATACACTCCAAGTGACCTCTGAAAATGTGAGAACAAACTATTTCCTATACAGAGATGGACTGTAGGGGCATTCACCGGATGTTTCACCTTTCTGGGAAAGGATGAATCCGGAGGCTACCTGGCCCTCTACAGACTCTGCCTAAGGAAATAATATGTAAACACTTAGAAGTCTTTGACATTCACATACTTGAAATTTGATGTCTTGCGGAATAAGACAAATAACTTTCTTCAGCTGAGTAGGTGATTATGTGTATATGAAAGTTATGTATATTTGTTGTTTAACAATTTATATAAGTTTTGTTTAGCATATCATCTTCAGAAAATAAAGACATCAAAATGATAAGCAGTTCACCCCCTTCTCTGGGCTACATCTGCTGGACCAAGTCTCTCAAACTAGGCTTGTCCTCTTGTATTAAAAATGCTACAAAGGCTAATACAAGAATAAGAATGTCTCGAAAGACAGATCTGACTGTAAATACAGAATCAGAAGATAGGAATTATCTGAACATGCTCTTTCCCAAACACTAAACAGTGAAATTTGTACCTGCTACAGTACTTTTCCCCAATTGTCCTTGGTGGCCCTTTAGACTTGCAGGGAAAATTTCGAGGTGAAGATGACCTCAATTGGTTCTGAAACCTCTGCCATTCAACTCAGAAGGTCGAAAATATCAGAAATAGACTTCTGAATCACCAAAAATGGATGGACATAGCCCCCAAACAGCTCCAACACTGAAATGGCCCTCTTGGCCCTGAAAGCTTCCCTGAAGCTAAACAGTGAGAATAATTTCTCAAAAGGAAAAACGAGCTGTAGAAATGGATTCAGACTGCTGAAAAACTTCAGGAATGACCTTCGTTCCACATAAACTGGCTGCACAATTCCCAATGCAGCTCCCAAACTGATTTGGCCATAGTGACTCCTGGAACTTCCACGGAGCAAAATCACCTGCAAACGACCTCAGATGGCTGTGAAACCTGTGCCAATGGCTTCAGAAGGTCGAAGAGACCCAAAATCAAAAAAAAATTCGTCTTCAAAGGCCTCTCCTAGCCAAAGTTATGGCACATTTACTGAACTGCCTGTTACACCTTGGGAATCTCCACCAAATGTGGAGGAAGTGCAGTTAGCAACGCCAAATAAGGAGGAAGCGCTCAAATTAGGCGGAACCGCCAATCCTATCCGGCGGTTGTAACGTTGGCAATAAATGTCAAACTGTTGGCGTTCATATGGCGGAGTTTTTAAAACCGTTTCAATAAATGTTAAACGGATTGTATTAAATATATCACATAACGATTGTTTAACAAATAACAAACCCACTATATAAAACTTATCCAAAGTTCTGTCCGCCGGTAAAACGCGCCGATGAAATAATACCAGGGTTCTCCGCCGCGGTTCTGTGGGAAGGGGGCTGGCCCTTCGGGGCTGGCCCCCTTCGGGCCCCGCCCAAAACAAAACACGTTTTAAATAAAATACTTGCCGCCCATACAACAAGTCACAAGGCGCTGGTGTGTTGGTAAAACCGCTGCATTGAAAACTGACAGGTCGTGGGTTCGAATCCTGCGAGCCCGAAATAAAATTTTGAACAAATGCACCATTTCAAATTCCACGTCGGGGCCCACGTGGCGGCCTCCGGGCTAGCCACGTGGCGCCTCCTGATTGGCCTGCCAAGAAATATTCCCCAGAATATTCTGTGGAATATTCTTTTTTTAATAAATTTTTTCCACAAAGTCCAATTTGCCCTTTTTTAATGGAAATTGAGAAAACTTTGAAGCTGAATAACTTCTTCATACGGAGACCATTTTTCGAACCGTTCGCGGCGCCGAAATCAGGAAGACGAGCACTATCCGGTCGTCCAGGTTCAAAACTAGTTCTGAGCACTTTCATTTTTGACCATTTTACGACACTTGGTCCTGAGCTCCTGATAAAAAATGGTAGACTCGATCAAGTGAGATATCATGGTCATTAGAAATGGAAGGATGATGCTTGGAGAAGGCCTACGAGGATGCAAATGATGAGATTGTAGGACTCTGTTGAGGTGAGGAGAGCGTTGTGCAAAGAAAATGGTGTGGAAATGGATAAAATAATGTTAAACTATAGCAAGGTGTAGATTTGATGGGCTCGTAATAAAAAAACTTATTGGGAGTGTCCATGATGAGGAAGACTAACAAACCCATGGTTCAAATATCACTATTTGAATACACTTGAATGGTATTAAACGTAAGATGCATTTCACTCATATAATATACATATAAATACATTATCTATAAGCTTTGATTAATCTTTTAAAGATCCCTTGAACTCTCAATGATTATTCATATTCACTTGTGACTTTTCATATTCTTTTTAGACGAATAATACAAAATATCATAAGCTTTCCAACCTTAATTTTTTTTTTAATTAAAAATTATTATCTCCAAATCCTAATTCATTATTTAAAAAACCTAAACATTTTAAATATTTTTTTTTCTAATTTTTTATTACGAAAAATTAATAAAATAAATTATATTAATATTCTATTTTATATTTAATAAAAAATATATAATTTCAAATCTTCTTATTTAAATTAATTAAAAAAAAACCACATATATATATATTATTGATATTTAATTTTATATATGAATGAAGATTCGGTACAAATGCAAAGAGACTGAAAATCTAAGTAGCGTGAAAAACTCCTATAATTTATATTATTAGATTTATAATTTTTAAAGGAGTAACTACGCGTCACATTTTCCACGAAACTTCTTATTAAGGATGAGTAGGTTAGGCATTTTATATTCTCTTTATATCCCATATCCCAAATGTCATGAATAACATTTATCCACTTACTTTTATTTTATTTTTTTTCATTGGAATCATAATTTAAAATGTGAAATCCACGAATTCAAGTGCTTAGGAATTTTGAAATTTTCAATGTGTGAAATCAATTTATACATTTAAAATAACATTTTAAAGGATAAAATCATTAAAAAATAATATTAATTTTGATAAAAAAATCAAAACATAAAAAAACTAAAATACACCAAAAACATATAATACAATAAATTTAATAATTTTTAAACCAATCAGTTAAAATAAAATATAAAAAATAATTTAATTGATTTGAGCTTTAACAACTTATTAAATTGTTATAAAAATAAAATATAATGACTTTATCCCAATTCTCATTAATTAATTATATATATATATATATATAAAAAGCAGAGTTGTTTTATATTATAATATGTTAAAGAGTTGTTTAGAAAAGTAAGTTACATTGGATCGAATCTTGTTGATATATTTATCATTTTTTTTAACATTGATGATATTATTCTTATATTGAGAAGTCGTTTTAATCTTGATTAGTAATTAAAAATTCAAAAAAAGAAAAGTACATGTATGTTTATTAACACAAAAAAATAAAAGTTGCAATAATTAATTCAACAAGATCATTTGGGTTAATTTTGGGTATGGAAACAACATCTTGAAGGAAGCGACTTTATATAAGTAACTCGGTATTGATCTTCATCACAAGCTAAATTGGAATTATAGAATTGAGAAAAGGATAAATGGAGGATGGAAAGCATATTATGGCCTTGAAAAATTATTGGACCTTTGGCTATGGGATAAGAATCAACTCTTTTGGGCTAGAAGAGTTTTGAACACTTGACTTCATAGTCTGGAACTGTGAGCTTTGATTCATTGAGCTACCAATCCTATTGAATGATCTATAAGATCATTGTGAAGGATGAATATGATTTACAATGAATCTTGTCACTTTGGGGCTATGGCATCTCTAGAGAATCGTGGAGAAAGATAGAGAAAATCCAAAATTATTATAATTTATATTCTCAAAATTAAAGGTAATACACCCTATTTTTTCATCCTCATAGAAGTCATTCTTTACCTCATTGAGAGCATTCTTATGACTAGGTACCTCATGTACAAGAACAAGATAAACGTGGATGCAAGAGCAGGAGGGGTGCTTTATAACCTCAAAGAAAAAATTGAAACAAAGTTTGCCTGGGGACTGGGGAAAGCCTCGAACAATCAAGCCGAAGAACTTTCGCTTTGGCAAGGCCTGAAGATTAGTATCTTCAAAAAAATTAGCAATATTATTATTGTCGGTGAACCAATGGTGGTAATTCAAAAGTTCATAAGGCTCTCCAAGAACGAGCATCTTATAGACTATGATCCCTCTCCTTTGATTATAAGGATAATGAATCTACTCAGTAAATTAGAGGAATACAATTTTTTTCATGTTAAAAGGGAAAACAACCATAAGGCAAACCTTCAAGCTAACATGGGCATGACATTAGAACAAGGACTATTAAACATTGATCAAACCAACATCACATGTCACATACCTTAATGGATGGATTAAATAAATCGTTAATGGAATAAATAAGGATCAATGGATTAAAAAATACAAGAATACCTTATGGATGGGCAGGAACTCCTCGGGAGTCGTCGATGGTAGCTGGGTATTTATGAATAGATGGGTGCATTGGAGAATGGTATCCATGTTGCAGGGCAAGTGAATTTTCTCCTATTGGTTATCAAATGGGAAGGTAAGTGAAAACATTCTCATTACAACTACGTATCATTTCGAAGGCAATTAAACGTTGATAAGGATCAAGTATCATGCCTTGGATGAGTTGCAGACATGGAAGACATTAAATTTTGATAATATGGGGGTATCATTTTAAAAGGAGAAAGCGGTTATTTATAGGAGTTGGGTGATGTAGCTCAAGCATAGAATCATCCTTGTGTAGGGAAGGATTGTGAGAAAGATGGATTCATCTAGCAACAATGGTAGTGGTAATGGATCAGAGGAGCTTGTGAGTAGTGGAAATGTGGTAGAGATGATCGATAATTCAAGAAAGAAAAAAGTGAAGGATATTTAGGATCAAATGACTATTGTGTTGTCCCAGGTCTGTCTGGAATAGGGAAAGATACAAATATGCTACAAGAATCCATGGAACATCTGAACACTGGAATGATCAACCTGAAATTTAAAGTGGATAATATTGAAGTTAAAGTTGAAACGACCACTGTCGGAGTGCTGAAAGAGGTCATTGGGTTGTGTGATGCACCCACCCCAATGGAGGAGGAAGGTGCTAAAGCAATGATTCGTGTTCCAGGGCATGATGTTGTGAGGAACGTGGAACTAGGCCAACCTTCCTAGGTGGCCTAGGAGGATAATGAACTTGGAATCCGTGATTAGTTTGTTGCTTTAATTTACATGTTTTGTTAGATAGTTATGCTTGGTGGTGTTTTCTAGAAAGTATAGTTTAAATGATGTAAGGGAAGTATATATAAATAAAAATGGTGGAAATAAGGTCTCTTTGAATATATATTTGCAAAACTCTAAGACAAAGCTTACCTTGATTGCAAGGGACTTGACTCGTTTCCAGTTTTGTTTATAAAAATTGCTACCCGTTTTTTTTTAAAGAACAAGATAAACAACATGCAACTCAATGGGAATATTAAAAATATTATTACATATAAATTTAAGAATAAATTATGGTGTTATAAAGAAATAGATGATAAAATAAAATTAAGATACTACAAGGAGGTAATAAACCATAATCTATAAAATCAAAGGCCTCTCTCCTTTTTTAATGACATAAAAAAAGAAAATCAACATTATTAAAATAAGAACAACTCTCATGAGCTCCATAACTAAATCAGGCATTTGACGATTCCTAAAACATCATGGGTTCAAAAAACTTGTCATATTTGTGACACTATGAGGGTTGAATATTGAAAAATACTTTCTCTTATAATGTCATATGTACACTTATAATAGATCATAGATTCAAAATATTTGTTACAATAATGACCTTTCTGACCTTTTAACTCATAAAAACTATGATAATTTAATAACACTCCTCTTAAATATTTTTAGAGGAATAATTCCTTACCTTTATTAAGGTCCAATAGACAAAATTTTGTCTTACTACATGTTAACAATCATTGCCACCACCACCAACATCATCATTGTCATCATCATGTAATCCTTATCTACAACTATTCATAATCGTTGTCATTTTTATCATTATCATCATCATTAAGAATAATCTTCATGACCATAATTGTGTAATCATTATATAAAATTATTCTTCATTTCATTTCAGCATGGTAAAATAATTCTTCATTACGTCATCGTCACCACCATTTCCATCATTGTCGTCATTATTTTTGTTTTCATTTTCATCATCATCATCATCATCATCATGAAAGAAAAAATGTGATTATTGTGATTTATACTATATAACATTATATGTAAGAATAAATTTAAGTGACAAAAATCTTTATTTATCATTTGACATTAGTTTTATTTTGTAATTTTCGATCAATGGTCTTCCATGACTCATCATCGATCCATGGTCTTCCACGACCCATTATTAATCAATGGTCTTCCATGACTCATCATCGACCCATGGTATTCCATGTGTCATAGTAGTCATCGTCGTCGTCATCATCATCATCATCATCATCGTCGTCGTCGTCGTCATCGTCATCGTCATAATCATCATCGTCATCATCATCATCATCATCATCATCATCAAAATGTGTTAGTATTATGATTTATATTACACAAATGACATATACGAGTATATTCAGTGAGTGACATCATCATCATCATCATCATTATCAAGAAACAAAAAATGTGTTTGTATTATGATTTATATTACACAAATTACATGTAAGAGCACATTTGAGTGACATCATCATCATCATCAAGAAATAAAAAATGTGTTATTATTATGATTAATATTGTAAAAATTATATGTAAGAATACATTTGAGTGACAATAATTTTTATTTATCCTTTGACATTAGTTTTATTTTAAATTTCCAACCAATGGTCTTTCAAGAATCATTGTCAATCAACTTCTTCCAGAAGTTTTCATAATTTTCATCATCAATATTCCATGAGTCATCATCAATCAATGATCTTCCATAAGTTATTTTTGTTGTCATTGTCATCATCATCATTAGTCTTCCATGAGTTGTCATCGTCATTGTCATCATTGTCATCATCGGTCTTCCCTGAGTCCTCATCGACCAATGGTTTTCAATGAGTCATTGTAGTCATGGTCATTGTTGTCATAATAAATCTTCCATGAGTTATTATCGTCGTTGTTCCATGATTCGTAACCGTTGTCTTCATTATTGATCTTCCACGAGTATCCATTGATCAATGGCCTTCCATAAGTAATTGTCGTCACCATCATTGATCTTCCACGAGTTGTCATCATTGTTGCCAACACCATTTTCGCTACTATCTTTGTTGTCCTCCTCCTCCTCCTCATCATCATTGTCATCATCATCGTCTTTGTTGTCATTGTCATCACTGCCATTGTCATTACAATCACCATCATTGTCGTCATCTTCGTCACCATCGCCAATGTCGTCATCATTGCCACTACCACCATCGTCATTTTCATCGTCATCACCAGCACTACCAATGTCCTCATCATTGCCACCGCCACCACCATCATCGTCATCGTCATCATCATCATCATTGTCGTCATCATTGTCCTTGTCATTGTCATCATCATTGTCGTTATCAACATCGTCATTATTGTCATCATTGCCATCATCACCATCATCATCATCATTTTCATACCATTACTATCAACATCATCATTATCAAATTATTATTATCATTTATATTATATTAAAAAATGATCTAATAATCCTAATATAAATGATACCATAAAATTTTTAATGTAAAATATATAATATATTACTAAAAATATTTTTTAATGTAAAATATATAATATATAAAGATACATTTTAGTAACAAGAATTTTTATTTATCCTTCTGCATTAGCTTTATTTTATAATTCTCATTCAATATTATTTGGCATGTGCCATGTATTGTCATTAACATACATATATCGTCATTATTATCATCATCACTATCATCATCATCATTGTCATACCATTACTATCAACATCATCATTATCAAATTATTATTATAATTTATATTATATAAAAAAATGACCTAATAATCCTAATATAAATGATACCATAAAATTTTTAATGTAAAATATATAATATATTACTGAAAATATTTTTTAATGTAAAATATATAATATATAAAAATACATTTTAGTGACAAGAATTTTTATTTATCCTTCTGCATTAGCTTTATTTTATAATTCTCATTCAATATTATTTGGCATGTGCCATGTATTGTCATTAACATACATATAAAGTTGCACACAATTAGTTGCATTTCCCTAATAATCCCAATGATAAATTTCATTCCCTATGTACACATAGAATGTTGGTGTGTAAGTTATCGAGTGGGTCTGTAGTGTATTGAGTGTGCACACAACTTGCTTCATGCATACAAGTTATAAAATTTGGTGTGTTTTTTTTAATGGAAAGTAATAAATGAAGGTACCCCCTAAACCCCGAAAAGGGTATTGCATGCCTCAACTTTGAGTGCAAAGGTTAACTTAGTTGGAAGCGGCTAAGCGCAGGTCAAGTTGGAAGATTGGAGTTTCCATGAACACATGGGACTCTACACTACATAGTCATGAATATGTTTATATTAATTTATTTTAAATATTTAATAACAATATTTTTTAATTAAAAATTATTATAATTTTTTAATTAATTTTTTTTATTAATATTAAATTTAATTTAATCAGTTATATTATTATTTTTAATTTATCTTAAATTAATATAAGAAGAGAAACAACTATTTATATTATATGTGTATGCATAATTAATTTTCACTAACTCACTTTACATTTATAATTAAAATTTTCCCGTGTTTTACAATATGTTCTCTTAATATATATATATATATATATATATATATATATATATATATTAATTTTCATTTTTCAAAGTTAAACTAGTAATAAATATGAGAGAAATACATATGTTTTAATTTTGAGGAACTATTTAAATAAAAGCATAAAATCATTATAAGAAATATTTATTATGAATATAATATGTCACATTCTGAAATTAAAATTAATGAAGAAAATAATAATATTTCTCCTAATTATTATATATATATATATATATCATTTTGATAAAGTTAATGTTTTTTCTGTCAAGAGGTGTATTCTACAACCCAGTATAAGAGCGATGTGTAATTTCATTTGTGCTTAATGTGAACTTGACATGTGTCCATTTAAAATTAAAATAAATAAATAAATATTTAGTTAATAAGAAAACAATGTATAACTTATTAATAAACTCAATTTGACACTCTGCAATCACGCTCCCCTTCCCAAGCCGCCCTCGATCAACCTCACCCCTTAGGCCCTCCCATTTCCCTCATGCGATCCCTAATCCCTCTAGGAGTTTAGCTCCCACAGGCATGGCGTCCATTAGGGAAGGAGCCCCTAGATCCTCCACTCCCTAAGGTCATGTGATCGCCTTTGCACCCTCTGAAACAAAACTCTCTGACCCCTCTACACAATTTGCCAAGACTAGACTGTAAAGCGAAAAATTTGTTGATGCAATCATGTAGGAACCTTAGGCTCTCCCTGAATCCGAGCAAAGGAACACTAATACATGTAAGGCCAAATCAGAGAAGATACCAATACTACACATTCCCCCAGCGAGGCTAAATAAAAACATTCAGTTTATGCAAGAACATGCACTGATTTATAAGTTCATTGGAGTTTGGCAAATGGAAAAGATGCTCCTACATTGGATTACTCAATGATGGAAGCCAAAATCCCATTACAATGTCAAGATTGGCTCTAAGGGATTCTTTACAGTGATATTCAAACAGCAAGACGATCTGAAATATATTTTGTAAGGGGATATTTAATTCCTCAACTTTGCAGGTCTCTACATGCGACAATGGACCTTGTGCTTCATCCAAAAAAAGGAGGAATTCTCTTGGGAACCTCTATGGATTTGAATCTACTCTTTACCCTACGAGTATTGGAACACTGACACTCTCCGCGATATATGAAACAACTCAGGGAATTTTTTTTTACTCTCAAAACAAACTTTCCAAGGTTTTCACACAGCCTATGCATGAATGTGTGTCTACATGGATATATCTAGCTCTCTCCTGGAAGCCATAGATCTTGAATCAGAAGACATGGATTGGTTCTAAATGCTTGATTACGAGCATGTCCCTTTCAAATGCAGAAACTGCCACCAACATGGCTAGTTATTCAGGGATTGTCCCCCCAATGACCCTAAGCTAGAGGCCTACAATGTCAGTCCCACAATATAGAAGGCCTTACAAAGATCCCCACCAAGCGAAGGCACACAAAGAGGAAGGTCCCTTCCTCATAACCAAAGCATCCAACATCCAATAACAACTTTGAAGTGTTGGAGGACCTCCTAGAAGAAACCCCAGAAAACGTAGAAAAACAATTCGAAGCAACAACCAACTCAACATAATATCAACCCATGTAAATGGACGAAGGAAAAGGCTCAACATCCTTAAAACACCCGGACTTGAAGGACTTGCACCCATAGGAAGAAGATGCTCTCATGGAAAAAGATGATGATTTCACTGACTTGGAAGGTCTAGACCTCATTGCTATGGAAGATGCATGTTATCGGAATGTAGCTAACATCATTCCTGAAAAACAGATACACCTCGTCGCGACGCTCTAGAAAGAAAAAAATCCAATATGCAACTAGGGGTTCAAACCATAAAAACCAAAGAAGGGAAGACAAGCAACAAAAAATTCAAGAAGAGAGGAAGAAAGTTTACGCTTCAAAGACTGGATACTCTAGGTCGTAAGTTGGTGGAATAATGACAATACAAGCATTTCTTGGAGATATACTTCTCCCAATCTGGAATTTCCCCATGAAGATCATCTCCTAGAACATAAGGGGCATGAATAACCCCTTAAAGCATCATCTTCTTCATAGAATATCTAGCAGGATATTCCTACAATCTTGCCCATCCAAGAAACTAATTGCTCCGACATTGATTTTGCATCCATCATATCAAAAATACAGAAATCATCCAAAAGCCTTGCAGTTGACATTGAAGGAGCCTCTGGTGGCCTGGGAATCATTTGGAACCCTTCTCAAATAGGTATAGAACCCCTCTCCCTTAACCCTGTTGTTCTCACTTCCTCGTTTCACCTTTTGGGAACTCGTCTTTATGGTTCTGTTTCCAATGTTTATGGACCCTAAGACCCTTCCAAGAAACACGCTGTTGAGCCTCAAGATTGTGCTTTCTTTCATCTTACTTTACCTCATTTTCCTTTGTCCATTGTTATCCTAGACCCAATTGATCAATGAATTTAGTTAAAATTACTTTTAGAATGATTAACATGACTGACTTGCTAAGTTTTGTGATTTTTGTCATTGTAATGCATTTTGACCGGAACTAGCTGCAGAATGCAGACATTCCGTAGCTAACTGGCAATTCTGCAGCTGTCTTCACGTTTGGGTATGTTCCAGGTGGCCTCTCAAGAAAAACCGCATATGGTTATATTCCACGTCATGTCTACATTGTTCGTTGCTCACCATGAAGGAAGAAACGAATTCTGGATATGGTTTTGGTACGTGGGAACACATTTAAGAAGGCAGACTTCTAGTAGGACTGTCTTAGTCCAGATGTCCTTTTCCTTTTTACGCAGCCACTTCAAGAATCCTAATGTAATTTCGATAAGGAAAGACAATGATCCTGGAATTGTTGCAAGTCTTGTTATGTACATTTGTTATATAAACACTTGGGAAACCGAGAGCTAGGCTAGATTTTTGTTCAAGTTTTTGCTTAGATTCTGTGCTACACTTCTGAAGACGCAGAGTGCTCTGTTCAAGTTATTTCTCCTTTAATGAAGCAGACAATATTTTTTTGAAAGCGTTGATTTGATTTGGAGTTAGATTCCGTCTGGTGGTAGAGGGCCCCTGCCTCCTGCACGGATTTATTTGCGCAATTTAGATAAGTATCTTAGCTGCCTTTATGTTTTTGAAGTTGAATTCATAGTTGTTTTCGTTAGCTACTATAGTTATACTCGTTCTAAAAACTCTTCCAAAAGAAGAAGCTCTTCCAAAAGATTATGATCATGAATGGGAAATGGCTATAGTATTGTAGGATTTAATTGTAATCTCTTTTGTTCACCATCACGGTTATACTTATGCTAAGCACTCTTCCAAAAGAAGAAACTCTTCCAAAAAATCCTTATAATGTCTTAAGCATGATTGTGATCTTGAACGTTTCAGTTGTGTGTTTTCACTAAGTACCATAGCTGTTCTTGCTCTTAAAATGCTCTTCCAAAATATCGTAATGATGGGTAGGAGATAGCTATGATATATTAGTTTTTCATTGCTTTCAGTCTTTATGTTTGCATTTGCACTGAATTGTACAGTTAGGATTGTTCTAAGAAACTCTTCCAAAATACCAATCATGATGGACAAACAGACTGTATAATTCCATAGAATAATGCATGGTAGCCTAGTTAGGATACTCCGGAGTTTAATTGCACTTAACTCATGTTCAGTTATTTTGTTTTAAGTTTGATAATGACTTGGTAGTTCAACACTGTTTTAGACTAGTGACATCTTAAGTTCAGTTTTAGCTTAACTCATTGCATTTGCACTCCACATTCAGTTGTCATTGACTGCATATTAGATTACTTCAGTTGTTAAGCTTAACAAAACAGCCTTCATTATTTACAAACCTCTTCTTGTTCTAAAATATATAATTGATTCATAACCATATGAACAGAAGACAATATCATTTTAAGGCCTGAAGTACTTATGCAACTTCCTTATCATCTCACAAACAAACATTTCCTCAAAAGACTATTTCAAAAATCTATAACCTTTGAGTGAAGTGTAGTGCTATCAAACTAAGTTGCAGAATAGAGTTGGGAACTAGTCTTAAAGTAGAGATCTTATGATGGTATCAATGTTTTACTCCAAATATGCTTCAACAAATCTCTAATCATGGATAACATGTTGCATCATTATAAGGTAGTTGTTTAACTATTTAGTTAGGAGAATTTGCATGCTTAGCTGACCATGTCTCAAGCTTTCTCTCAAAACACCTTTGATGAAAGAATTTGACAAGTTGAGTTTATGTTTTGAATCATTTGCTTAAAAGTCATTATCAAGCTTTGTTTTTGCTCAGTCATAGTTTGGATTTGATTCTGTTTCAATATCTGCAATTGCATTTGTCATTTGTCATCAACCAATTAGGCTTTACTCTGTTCTTAATCATTAGCTTCTTTCCATTAGCTTTCTAGTCATTTTCCTTGTGAACATAAAACCATCAAAAGATCAAAAACATTATAAATCATCACAAAAGACCAAAACATCACAAAACACTACACACAACGCATTAAGAAACAAACACCTAGGTACATACAGTACACTTCACTTCAGCAGTTTACCAACCATGGTTGACAATTAAATGAGCTCAATTTAGGAGACTAGATTGAGACCAAACACATGCCATGTTAGATCATCTATCCTCTCTTAAGAACCAACTTGATCCTACCAAATGGGTTATTGGGGTCGACCTCAATATCATAACTTCTCTCCAGGAAAAGAATGGGGGTCGAAGATAGTTGGACCATGAATGTGAACTTTTAAGCACTTTCATAGAAGAAACCATCCCGGTTGACATAAAAACCACCAACGACCTCTAGACTTGGAACAAAAAAAGAGGAGGATTAATCCAAATATCCTCATGTGTTGATCGATTTTTTGTTTCTAAAGAACTTTTGCTCAATGGGCATGATATCTATATAGAAATATTTCCCTCCTCTGGCTCAGATCATTGGCTCATCGTTCTCTCCTAGAGAAATTTTGGAAAACCAATGAGGAAACCTTTCCAATTTGAGAAATTTTGGTTCTCAAACCCCAAACTCATCTCCAATATTGAAATTTTATGGAAAGGGATGAACCACTACAAAGGATCCAAAATGTATATATTCCAACAAAAACTCAAACAAATCAAGCTCCTCATTAAGAAATGGAATAAGGAGGAGTTTGGAAACATCTTCAAAGAGAAAAAATATTTTAAGAAAGCAATGACCTCCCTATAGCAAGAGATAATCCTACATGGATGCTCAGAGGAAACCAATGCTCAAGATGAATATATTTCAAAGAAGCTGAAGGAATGCTACAAGCAGGAAGAAATATATTGGAAGAAAAAATTGAGAGTGCACTGGCTCAAAGAAGGAGAACAAAATACCTCCTTCTTTAACAAATCCACAATACAAAATAGAGCTGACAACATGATCTCCCTTCTCAGAATGGATTCAAGCACCATGGTGGAGACCCAAGAACGCATAGAAAAAGAACTGGTTAGCTACTTCTCCAACATCCTCCAGGAACCTCCCATTCTGGGCAGGGAAAATATCAACCAAATCACATGTAACATTCCCCATCTGGGCTCGATAGATTAAAATGAACTCTCATGAGACCAATAGATAAATAAGAGGTTTTGGAAGCTATCGCTCATATGGAAGACAAAAAATCCCCAGGTCCAGATGGTTTCATTATCTCCTTTTTTAAAATATGTTGGCATTTCCTAGGCAGTGGAATACATGACATAGTGGAGGAGTAAAAAGGTACAAAATCCATCCTTCATGCATTCAACACCATCTTCGTAGCCCTCATCCCAAGGGAGGACAATACTGCATCTCCAGGTAAATACAAGCCTATAGCCCTATGCAATGTTATTTACAAAATTATTAACAAAATCATTGCAAATAGGCTCAAGCCTCTCCTTCCCTTCCTCATTTCCCTTGAGCAATTAGGTTATGTAGAAGGAAGAAAAATTCTTGATGGCATCATCCTTTCACATGAGACCATCCATTATCTTAAAAATCTCAAGAAGCTTGGTATGCTCCTCAAATTAGACATGTCGAAAGCCTTTGACAAACTAAGTTGGGACTATATTGAAAGCATCCTAAAAGCTTTTGGATTTTGTGTTCACTACGTTCAATGGGTGTTATAGCGTCATTCAACAATCCTATAGACTTGATGCTCTTTTATGGACATGGGCAGTCCCTTTTCCCATGCATACTTTACTTTATACTACAAAACAATATTTCAAAATCCATATGTGACTCTGGCCATACAAAAACACGTACATACGCAGGTCTCATAATACTATACCCACATATACCTTTTAAAATATGTAAAAATAAAATACAATTATATTTTTTGGGCTGGGTTTATGGGTTTTACTGAGAGCCCACCTACAGGAGCCCGTGGCCTAACTGAAATAACTAATTTGAGGTGGTATATATACACCCCTTGGGTAGGCCTAAAGAGAATAAGAGAAGAAGGATATCGACATTATACTCGATATATCCCAGGTAAATTCTACTTTTCCCCTACCTCCTGCACTCCCAGTCTCTAGGAAACCTTGGTTTCCTTTGTAGTGATGCTCAACCTACTTATATAGCATCTTCTTGCACTTATTAGAGAGATTCTCTTCATGGATCGGGATGGACGAATCCGGAGGAAGGTTTCGTCGGTGCATGTGGCCTGGATTAGGTTGTATCTTTCTTGCACTTATTGTTTTTAATAAATAAATAAGCTTATGCCTTGTTTCTAATATGTTGTTATCTCATTAAAAATAATTTAAATACTTATATATGATGATCTAACATATTTTTATGTATGCACATTGAATTATCTATTATTTATATGATTTTATGATTGATTTGCAAGTCAGTATATCTTGGAGGAAGTGGAGGGTTTTCACCCTACGGGAACATATTCAAATGTAGGACCTCTGGTTATGTATCCAAATATGTTTAATAATTCATATGTTTGGCATGCTTGATTGAGTGTGATTTGTTGATTTTCTTGTCCCGCTTTGTTAAGGCTTTCAACACTTTCCTTAGGGAACTTTTCCCGCCAACAAAATTGGCGACTCTCCTGGGGATTTTTATGGTTGATCCATTCTGACAAGTATTGGTTCTTGAAACTTGCATATAGGTTAGGTTCTGCACCTGCATTGTGCATTATCAGTTTCCTTTTCCATTTTATCCTAAGGATCGACCCCACCAAGTTGTGACATGAAGCCTTCTCGCTTATTAGAAGTGTCATAACTTGTATGGTAGAGCCTACCTTATTATGGGTGCCCTAGATAGTACCATGTTTCCACTTGGAACCCATGTTGAAGATATGTTCTTAGGCTCGATATTCCTCTTTAGTCATCTCATGAATTCACGTTGAAGCCTCATTCTTTTTCTTCTTCACTTTTATTCTGGCCTTATACCCTAGAGGCTCCCATGTGTTCAGTTGTACTATTGCATTTTATATTAACCACTTTCACCCCTTTTGGCCTTAAGACGGATTCATTTGGACTCGTGTATAATCCACTTTTTACCATGAATTTTCTACAAGTTCAAATCATGCATTCATTATCCTTTGCGACTTGACACCCTTTTCTGTGGAGGGAAGATCCCCTTAGTGTCGATGACCAACATCCGACACCTTGCATTGAGCATATGAATGTCCTAGTCCTAGGAACTAATGCACTTGACATTCCAAAATATGAAAAAAAATTAAAAAAAATTAAACATTCCAAAAAAAGAGAGCGAGAATAGGACAATTTCTTCATCATTAATGGTAGCAAGAGTTTGTCATGCCGCCCTTGAACAAAGAACTTAAAATGAGTCTTTCCTCCATTAGGATGGGACTGAGTTTGACTTTAGGCAATCCATAACCTTGTTCTTGAGTCATTCCTCCACTAGTTGGTAATCTCTTCCAATCATATGGAGAGTTTTTTAATGGCTCCTGCATTGCAAACTTGTACAAAGTTATTTTATGTTGCCATAAAGTCACATCAAGTTGTGCTTTTTTTCAAGGGAAGTAAACATGTTGTCTACCATATTTTGGTGTCTCTTGACTCGTTTATGTTGGCCATAATTGGTATGTTAAGATATTCTCAATATCAAATCAGCGACATGGTCCTTTAATCCTGCTAGTTAAAAAGGTCCCCATTGACTTCTTACTAGCGGGCTTGCTCTTATCAAATCCGAAAAATTGCTTTGAGAGCATACCTAGAGTTGCACCTTGGCCCTATTTACATCATTGATAGGTGACCTTGTGCTCAACATCAATCAACATTTTGGGTCTTTAACTGAGTGGTTTCCCTTATGTTCGATGTAATGCGCCTCCTCCCACATTTACCCACTTTCACCTTCTTTCCTAGGGTAAACATGAGTTTATGGTTACTATGATAAGACTCAACCTCCTATATTACTTTAAGGAAATGTATTCGACAACCTAAGACCTTACTGACTTCCCTCAGGTGCCAAGGACCTCTAGGAGCAACCCAACCCCTCCAGGTGTCCAACCCTTGAGATAAATTTATTTTTCCTTGACTTAGAGCCCCAATCACTACCTTTCCAAGGAGTCCAAGTGAACGTGAGTATCCAATCACTCCCACATGCATGCTTCCCAATGACTATGGAATTTTCTCCTCAGTGAATCTATGGCAACGACTCCAAATTATGAGCCACTTTTTTAGGGCCAGGACTCAGGCCTCTGCCCAGAACTCAATGAAACTTCGAGAGAAGAAAAATGACATATACACAATTATTTTAAACGAAAAAATTAAACTAGGACTTGACCTGACCTTCCCCAACTGGGACTGGAATTTCATCAAAAAATTGGTAAATATGCCACCTATTTGTCATGAATGCAAGTCTGAACATAAGGGACTGAAAAATTATGTGAGGTTTAACAAGAAGGGTCACTTCCTTCTCACATTAGTTGGAATAAAAACGATTAGGCCTTGCATTAACTATTCATTCATTTACACATAACAACATGAATAGAGCCATGATTGAGATTTGTCACATAACCATGCTTATAACCAACATATAACCAGATAAATAACAATGAGAGAATAACCATTACAACCACATAATAACAAGTACATTTACTCATCAAAGTAAGAGAAACTTAGATCTTATTATGCATATGCAAAAGCCAACCATGTTCGAGACTTCCATGTACCACTCGACCATAGATTGGTTGAACCAAATATTTCTTTCAGCCAATCAACCTCGTGCCATATTCAAAGCATTACTGTGGGATATCATGGGATAAACTAATATAAACACAACCAAGGGAATCCAAAGGTTAAACCACGTCCACACTCACCATACCATGATCTCACCTAAACCAATGCCGAGATCACAAAAATGAATCGAGCTTGGATTCCTCAGAATTTATTCTCTAATACCTTCAAGAATTTTTCTATCTCCACCCTCAGGATTTACTGTGTATCCCTCCATTACTGCTCAAGGGATTCCTAGGACTTTGGGAATTTTTTTGAGACCACATCACGCAGATCCAAAATCTTCCAGCAATCTAAAGCCCAAAACGAGAACATGCCCATCACACCATGGCTATCTAGAAATGGAAAGGATAGGATAAAATCCACTGTCCAACCCGAAAAAACCCATGCCAATGACAAAAAAGGAACCAAATATCAACATGCACATACCATTCATGTCAAAACTAGCTAGGAAACCATATATGAAACCAATTACCTGCAAGTACTCTCGTTGAAGATTCTTGATCCAACTTTTCCTTGCTTGATCCTTGCTTTCCTTTTCTTTCCTTTCCTTGCATGCTTGCTTTCTTTCTCCTCTTGGTGTTCTTCTCCTCTCTAAGACTAATTCCAAAACTGAACTGAAAAAAATCTACCAAATGATGCTTTGACGTATTTTTATTGATGAGGCCTCTAATTTCTTCAATTTTCCATTATTTTCCTTCATTTTCCTCCTCACATGCAACCTATGACCTTTCACCTCCCTTTTCTCATTATTTCCATTATTTTCATAAATAAATGCCAAAAATACTCTTTTTCCTTTCCAAAGCCTTAACCATTACCTTTGCCAATTTCCCCTTAGCCATAAAACACAACATGTGATGCCCACTAGGATATTTTTCCCAACATTCAACATGGAATGAGTGTCCCTTAACTGTGGTCCTATTTTTCTTTTATTAATTTTTATTACATGAAATTTTGACTCGAAGCTGTTACAGACCCCTCCCCATTAAGGGAACACCATCCTCGGTGTTCTGTGAAACCTACAACTAGAAAAATTGTTGAAAGCCAAAAAATTACCGCCTCCAGAGCTTTGTAGCTTAGCTATTTGTAGTGTTTACAATAACATCTTGCTCAAAAGAAAAACCATCATGAAAAACATGACTACATGAAAACCATACCACTTATTGGAGCTTTACAACACAACTCATTGCAGTATTTACAATAGCAACCATACATAAATATGTACAAATACCAAAACTAATTTTCCTTAACCAAAAAATAATGAAGGATACATAACCAACATCTGATCAACCATGTCCCATGTAGCTTCATCAGGCCTAAAGTGCTTCAACTTCACTTTAACCCACTTGATTGCTCTATTTTGGAGCATGAGATGTTTCCGCTACAGTATGCACTGAGATTTTGGTTGGAATTATCCTTCTTTCTCCACTTGTAATATAGACCAATCAATAACATGATCAACATCATTTACATATATTTTAAGAAATGAAACATGAAAAACATCATGGAATTTCACTATTGGAGGCAGTGCAAGTTTGTAGGCCACTCGTTCAACCCTCTCAAGGATCTCTAAAGGCCAACAATACCGTGGTGACAACTTGGCACATGACCCAATCCTAAAGGAGCTCTTCTTGGGATGTGAAAATACACATGTTACCCAACCCGAAACTCCTTAAATGCCTAGTGCTAGTCTACATAAATTTTCTACTTGTCATGTGCTGCCCTTAGATTTTTCTTTATAACTTGTATTTCCTACTCCATGTCTTCCAACATGTCTAGTCCAATAAGTACCCTATTCACTGGATCACTCCAGCTGATGGGAGTGTTACAAATCCACCCATAGAGTGCCTCAAACAGACTCATACTTAGTGACTCTTGATAACCATTGTTGTAAGAAAACTAGACCAACGAAATATAATCCTCCCATCTCCTCTGCTGATGCATGACATACATCCTCAACATATCCTCCAGTATTCTATTGACCCTCTTTGTCTATCCATCTGTCTGTGGATAATAAGATGTGTTGAATGCCAAATATGTCCCCATTCCTGCAAAAAACTCCTTCCAAAACTTGGAAGTAAACTTGGAAGCCCTGGTCGATACAATCTTCTTCGGAACACCATGCAATATCACTATCTCCCTGATGAATACTTGAGCTACCTCACTAGATGAATAAGTATTCTTAACTGGAATGAAGTGAGCTAACTTAGTCAACTTGTCGACCATAACCATGATAGAATCATGTTGCCCTGATGTCCTCAAAATACATATAATGAAATCCATGGAAATGACCTCCCATTTACATTATGGAATCGAAATAGATTGAAGCAACCCAATGTTGAGATTAAACAAGAATATCCTAGTGAAAATTATGCACCTACACTAGGATGGAGCCTTAGGCTATTTTTAGTTGGATGTCTATTTATATATGCATGAGAAAATTCTATTTATAGATGTGTGTGCAAGTTCTAATTCTAGATTGAATGTCTATTTATAGATGCATGTCGACTATTATTATCCCTTAATAATAGTTGGAAAATAAATAATAATCTATTCTCAATGAGCACTTGGAAATAGTTAATTGAAATGGAAAATCAGTTATCTATAGGAATTTCGAGTTGAGTGGTTGGTTGGTGGGACATGCAAGTGGACTTAGTTGTAACTGAGTGATTCGAAGTTGTAACAGAGTTGGAAGTGCAGTTATGAAAGTTGTAAAGTTGTTTAACTTAATTGTGCTAGTTGTAACTAAAGATACACTAGTGAGAGATCACGTGAATTAATTATTAATTAATTCACAATCAGTGGCCTCACATGCAACTGAAGATTTGCTACTATTAACTGCATGCATGTCAAATCAGTGGAGACCCAGTTGAGATGTAGGTGAAAGGGACAGTTGACTATCAGTTGTGAAATTATTGGTTACACACATGCAACCACACACACATTAGATATTCCCATGAGGATTGCGCAGTCAAGGCAAGCATAATTTCATTCATTCAGGGATTTATTAGCTGGGATTGCGCATTGGAGGCAGGATGTCTAGACACAATAAATTGGCTTAGGAACTTGCCAATTTTTGTATAATAGTGTGAGACAGTCAGTTCATGTACTGAAAGCTCTTGGATTGGAGATTTTTATGCAATTTTTTCATGATCCATGATATAATACATAATATAATATAGTGGGGTTTTTAGCTATATGCTTTCCCCAGGTAAATTATCTATGTTATGTGTGATTGATCTTTCTTCATGATATTGTGATTGTGTTTCAAATTACGCAAATATTTTGTAGAAGTGATTCTGTATTGAACAGTAACATATTATTGTTAGATCAGGAGAATCCATGCAATACATATTTTTATTAAATTTCTACATGGTATCAGAGCACAGGAAATTGTAATTTTGAAGCTGAGTTTGTTGTTGGAAAGAATTTGAATTTGCAAAAAGACTTTCTTGGCGCTACAGCTGATTCAAGATCGAAATGGATTTCAATGGCTTGAGGTTAGAGTATGCACTCGAGGGTAGCTTGAACTATATTGCTTGGAAGGACAGGATGGAGGCAGTAATCGAAGACAATGACTTGAAGGAATTTATTGAAAAAGATGTTCCTAAGCTAGATGCAGTAGATGCTACTGATCTTGATGCATGGTGAAATAAAGTGGCAAAGGCGAGGAGGATTCTGTTGGAGGGAGTACGAGACCACATTGTTTCAACCCTCCATGGGAAATCCAGACCATATTCTATGTGGAAGGCTTTGACGAATCTATTTGAAATTAGCAGTGACCATAGGAAATTGGCGCTCAAAGATAAACTCAGAAATATCAAGATGGAAAAGGGTGACAACATTCCAAAGTATCTCACGAAGTTTTTCCAATGTCAGGATGAACTGGGGAGTGTGGGAATAACTATTGCTGATGATAATTTGGTTCTCTTGGCTCTCTCGGGGCTTCCTAAGAGTTAGCAGAGTTATGAGGACTCTGTCAACAGATGGGAAAAATTGCCTCATTGGGAATGACTGTGGTTGGATTTGGTGCAAGAGTAGTTCAGCCGGAGCACCAGAGATGGCTCTTCATCTAAGCATGATGATGAAGAGGATTGTGCTTTGGCTGCCAAGGAAAAGAAGGGGAAGGGGAAGAAATTTTATTCTAAATCTGAGTCTAAAGGCAAGAAGTTGGATATGTCCAAGGTGAAGTGTTTTCATTGTCACGAACATGGGCATATTGCTACTAATTATCCGTAAAAGAAGAATAACAAGAAGGTTGTTGGAGCTATAGCTGGTGAGGCCCTTGCCTCACAATTTGAGCTTGAATTCTCTTTGATCGCATGCATGGTGTCAAGTGAATTGGGATCAGTGTGGTATTTGGATAGTGGCACTTCCTTTCACATGATGGGAGATAAGGAAATTTTTAACTTGGAGGAGAAAGATCTCTAGATGCATATAGAGATGGAAGATGATGGATGATACAGTGTGACTGGCATTGGTACCATTACCTTTTAGAGGGAGTCAGGTAAACCATTTCAATTGAAAGATGTTATCCATGTTCCAGGTCTGAAGAAAAATTTGGTCTCAGTCGCAATGTTGGAGGACAAAGGCTATGAAGTTGTTTTTAGAGATGGAAAATATTTCCTGTGACATAAAACAATGGGTCAATACAAGAGAATATGGATTCAAGTTAAGAATATCTACAAGCTAGAGGTATATCATTGCACTGCCATGATGGGAAAGGTAGAAAAAGCAGTGAGTCAGGATGAGGGCGAATTATGGCATAGGCGATTGGGCCATATTCATCATGGAGCCTTGAAATTCATGCATCAAATATCTACTGGACTTCCAATGGGAACACTTACTCAGTTAGATTAATGTAAGGGTTGCACCATGGGGAAGTATGTAAATTCCACCTTTCATGAAAAGGAGAACCGTGCTTCGGGGATCCTTGAAGCAGTTCACACAGATGTGTGTGGACCATTCTCGGTTGCTTCAACAACAAAACATAAGTACTATGTTATTTTTTTTTATGACTTTTCTCGTAAATGTTGGATCTTCTTCATGCAGAAGAAGGATCAAACCTTCTCAAAGTTCTATGATTTTAAGGCATTGGTGGAGAAAGAGTCAGGGAAGCAAGTGAAGGCTCTGAGGAGCGATAATGGTGCAGAATACATATCTAAGGAATTCAAAAAATTATGTAGCAAAGAAGGATTTCAAAGAGAACTCATAGCGCCTCATAACCCACAAAAAAATGGGGTCGCAGAGAGGAAGAACATAACGATCATGGGTGCAGCACGAGCGATGTTGCATGATTAGGGCCTACCAATGCATTTTTGGGAAGAAGCATGCAACACTGCATTTTATGTGCAAAAACGTTGTCCTCATAGAGTACTTGGCATGAGTACACCTGAAGAATATTTCATTGGTAAGAAATCAAATGTTTCACACTTTAAGATTTTTGGTTCATCTGTTTATCTGCATGTGACCAAGGATGCTAGGAAGAAGTTGGAGCCGACTGCTGAAGTTGGAATATTTTTGGGGTACACAAAAGCACCCCATAATTTTCGTGTGTATTTTTCAAACAGTCGAATGAATGTGGTGCAATGGGATATAAAATTTGATGAGGGGAAAGCCATGCAATTGTCGCTTGAGAGGGAGATGGACTTGCATGCAGAGGAGGAATTGTTGGTTCCCAAATATGAGTCTCTAGATGTATATCAGCCATAAGAGGAGGTTCATGGAGTGGAGGAGTCCACTCACGCAAAGCCAACCATCAGAACTAGCAGAAGGTGTACCACATAAGTTGATAGGATGATACTTGGTGCTGCACAAAATGTAGGAGTCCCTACTTCACAGCGCAAAAAAAGACAGTCTCCTGAGCTATTTACTGGATACATGGCTCTCATGAGAAAATGTATTGTGACTAAACCATCTTCCTTCTAGGAAGCAGTGTAGGAGCCCACATGGGTAGATGCAATGGTGGATAAGTATGATTCCATTGTAAAAAACAATGCTTGGGAAATTGTTCCAAGGTCGGTTGATAAATCAGTGGTAGGTTTCAGATGGATCTACAAGGTAAATAAAGCTGTCGATGGGAGTGTTGAGAAATAGATGGCCAGATTTGTGTCTCAAGGCTTCTCACAGATCAAGGGGATAGATTATGAAGAGACCTTTGCACCTGTCGTGAGGTATTCTTTCATAAGGACCATCCTTGCTTTCTCAGCGTAGATGGGCTGGCCCATTCATCAGATGGATGTGAAGACTATGTTTCTCAATGGGATCATTGAGGAAGAGGTGTACATAGAGCAGCTTGAAGGATTTGATATCTTCAATAGCGAGTCACATGTGTGCCGACTCAAAACACCGTTGTATGGGATGAAGCAAGAACCTCGTGCTTGGTACACTCAGATAGACATCTATTTCACCTGACTAGGCTTCACCAAAAATGAAGCATATGCAAACCTATACCAAATTGTAGTGGAGGGTAAGATTTTAATAAATTTTATTTATGTTTATGATTTAATATTGACTGGTGATGAGTATATGATACACTCATGCAAGGAGGACCCTGCAAAGGAGTTCGAGATGAAGGATATGGACCTCCTTCATTATTTCCTTGGATTGGAAATATGGCAACGAGATGGTGAAATTTTTGTGTCTCAAGGTAAGTATGTAAGGGAGATACTGGGTAAGTTTCACATGGAGGGCTGCAAACCCATGGATACTCCTCTTCCAAGGAAATAGAGGAAAGAGGATGCTACTTCTGGAGAGGCAGTGGATGTTACTATCTATCGATAGTTAGTGGGTTTGCTAATGTATCTAGTGAACACGAGACCAGACATTTGCTATGCAGTTAACCAACCGAGTGAAGCTATGGTTAAGCCTACCAATCTCTTTTGGAAGGCGGGAAAGCATGTCCTGAGATTCCTGAGGGGCACATCAGATTATGGATTATGGTACAGACAGACGGATGAGGTGAAGTTGCATAGCTTCAAGGATGCAAATTGGGTGAGCAGCACATCGGACAGAAAGAGAACATCATGAGGGATCTTTAGCATTGTATCTACAGATGTTTCTTGGTACAATAGGAAGAATATATTCGTGGCACTTAGTTCAGCAGAAGCGGAATACATGGCAGCAAGTCAAGTTGCCTGTGATGCTATCTGGATGAGAAATATCCTCTTTGATTTTTTTGGTTCTCATTTAGATCCGACGGTGATTCAATGTGATAATCAAAGTTGCATTGAAATCTTGATTAATCCTTTATTTCATGATCAATCTAAGCATATAGATATCCGGTACCATCATCTCAGAGATTGTGTGCAGAGGAGAATCATGTTTCTTAAGTACATTCCTACAAAAGATTAGGATGAAGACATTCCGACGAAGGTGCTTACCACGAAAAAATTTGAATACCATAGATATAGGATCGGGGTGAAGGATAATCCCTTTCTTATTGAGAGGGAGTGTTGAGATTCAACAAGAAGAACCTAGTGAAAATTATGCACCTACACTAGGATGGAGCCTTAGGCTATTTTTAGGTGGATTTCTATTTATAGATGCATGTCGACTATTATTGTCCCTTAATAATAGTTGGACAATAAACAATAATCTATTCTCAATTAGCACTTGGAAATAGTTAACTGAAATGGAAAAGCAGTTAGCTATAGGAATTTCGAGTTGAGTGGTTGATTGGTGGGACGTGCAAGTGGAATTAGTTGTAACTGAGTGATTCGAAGTTGTAACAGAGATGGAAGTGCAGTTATGAAATTTGTAAAGTAGTTTAACTCAGTTAAATGAGTTAAACTCAGTTGTGCTAGTTGTAACTGAAGATACAATAGTGATAAATCAAGTGAATTAATTATTAATTAATTCACAATCAGTGGCCTCACATGCAACTGAAGATTTAATACTATTAACTTTATGCTTGTTAGATCCAGTGGAGACCCAGTTGAGATGTAGGTGAAAGGGAAAATTGACTATCCTTTGTGACATTACCACACACACATTGGATTTTCCCATGAGGATTGCATAGTCAAGGCAAGTAGAATTCCATTCATTCGAGGATTTCTATCAGCTGGGATTGCAAAGTGGAGGCAGGCTGTTTGGAGATAGTAAATTGGCTAAGGAACTTGCCAATTTTTGTATGACAGCGTGAGATAGTTAACTCATGTACTGAAAGCTCTTGGATTGGAGCTTTGTATGTAATTGTTTCATGATCCATGATATAATGCTTAATAGAAGATAGTGGGGTTTTTAGCTATATGCTTTCCCCGAGTAAATTATCTGTGTTATGTGTGATTGATCTTTCTTCATGATATTGTGATTGGTGATTGTGTTTCAAATTCCGCATAGATTTTGTAGAAGCGATTATGTATTTAACAGTAGCATATTATTGTTAGATCAGGAGATTCTAGGAAACACATATTTTGTATTAAATGCCTACACCCAACTAGATGCTTATACTCTTCTTTGACATGCTGACAGTCTAAGCCACAAATTCTGCCACTTCTTTTTCTGATTCCGCCAATAGTAGAACTTATTTACTGTTGTCAACATCTTCTGATATCCTAGGTGACTTGACTATGGTTTGGAATGAAAATCCATAAAGTAAGCTTCTTGATTTCACTGTCATCTAACACATAGATCTTGTCCATGAATTTGACCAAGCCATATTCCGTGAGATGGTAATCCACATCCTGATCACCTATATCCTAATGTAACCTACGCATAATCTCTTTGTACCTTTCATCATGTTGTCCTTCCTGTAAGATCTGATCCTGTAAATTTTTCCCATACGAGCTCATTATTGCAACATGGTTCAACTGTATTTTCCTATTGAGAGCACCTACAACCGTGTTCTCCTTTCCCTTAATGAATCTTATCTAAAATTCAAACTCACTAAGGGTAGTAAACCATCTAGCTTGCCTGCCATTCAAATTTGGTTGGTCAAACAAATATCTCAACCCATTGTGATCACTCATCAACACAAACCTCCTACCAAGAAGATAATGTATATGTTAGTGTCATGGTCTTTAGTCATGAGTCACTTCACTCTCAAAATCATAGTATTAGGTCATAGGGTTGGTCTCATTAGGTTCTAGGATCTCACCATGGTCAAATTAACGAGTCAAGTGTCAATAAATATCAGCAAGGTCATGAGGAAGTCAATAAACTCAAAGTCACAACACCTAGAAGATCAAAGCAATTTTTTATTCAGTTTGATGTGATTTTCACCTCAAAACCATGTTTTTAGGTTAAAACATGATACTTTACTTTTAATTATCATCTTTATGTAATTTTATGTCAACATATGTAATAATTCACACTTCAGAAGCTGCTATCTCCACAAAGTCACCACCCTGCCCTTCAGAGAGGTTTTCCATAGCATTTTTAGTTCAGAATCATGTTCTAAGTATGTTCAGTAGAAATATCTCGGAAAGAGCTTTCCAACGGTATATTACACTCTCAAAACTGACTTCTGGATTGAAATTTATGCCCAAGTGAACAAAAGTCCCCTATACCCTAAATCAACCCCTTTTCCCATTTCTTCCTAAACTTTATTTTATTAAAGTTTTATGTTTTTCTTTTATAAAACCCCATTTTCCTCCATCCGATGGAAAAATCGCATTATTTAAATCTTTTAAATACATATGCGATTTAGTTAAACCACTTCCCCTACATACCCCTTTATAATAAAGTTTAAAGTTTTTATCATAATCCCCGCCGTTCCAAACCACTTCCCCTCCATACCTTTTAAACTTTATAATAAATTTTAAAGGTTTTATATTATAAATACCCTCCCTCCGATCGCAATCACACCATGCGTATTGTGCACCCTGATTGGCCCTTTGTAAAAACTCCGATGCGATTGCATTGAGTCCCCCTGATTGCTATACCTCCGATTGACATTCGCCGATTGCATATACCCGACGAGATCCCGACTGTCGATCTGCTCATCCGATTGGATGGCCCAAACTTCATCGCTCCATCTCAATTGGCACTTTCGATCGTTCCCCTCCGATTGACTCCCTCCAATTACACTGCCGTCGTTGATCAGCCCAACGATTTGACGGCCCACAGCCCGTCGCTCCATCAGCATCAGCGTTTTCACATAATGCTTTGCTCCCGCTTCCCTTTCACCTCCTGATTCCGATTGACCTTGGGTCCCACTATATAATTCTCCACCCATCCATAATAAAAGGGCTTCTTCCCCTTGTAAAACTTAAATTTTATTTTAATTCATTTTACAAAGGCCTTGCCCCCATCACATCGGCATTTTCCATACGTGCTTTGCTTCAACTCCCTCTTCGATTCCGATTGCGATGTATAAATCCTGGGTCCCACCTTAAAGGCCTTTCAACACAAAAATTGTTTTTCCCTTTGTAAAAGCGCCAAACTTTTTTTAATGTGTTTTGAAAGGAATTATCCCTTTGGCCTATCTTTTCTCCCTATTTCCATTTTGCCAATCGCATCGGAGATTTTGGGCCTTGTTTCAAATATATCCAACCCCCCGATCCCCGATTGCGATGACACCATCGCAACGTATTGCTCCATTATATATTGTATCCCCTATCCCCCATCGATTTCGATTGCGATTGCGATTTTGGACCCCACCTCCTTTCCCTTCCCTTTTTCTCATTTCGAAATGGGTTTCTCCCTTCACTAAAGGCATAATTTCATTTTATTTTATTTCAAAGGCATTTCTCGGCATATATCAGATTTTTAATAAAGAAAAGAAATAGTCAAAGGGCCGAGAGCTTATATAAGACAGAGACTCCTACAGCAGCACGAAAATAGGGATCTGCTCTTCAGATTGCCTATTTTTCATTCATCCATCGTATCAGTGAATCTCCCCAAGTGGTCAAAATGTATTGTTGTTCCTTATTTTCAGGGGCAGATTGTTGGTTCTCTTTTCCATATTCGGATTTCAGTTCTTGAGCTGTTAAAACAGCTCCCTTTTTCTGTGGATCTATGTTCCCACATTTCAGTTTATTTAATGTAATTGAAAATCATTTGTAAGGCAGTTTGTAACTCAGAAGTAGGGGAATAGTGTGGAAAATCAAGGAGAATGCTCTGCGCTCCATTGTAATAGTTTTGGATAGGGAATTAATAAAGAGATGTAGCTCTGATTTGTGGGATCCATGTGGTACAAAATTTAGCATTTGTTCTCTCCTTTGTGTTCATATGTAAATTTTTATGTGCACCATTCATTCATAAACATCTCTTTTTGAATGCTTTCAAGATAGAAAGGTAGAATCCATTTTTATGCTCTGCCTTGGGAAATCATTCAATACTTTGTGTTTTTTCTTCTGTTTGAAAAGGATCCATCTCCCATGCCCTTTTCAGCTCCTCACCAGTCTTACCATCTGATCATTATTTAAACTTTAATTGCTAAAATTTCCTGCCTACCTTGCCCCATGAAATACCATATATCCTGATTTAATTCCACAGTTTCAAACTGTCCCATTTGTCCCACGCATACCTGAAAAAATCATTCATTCATTAAAACATTTTCCCATTATTATACCTAGCCTAAAATCAGTTCATAATTGTACTTTGTTGAATATCATTTCACGAAGAGAGCCCTCTCCTGACCTTGTAGGGTTTGCTACAAGGCTGGGCATGGTTTAGATGTTATCCTGACTGGCCTTTTTCAACCTGAGGTTCAAATTAGGCGATAACAGTATCCACATCTTCGAGGAATGAATAATAACTACCAACTAAAAATCATAAGTCACGTAGTTCTACTCATGATCATTAATTTTCCTGGACTCATATCATATCACCTGTCGTTCCTACATAAGGACTCCACCAAGCCCTCTCTTGCAAGCATCTGTACACACTACGAACTCTTTATCCGGATTTGCAATATTTAACACTAGAGCATTGGCCAAATTTTGTTTCAACAATTCAAAATTGGATGCACACTCCTATGTCCATCCAAACTTCTTACCTTTCCTCTAAAATGATGTAATAAGATAGGAAATGTGTGAGAAGTTCTTGATGAACCTCTTGTAGTAAATTTTTAGTCCCATGAATGATCTAACTTCATCCACATTTCTAGGAGCTTCCCATTCCATGATAGCTTTTATCGTTTTTAGATATGTTGTTATGCCTACCTTGGAAACAACATGTCCCAAGTAATGTACCTCTGTCTGAAATAAATTTCACTTGCTAAGCTTGGCATGCAACTGATGCTCTCTTATAAATCTCAATGCTGCTGTTAAATTATCAACATGCTCCTCCTCATTCTTAGGATATATCAAGATGTCATTAATGAATATAACAAGAAACTTGTCCAGATAAGGATGCAACAAACGATTCAATGAGTACATAAAATTATCTAGAGCATTAGTCAAACAACAAAGACATAATGCCCATACCTAGTCCTGAAATCAGTCTTGTAGATGTCCTCTTCTTTGATGCATACCTGATGGTATCCCGATCTTAAATAAATCTTTGAGAACAATGATTCTCCCTTCAACTAATCAAAAAAATCATCAATCATCGACAATAGGTACCTATTCTTGATCGTCACCTTGTTAATCTACATGTAATCAATGCATAACCTAAGAGTACCATCCTTCTTCTTCACGAGCAATACTAGCACACCCCAAGGCGATACAATTGGTCTAATGCATCCCTTACCAATCATTTCCCTTAGCTACAACTTCAACTCTAAAAAATCCGGTGTGCTCATTCTGTAAGGTGCCTTTGATGTTGGTGCTACGCTTGGTACCAAATCAATAGAAAAGTCTACTTCCCTGTGAGGAGGAAACTCTGGCATCTCTACTAGAAACATATCCTGAAACTACTGCAAGACTGGATACTTCTTGAATATTTATGCATTCTCAACATCCCTTCCCTTGTTACAGGAAATATGAACTGCAAACATCACACACCCCTTCCTAAAACTACGCTTAGCTTGCATAGATGTTACCATCCTCACTTATGTAGGATTCTTATTTCCCTGCAAGGTTCTCTCTTGCACATTATCATCCATGCACTGAATAGCCTTGTCATAGAAATATACCTTGGTAGTGTGAAGATACAACCAGTCCATACCCAAAATCATACTATATTATCGCAATGGAATTACATTCAAATGTTTTAAGGTGTGGATGTTTCCACAATCAGATACATAATGTAGTTTAGAACTTCTGGAATCATGTGTAATATGATTGAAGAGCTTAACGTTTCGGGTGAACACTTCACCCATCTTCGGGAGGAGGAAGCTAAGCGTAATATAGGAAGAGTTTAGACCTTAAATGTAATTAAAAGGTCAAATAAGTTGATAGAATTCAAAATTAGTCGTTAGAGAGGAATTGTAAAACGATAAAAATAATCAAATAAATTAAAAATAATTAACTATTTATTATTAAACTAATTCAAGGAATTAAAAATTAAATAATTTTAATTAGCCGTTAAAGAAAGAGATGGAAAAATTAAATTAAAATTAAATTTAATTTGAAATATTAATTTAAATTAATTTGCTAATATTAATTTAAATAAGAACATTATTCAAGAGATAAAATTCAAAAATTGGATTAAATTTAATTATAGAATATAGATTAAAAAGTAAATTTAAGGGAGCGGAGATAGAGAAAATTATAATTTTTAAATTGTATTGGGTGATTTAATTAGTTAAATTGTGGACTTGAAAATAGAGATCATCAATATTTACACTCTCCTAAATTATTAATGATCAAAATTAACGAGGGGGGGAAGGAGAATGTAAAATGATTGAAAATGAAGAATATGCAGTGGAAAGAGAAAGGATAAGAAGAAGGAGGAGAAAAGAGGATTATGGGAAGAGGGGGGGGGGGGGGGGTGGTACATATTAAGGAAGGTTAGGATGGGTTAGAACATTCAAATGTTTGGAGGTAGGCATACCATTCAACTCGAATGCACAAGATCTTATCCAATGGTGAACTCTCTTCCTAGTACCCGTAGGCAACTGCACTAACCAACACTCTGCATGCACTTCTTTTCTCAAGCCACACTTATCCACCAGGTCAGGATTAACTTAACTATAATTATATCTATGATCAATAAAAATATAAATACCTTTATCATAAATCTTACAGTCCATCTCAATAATAAATTCATGGTGATCCACCTACTTGTTGTCCACAACTGCGTAAATCTGAGGGATACTATGACCAACATCCTCAACTGTTAGTGCCTCCTAAGCACTATAGATCTAAGGCATACCTCCTTGGTACAATGGGAAATCATTCTTATGATGATCTTTGCCACATATCTAGCACTACAACGGTACTCTACCATAACCTCTAGTATGCTGCTCCCCGGGCTACGACCCATGTCCCTTCTCAAATGTATTGAACTTCTTGTAAGGAACCAAATTTAATTTCTCACCTAAATCTTGAGGTCTTCCCCACTTTGGTGGCCATTTCCCTTTAACTTTCTCATTTCCTTTCAAGTCACGTTTATGTTCATCTTTGTGATTTGAATATTCATAACAATGCTTCAACTTCCAGATGACTTTCTCTAATGACCTAGGCTCATCAGAATTAGCACAGTCTCTATATGTTGATGGAAATCCACTGATGAATCTTTGAATATTATCCTTCTCCTCCTTGAGATATGTAACATATCTCAACAACTCCAAGAACTTGCTAGTATAATCATCATCTATCATAGAACCCATCCGTAGCTCACAAAACTCCTTAGCTCTATCATTGCAGTACCTCTACGATAGGTACTTCTTCTTGAATATCCTCTCGAAGTCTTCCAAAATCAATCATTCCTCCCAAATTCCCTTGAAGTTCTTCACATCTTCCCACCATATGTCTTCTTTCCCTTTAATACTGAAGGTGGCTATATTGGATTTCATGTTTTCTAAATAATTATGCAACCTGAATAATTTATTCATCCCAAGCAACCATGCCTTTACATCTTCTGACTTCTTCATATCTCCATCAAATGTAGGTCGCTTCTCTTTCTTGAACTCCTCACGTAAATTCGCCCTCCTCCTATCAGGATTATGACAGTGATGAGCGATGTCTCCTGAATGAGGAACTAGAATTATGCCCATACATACCAGTCCCCTTGTGAGGTGTATCTAGTGATATACCACCTCTAACTGTGTCCCATCTATCCCATCTATATCAGGACCGATATTTTCTACAATAGGATCCATTATTTTTCTCTTCCTTCTCTTGAATGATCATCATTTGTCCCTATTTCTGCAACTCTGATAAGCTCTGAAGAATCACTACATTAACCTCTACCTGCTTCTCCTGAGCCATTACAAGTATTTCTTGAGCCTCAACTAACCTATCATTGTCTGCTTTGCAACTTATGATCTATAACCTCAAGCTCCTCAATGTATCTACTATACGAGGATATTACTATCCTTGCTTCCCAACTTATCTGTAGGGAGAGTCATGGGAAATTTAATCTACCATCTTTCTAGTCATATTGGATTCTCTTCTTCCTACAAGTTTACCATGTCATATAAAACAAATAGATACCAAAATCAAATCCATACCTTAGTGAAGTTTAGGGGAGGCTTATCTCATTTGCAAGATCAATCAATATTAGCATGAACATGTATAATCATAAGCATAGCGTGTAATCAAAATAACAACATAACAACATCATGCATGCCCATACCAATGGTATACCATGACCCCATGCATGACAACCATAACATTGACAACATTATATTTACCCAAAGAGAGCATGGTCTGCTTTGATACCACCCTGTAACACGCCTCCTCCCACATTTACCCATTTTAACCGACTTTCCTAGGGTAAAATTGAGGGTTACTATGATAAGACTCGACCTCCTATATGACCTTAAGGAAATGGAGTCGACCAACTAAGACCTTATTGACTTCCCTTAGGTGCCACATGACCTCCAGGAGCAACCCAACCCCTCCAGGTGTCCAAACCCTGAGATAACGTTCTTTTTTTTTTTGACTTTGAGCCCTAGTCGCTCTCTTTCCGGGGCCTCCAAGTGATTGTGAGTATCCAGTCACCCCTACATTCCTGATTCCCAGTGACTAAGGAATTTTATGCTCATTTCTATGCCAGTGAATCCAAATTCTGAGCCACTTTTTCAGGTCTATGACTCAAGCCTCTTCCCATAACTCAGTGAAAATTCTAGAGAAGATAAATGACATAGAGACAATGCTTGTAAACCAAAAACTTAAACTTGTACTTGACCTAACCTTCCCCAACTAGGACTGAAATTCCATCAAAGACTTGGTAAATATGAAACCTATAGGTCATGAATGCAAGTCTGAACATAAGGGACTAAAAATTTATTTAAGTTTTAACAAGAAGGGTCACTACCTTCTCACATTAGTTGTCATAACATCGGTTAGGTATTGCATTCATTATTCATTCAGTTACAAGTAACAACATGAATAGAGCCATGACTGAGATCTTTCATATAACCATGATTTTAACCAACATATAACCAGATAAATAATAATGAGAGAACAGCCACTAAATCCACATAATAAAAATTACATTTACTCATCAAAGCAAGATAAACTTAGCTCTTATTAAAGATAGGCAAAAGCCAACTAGGTTCGGGACTTCTGAGTACCACCCAACCATAGATTGGGAACTGAAACAAATATTTCTTTCATCCAATAATGCTCATGCCATATTCCAAGCATGAATGTGGGATCTCATGGGATAAACCAATCCAAACAAAACCAAGGGAATCCAAAGGTTAAAACACCTCCACCCTCACCATAGCATGATCTCACCTAAACTAGTGTCGTGAGCACAAACCCAAATCGAGCTTGGATGCCTCAAAATTTCTTCTCCAATACCTTGAGGAATTTTCTCGTCTCCAACCTCAGGCTTTACTGTGTATCCCACCATTACCGATTAAGGGATTCTTAGGGCTTTGGGAATTTTCCTGAGATGAGTTTCTATATTTAGATGAGTTTCTATTTTTAGATCATGGGCGAAGTCTATTTATAGATCGCATATCTAAAAATAGAATGCATGTCGATTATTATTAGCCCTTAATGATAATCAAACAATAAATAATAACTTATTCTCTTGAAGCACTTGATTTCAATTAACTGATGTGGCAAACAAGTTAGCTGAAGGAATTACACATTCCAAGGTTGGTTGGTGGGACATGCATAATGGACTTTGTTGTAATTGATTGTGGAAGAGTTGTAATAGAGTTGGAAGAGTAGTTATGTGAGTTGTTATTTAGTTTAACTCAGTTAAGTGAGTTAAACTCAGTTGTGCTAGTTGTAACTAAAGATACACTAGAGAGGGATCAGTGAATTAATTATTTAATTAATTCACAAGTAGTGCCTTACTTGCAATTGAAGAAATACAATAGTTAACTACTTGCATGTCAGATCTAGTGGATACCTAGTGGAGAGATAGGTGAAAAGGTGTGTTTGACTATCATTTGTGACTATAATGATGCATTCAATGCATATACACACACATTGGAGTTTCCAATGAGGATTGTGAAGTCAAATCAAGGCAAGATCAAATTCATTTAGGGATCTTCATCAACAGGAATTGCGCAATGGAGGCAGGATATCAGGAGGCAGTAAATTGGTGCATGTGTGAAACAATTTTTGTATGACAGTGTGAGACAATTGTATATTGTACTGAGAGCTCTATGGGTTGAGCTTTGTATAAGATTTTTTCATGATCCATGATATACATAATATTATATGGTTGGGGTTTTTAGCTTTAAGCTTTCCCGGTAAAAACATCATGTTATGTGCGATTGCTTTTTCTTCATGTGTTTGCAATTGGCGATTTAATTTCCACAAAGAATTGAGTAGAAGGATTTTGTATTTAACAGTGGATTTAATTTTTAGATCAGGGGATTCCGGTAATACATTATTGTGTTTATAAATTTCTACATGGTATCGGAACATAAAATATTGCAATATTGAAGCAGTAGCTGAGTTTTTGTTGGTGGAAACAATTCGAATTTGCTGCAAGAATTTCTTAGTGTGATAGTTGAGTAAAAATAAAAATGGCTTTCAATGGTTTACGGTTGGAGTATGCACTCGAGGGCAGCTCGAACTACATAGCCTAGAAGGACAGGATGGAGGAGGTGCTTGAAGATAATGGCTTGAAGGAATTCATCAATAATGATGTTACTAAGCCCACTTCGACGGATACTGCATTACTTGACACCTCACAAAAGAAAGTAGCGATGGCGAGAAGGATTTCTGTTGGAAGGTGTGGAAGACCATATTGTGTCAAGCCTTCATAGGAAATCCACTCCATTTGCAATGTGGAAGGCTTTGACAGTTTTTTTCCAAGGCAACAACGACCATAGGAAGTTGGCGCTGAAGGATAAACTCAGAAAAATCAAAATGGAGAAGGGTGACAGTATTCCAAAGTATCTCACGAATTTTGTCCAATATAGGGATGAACTGGGGAGTGTGGGAATTATGGTTGCTGATGATGATTTGGTGAGCTTGGCTCTCTTGGGTCTTCCAAAGAGTTGGCACATTTATCAAGACTCTTTCAATGGACGGGAAAAACTACTGGATTGGGAATGACTATGGTTGGATCTAGTGCAGGAGGAGTTCAGGTGGAACACCAGGGATGGCTCTTCATCAAAGCATGATGATGAAGAGGATTGTGCTTTGGTTGCCAAAGTGAGGAAAGGGAAGGGGAATAAATTTCACTCAAAATCCAAGGCTAAAGGCAAGAAGTTGGATTTTTCCAAGGTGAAGTGTTTTCACGGTCACGAACATGGGCATCTCTCCACTAACTGCCCACAGAAAAAGAAGAACAAGAAGGTTGTTGGAGCTGCAGCTGGTGAGGCCCTTGCCTCACAATTTGAACTTGATTTCTCTTTGATCTCATGCTTGGTTTCAAGTGCAATGTGATCGGTGTGGTATCTTGACAGTGGTGCTTCCTTCCACATGATGGGAGATAAGTAGCTTTCTAGCGACTTGGAGGAGAAAGATCTCCAAATGCATATAGATATGGGCTACGATGGATGATACATTGTGATCGGCATTGGTACCATTACCTTTGATAGGGAGTCGGGTAAACCATTTCTTTTGAAAGATGTTATGCATGTTCCAGGTCTAAAGAAGAACTTGGTCTCAGTCGTGATGTTGGAGGACAGAGGTTATGACGTTGTTTTCAGTGATGGAAAAGATTTCATGTGACATAAAACAATGATTCAAACCAAGAGGATAGGGATTCAAGTCAAGAATCTCTACAAGTTGGAGTTAGATTTATGCACTGCAATGGTGGGCAAAGAAGAAGAAGTGGTGAGCCGGGATGAGGGCGAATTATGGCACAGGAGATTGGGCGATCTTTACCATGGTGCCTTGAAGATTTTGCATCAGATTTCTACTGGACTTCCCAAGGGTAAAATTGCGTAGATAGATCAGTGCAAGGGATGTACTATGGGTAAGTTTGTGAAGACCACCTTTCATGAAAAGGAGAACCATGCTTTGGTGAACCTGGAGAGAGTTCACACAGATGTGTGTGGACCATTCTTAGTTGCTTCAACATAAAGACAGAGGTATTATGTTATTTTAGTTGATGACTGTTCTCATAGATGCTGGATCTTCTTCATGCAGAAGAAAGATCAAACATTCTCAAAGTTCTTTGGGTTTAAAGCATTGGTGGAGAAAGAGTCAGGGAAGCAAGTGAAGGCTCTGTGGAGTGATAATGGTGGTGAATATATCTCGAACGAATTCAAAGACTTCTGTAGCAAAGAAGGAATTCTAAGAGAACTCATAGCGCCTCATAACCCATAGCAGAATGGGGTTGCAGAGAGGAAGAACATAACGATCGTGGGTGTTGCATGAGTTATGCCACATGATCAGTGCCTACCAATGCACTTGTGGGCGGAAGCATACAACACTGCAGTTTATGTGAAAAACCGTTGTCCTCATAGAGTACTTGGCATGAGTACACCTGAAGAATCTTTTACTGGTAAGAAATCAGATGTTTCTCACTTTAAGATTTTTGGCTCATCTGTTTATGTTCATGTGACCAAGAACACCAGGAAGAAGTTGTAGCCGACTGCTGAAGTTGGGATATTTGTGGGGTACACAGAAACACCCCATAATTATCGTGTGTATTTGAGAAATAGTTGAATAATTTTGGTGCGATAGGATATAAAATTCAATGAGGAGAAAGCCATGAAGTTGTCGCTTGAGAGGGAGCTACACTTGCATGCAGAGGAGGAACTGCTTGTTCCCAATGATGAGCCTATAGATGTGGATCAGCCATAGGAGGAGGATCATGGAGTGGAGGAGTCCAATGATGCAGAGCCAAACACCAGAACTGGCAGAAGGTGTACCATAGAAGCTGAGAGGTTGAAGCTTGATGCGGCATAGAATGTAGGAGCCCCTACTTCACAGCGCAGATAGAGACAATCTTCTGAACGATTCATTAGGTACATGGATCTCATGAGCAAATGTATTATGACAGAGGCATCTTATTTTCAGGAAGCAGTGCAGGAGCCCACATGGGTAGATGCAATGGTGGAGGAGTATGACTCCATTTTCAGAAACAGTGCTTGGGAAATTGTTCCAAGGCCGGTTGATAAATTAGTGGTAGGTTCAAGATGGATCTACAAGGTAAAGCAAGCTACTGATGGGAGTGTTGAGAAGTATAAGGCAAGATTTGTTTCCCGGGGCTTCTCACATATCAAGGGGATTGATTATGAGGAAACCTTTGCACCTGTCACATGGTATTATTCCATAAGGACCATCCTTGCTCTCTCAGCATAGATGGGTTGGCACATTCATCAGATGGATGTGAAGACTGAGTTCCTTAATGGGATCATTGAGGAAGAAGTGTACATTGAGCAGCCTAAAGGATTTGAGATATTTAGCAGCGAGTTGCATGTGTGCAGACTCAAAAGAGCGTTGTATGGGCTGAAGCAAGCACCCCATGCTTGGTACACTTGGATCGACAACTATTTCACTGGACTTGGCTTCACCAAGTGTGAGGCATATGCAAACCTATACCAGATTGTGGTGGAGGGTAAGCTTTTAATCATTGTTATTTATGTTGATGACTTAATACTAAATGGTGATGAGCAGCTGAAACACTCATGCAAGGAGGACCTTGCAAAGGGGTTTGAGATGAAGGATATGGGCCTCCTTCATTATTACCTTGGATTGGAAATATGGCAGCGATAAGGTGAAATTTTTGTGTCTCAAGGAAAGTATGCAAGGGAGATACTTGGTAAGTTTCACATGGAGAGTTGCAAACCCATGGATACTCATGTTCCAGGAAACTAGAGGAAAGAGGATGCTACATCGGCAGAGGTAGTGGATGCTACTGTCTATCGATAGTTGGTGGGTCCGCTCATGTATTCAGTTAATACAAGACCAGACATATGCTATGCGGTGAACTAGCTTATTCAAGTGTTGGTTAAGCCTACCAAGCTCCTTTGGAAGGCAGGAAAGCATGTCCGAGATATCTCAGGGGCACATCTGAGTATGGCTTATGGTACAGACAGGCAAATGAGGTGAATTTGCATGGCTTCATGGATGCAGATTGGGCAAGAAGCCCAACAGACAGAAAGAGCACATCAGGAGGGGTTTTCAGTATCAGATCTACAATTGTTTCTTGGTACAACAGGAAACAGAGATCTTTGGCACTGAGTTCAGTGGAAGCAAAATACATGGCAGCAATTCAAGCTACATGTGAGGCTATTTGGATGAAGAATATTCTGGTCGGTTTGTTCAGTTCTCATTTAGATCCTACATTGATTCATTGTGATAATCAGATTTGCATTAAACTATTGATTAATCATGTGTTTCATGACAGATCTAAGCATATAGATATCTGGTATCATCATATTAGAGATTGTGTGTAGAGGAAGATCATGTTGCTTCAGTACATTCCTATGGAAGATCAAGATGCAGATATTCTGATGAAGGCACTCACCAGGAGCAAATTAGAATACCATAGAGACAGGATCGGGGTGAAGGATAATCCCTTTCTTGTCGAGAGGAGGTGTTGAGATTCAATAAGATGATGATCCTAGTGAAAATTAAGCACCTTCACTAGGTGGGGCCTGTAGGCTATTTTTAGGTGTATGTCTATTTTTAGAATGGTGAGCATATTCTAAAATTAGCAGGAGATTAATTCTAGATGGTTGAGCAAATTCTATCTTTAGATGAGTTTCTATTTTTAGATCATGGGCGAAGCCTATTTATAGATCGCATATCTAAAAATAGAATGCATGTCGATTATTATTAGCCCTTAATGATAATCATACAATAAATAATAACTTATTCTCTTGAAGCACTTGATTTTAGTTGACAGATGTGGCAAACTAGTTAGCTGATGGAATTACGCATTCCAAGGTTGGCTGGTGAGACATGCACAATGGACTTTGTTGTAACTGATTGTGGAAGAGTTGTAACAGAGTTGGAAGAGTAGTTATGTGAGTTGTTATTTAGTTTAACTCATTTAAGTGATTTAAACTCAGTTGTGATAGTTGTAACTAAAGATACACTAGTGAGAGATCAGTGAATTAATTATTTAATTAATTCACAAGCAGTGTCTTACTTGCAATTGAAGAAATACAACAGTTAACTACTTGCATGTCAAATCCAGTGGAGACCTAGTGGAAAGATAGGTGAAAGAGTGTGTTTGACTATCAGTTATGTCTATAGTGATGCATTCAATGCATCTACACACACATTGGAGTTTCCAATGAGGATTGCACTGTCAAAGCAAGGAAATATTGAATTCATTCAGGGATCTTGATCAACAGGGATTGCGTAGTGGAGGCAGGCTGTTAGGAGGTAGTAAATTGGGGCATGTGTGAACCAATTTTTGTATGAGAGTGTGAGACAATTGCATATTGTACTAAGAGCTCTATGAGCTGAGCTTTGTATGAGATTGTTTCATGATCCATGATATATATAATAAATGATAGTTGGGGTTTTTAGCTTTCCTAGTAAAAACATATTGTTATGTGCGATTGATTTTTCTTCATGTGTTTGCAATTGGAGATTTAATTTCTGCAAAGAATTGAGTAGAAGGATTCTTTATTTAATATTTGATTTAATTGTTAGATCAGGGGAGTCCGGTAATACATTATTGTGTTTATAAATCTCTACATTAGCCATAAAACACAACAAGTGATGGCCACTAGGATATTTTTCCCAACATTCAACTTGGAATAAGTGTCCCTTAACCGTGGTCTTATTTTTCCTTTATTAAGTTTTATTATATGAATTTTTAACTAGGGGTTGTTACATTCAATGTCAAATTAAATTATCACACATCGTGATTCATGTAGTACCTTGGTTTCCATTTGATCCTATTGGTGGATTCCTCGCCTCCGTGTCAACTTTCATTATTGGTTTTTTTAGAGTATTTCTGTCGTGCGCTAGCTACATCTTGTGTACGCTGAAAATTTACTTCATAATGGTTACTGCATATCTCTTCATTTGAGTTCTTCCAAATTATTGGCCTGTGGGTTCCACTTGCGTTGGTTGATGTGGGATGCCTTATTGCATTCCTTCTAGAGGATATTTTCCCATCGACTCCAACTCATTGCTTTAGGAATAAGGTCTAGATTCCTTTTTGAGTACCTTAGGTTTTGCAGTCATCAGTGGAAAACTCCTTCACTATCGACAACGAGAACACATCAATTTCTCCTGATGGATATATTTTTTCAAGTGATCAAATTCAACACATATATTCACACTTGTTAGATTGTATTGAGGTATCTTGACACTCATTAGCATTATTTGTGACTTGTCTCACATTTTTTAATGGTATAAATCAATGACCAGTAACCAAACGAATTCTCACATGGTAGAATTTATCTCATTTATTCCCATAATGTAAAATTGTACCATCTGCGGTGGGTGAAGACCTCAGGTTGTGTCAGCATTTTGGTTCACTTGATAGTTCCTTCAGTTTCTTCTAGTGACAATTCTTAGATCTATATGTTGTAGTCTTTCACAACAACACCTTATATGTTGACACTTGAGTTTGTGCAATACCTATATTCCACCTATATGACTTGGTACTTTTATGAGGATCATTTATGCAACATCATTGATCAAACAATATTCTAGAATGATTGATAATACATTATTCTATATGTGATATTGAGACATAACTTCTTCGTGTTCTTTCACGACTATGCTATGATGATCCATTATGTATTATTCAACTCCATCTGCACACTTATGTATACATTATGGATCCGCCTTATATTTTATCTGTGGAAATGATTTACTACTTTTGAGCATGGGTATGCCCACCTCAGACATGAGTTTTCTTTCTAACTACTTTCAGAGGTATTCGATGGGATGGAATCTGGCGATCTCCTCCCAGGTTTTTGGATGATTCCCCACTCTATACTTAATATATTTCGGCCATCATGTCCCCCTTTTGATCTTATATATTAGGGGGAATTTGTTATAGCATCATTCAACACTCATGTATACCTAATGGTATTTTATGGCCATGGGCATTTCCTTTTTCCATGCAGACATGACTTTATACTAAAAAAAGGTATTTCAAAATCCATATGTGACTCTTCCCACATAAAAACGTGTACATATGCATGCCCCATAATACTATACCTGGGTATACCTTTTAAAATATGAAAAAATAAAATAAAATTCTATTTTTATGGCAGGTTTTACGGGTTTTACCGAGATCCCACCTACAAGATCCCATGGTCTAACTGAAATAACCAATTTGAGGTGGTATATATACACCCCTAGGGTGTGCCTAAAGAGAATAAGAGAAGAAGGATATTGAAATTATACTCAATTCTCCCAGTTCAAGTCTGATTTTCCTGTGCCTCCTGCACTCCCAGTCTCTAGGAAACCTTGGTTTCCTTTGCAGAGATTCTCAACATCCTTATTTAGAATCTTCTTGCACTTATTAGAGAGGTTGTCTTTGTGGCTTAGGATAAATCGATCTAGAGGAATGATTCATTGGCTACTTTGGCATGGGTGAGGCTGTATCTTTCCTACGTTTATTGTTTTTAATCAATAAAGAAGCTCATGCCTTGTTCCTGATATGTTGTTATCTCATGAAAAATAATTTCAACATTTATATCTGATGATCTAACGTATTCTTATGTATGCACATTGAATTATATATTATGTATATGCTTCTATGATTGATTTTCAAGTCTGCACATCTTGGAGGAAGAAGAGGGCTTGGAATCTATGGGAACATATTCAAATCCAAGTTTAATAATTCGTATGTTCGACATGCTTGATTGAATGTTATTTTCTCATTATGTTATCCTACTCTGTTGAGGGTTTCAACTGTTTTCCTTAGGGAAATTTTCCTGCCAACAATGGGTAATGTATCTCATCTCTTCTCCCTTCTTCTCCATCCAAGTCAATGGATCCCTCTATGACACCTTTATTCCTTCCATGGGTATCAGACAGGGAGACCGCCTCTCCCTTCTCCTATTTATACTCATGGTAGAAGGCCTTGGTTGAACCATAAAATCTTCCAAATCTAATGGATCCCTCAAAGGAGTATCAGTTCACAGTAATATAACTCACACCCACCATCACTTCATGGATGACAGCCTCCTTATGAACCATCCCTCTATATAGGAAGCCAGATAAATAAAATCCATTCTCAGCTTATTCTCCTTGTCCTTTGGAATTGAAATCAACTTGGAAAAATCCCAAATCTTCTTCTTCAACACCCCCATAATTACCTAAAGGAAAATTCAATGTATCCTTTTCTTTTCTATTTCCTCCCTCCCCTATAAATACCTAGGATACCCCTTCATATATTCAACTATCAAACACTCATCCTGGCAGGACCTCATTGATAAAAGTGCCTCTAAACCCAATTGTGAGACTCGCTGAGCCCTAAATATATCCAACATGTTTTTCCTTATCAAATATGTCCTCCAAGTTATGCCTCTCTACCGTTATTTGTTCTTGTTGCCCCCAAATGGTTTCTCAAATTCCTTAGGAACATCCAATGCTCCTTCTTCTGGGGGGGGGGGGGTGAGTGAAAATCTAAAACAAAGATGGCACGTGGTCAAGTGGGGCATTCTATGTCTCCAAAAATCACATGGAGGACTTGGTCTTCGAGATCTGGAAGCAGTCAACAAGGTCATGAGCACCAAGATTTGGTGGAAATGGATTAAATACAAACATGAATAATGGGCCCAACTATGGCATGCCAAATATGCTTGTAACCTATCCCAACAAGATCTCATATGATTACCCTCCACCCTACCTGGCTCTCTCATATGGAATTTGGCTAATCAGGGCTAACAACTAGTTCACTCTCATTGCCTCTAGAAGTTTAGGGATGGATGCTTTGCCAACTTCTAGAATGATTCATGGAAAAAAAAATCACGCTTGGAAAACGCCCTTCCCATCCCCGTAAGCCAAACTTAAGCTCTTAGCACAAGTCACATCTCGATTGACCAATTTTGGATGAATCTAAAAGATACAACACATCATAACTAGGCTTCAGACATCCTATGTGCCAAGGAAGACAATGAACACAACCATTATATCCTTTAGAAAAACTTTCTAAAGAAAAAAATTGGACAAAAATAAGGAAGGGATACCCTCCAATGGGGTTATCAAAATTCAGGTAGGTTTTCAGTAAGAGAGGCCTAAAATATGGGACCAATCTATGGGGAATAAACATATGGCCTAAAATAAAGACTTTCTTGTGTCTCATATCCACGTGCCGGGTCCTCACATGGGAAAACTTAATCAAGAAAGGATTTCAGGGTCCATCCCAGTGTGTCCTCTATTGCGAACAATAAGAGACCTTAGACCATATATTTCTTTCCTGCTCCTTCATCGCGAGTCTCTCGCTTAAGTTGGAACATGGATTTCTCAAAAATTCCAAAGATAAAAGTTTCATTTCTCAAACCTTCAAGTAATGGCCCAATTATCCCTTCAGTAACCCCATTCTAAACTGCATATGGACCACTACCTCCTTATTTCTTATTTGGGAAATCTGGAAGGAACACAACCAGAGAATATTAAACAATTCCCTAAAACCTCCAGAAGGTTTTTGACTCCGTTTCCATAAGAATTTGGCGGAATCCACTGCCCTCACCAACTGTAGACCCATGGACTTCCAAGCCGGTCATATGAAAAATAAATTATTTCCCGGTGGAACCTAAAACCTCCTAACCTAGCTTCTGATGCTCCCTCATCCAAAATTACAAGCCCTTCAACCTCCTCTTGGTGTCCTCCCCCCTCTCTCCATTTCAAGCTCAACTTTGATGGAGCCTCTCAGGGAAACCTAGGCGAAGCAGACATTGGGGGTGCCTTCAGGGATCACACAACAAAAATCACGCACATATACAAGGGTCACATTAGATTTTAGAGAAATAATGTCGCATAGCTAGCAACCTTAATTGAGGGAATTCAAATAGCCAAGATAAATCACCTCCTCCCCCTAATTGCGGAAGGTGACTCTCAGGTTATAATTCAAATAGCCACTCACATTATCAATGGATCACTTGTAAAAAATCAGGCCATCAGTTGGTGCCTGGAATATCATGTACAACACTTGGCTAACATCCTTTCCCATCAATAAACAACTGTATTTTCCCATGTCAAGCACAATGCCAACTCTGTTACTGACTTCATTTCAAACAAAGGAATTGAAGATAATCAGCCTAAATAGAATTGACCTCCCTCTTCCCCTCCCATTACAACATGGTTCCCCCAATGCATGCAAATGGAAGAGTGAGACCTTCTCTCCTTGGATCTGGGTGCTCGACAAGAGATTGACATGACCCCTCAGAAAAAAACCACGACAGTCCCCATGACCTGGCATGGGCCTACCTCCAAGTGGAATCAATGAGTCTTAAATTCATCACAGAGAAAATTATGGCCTTGTACCCCTATCTAGATTTCCTTCCTATCAAGCCTAGGGGTATGATTCTCCACGCTATTGTATTCCGATAGTTTATTCCTCTGGTAATATTGCTTAGGGCCTCCTTTGTTTCCTCCAACTCCACTCTGCATCCGCTGACCTATGTTACCTTGTCATGAACCATGACAAGGGTTGTGGTCATCGTTGGAGTATGGGGACAGGCCATGGATGTCCCTCCACCACCTTCAATGAGTCCTCCATTGCAAATTTGTTTGATTATGGAATTCCAACCCACATTAGGCACCAGGTGCTGGATTTAGAGGAGAAAGAAATGAGCCAAGGCTAACCAATGTTTTGGGCTCTCCACAACCTTCTTACTCACCAACTCAAGGAGAGGTAGCATGAGAAATAGAGAGCTACAAGGTGGATTGTTGATCTCTCTGCCTTCCACAACCACTCCTCCTCCTCCCTCAAGCATCCAACCAAAGATTTGAAAATCAATTTTCCTCCAAACATGCCATCTCTCTCATCTCCCATTGTCTCGCCTTCGCACTCCCCTCTTGTGGGCTCAACTTCACTTCCTATCACTCGAGCTCTGATGGCTCACCCCCCTCCCCCCCATGTTCTAGATCCCCCTATAGCTGATGATCCCCCCTCTTCACCCTTTTGTCCCAACCCCTATAGGTGTTATATTATCGAAGAAGTTCCAGGTGGCTGAAGTAGTGTGTAGACTCAAGGCAATGCTTAGGTGCATGGTGTCTCTAACATGGCCTCAATACAAATCTAGTGTGGCCCCTGCATAGGCAAACATTAGCTTCCCAGATTCCATGGTGCGCTTCAAGTCGGTTATTCTTGGCGTTTTGGTTCAGTTTGCAAGATACTAGCACAAAGCCGCTAGGCACATTGTTTCAAAATTTGATTTTGTCAACTCCCTTCCAGAGGTAAATTGTTTCAAATATTTTGGCTATGGTTTCCCCGTCTAGGGGCATAATTTTTTTGGGATTTATTTATGGTTTCCACGCTTAGAAGCAAAGGTTCCTGATAGGTGAGAGGCTCTGCGCCCATTCTCTCAAATCTTTAAATTATGTATATTTTCCATGTTAATATAATGTAAATATACTTGCTTACAAAACAAAATAAGAAAACAATGTTCATTGTAAACCTTCTTTTTAGAATGCAGAACTTGAAAAAAAGTTTACACCTCAAAAAATTTATATCATAAAATTTATATCATATCAGTACATATTAAATCTAAAATTAAATAAATCTCAATTATATATATATATATATATATATATAAAACTCACTTTTGAGAAAAAAAAATCTAATAAAAAATGATACCCAATATTTTTATGTGTTGGTACCAAATTTAAGCAGAATCTTATTAATAATTATACATATATTTCTCATGGTTAAGGTGTTGGTTCTTAAATTGTAACCTCTCATAAAAAAAAATTAACTCTCTTAGATTATTAAATTTCGATGTAATTATTAATATATCTATACTTTTCACACTAAATTCTAATATCTCTTTTTTTTCTCATATTTTTAAAATTTAATACTCTATAATTACTTTGCCATAATGCATCCCATATTCCCCTTTTTAATACATATTTATATTAATTATCCTTTTAATATTAATTGGACATTCGATTTACCATTATTACAACCCTTAATTTTTTTGTATATGACAAAGTGACTTCACCATGGCACATATTTCCCTAAAATCACATCCATCTTTTGGGTTTTAAGGTACAACTCATCATTACTTCCCAGAAATTTGACTCCATTGACAGTTACAACTCATCATTACTTCCACACAAATCCATCACTCAAGAAATGTGGGATTAATCACATTATAAAAAGTAGAAGCCACATAACATACATCACATTTGGTAGGGTAACCTAAGTGGTATTCCTATGACACATGGATACTCCTAATATATAAAAATGTTTATTCTAAGTGGTATTCCTGTGATAGATGCCATTCCTAACATATAAAAATGTTACTTTTGAGTGTTTATTGACAACAACATGATAAATGGAACACATAGGAGTGAAGTGGCGCTTAGTACCATTTAGTGCTTCTTACTCACATGGCACTTTCAAATAATAAATAGATAAATAATTGAGTATATCTAAGATTTATAATGCTCATTATTATTATTATGTGATACGTGCCCTAGGAAATTGTGTTAAAACTTAATTTATTCTCAGATGCACGAGGTGATACCTAAATTCATTATAAAGGAGAGATATTTTTGTCATTTTAGAATAAGAATTTATTACAATGTGATGAATATCTATGGTAAGTTATAATATCATTTACTTTTCATTAAAAAAAAAAGAGATGTAGCGGTGTATATTCAAATAGAAATATTTGGGATTTGCACTTAGTTTAAATTGTTGTTATCAATATAGGGGCATTAATTAATAAGAAATAATATATATTTAGGAGGGTTTGGATTTTATTGGCAATGAAAACATCATTATTTTATTAATGAATCATATTTTTATAATCAAATATGATAGGATGGAAAAAAATACATTGAAAAGAAGAAATTTAAAAATTTGATAATAATATAAATTAAAAGTGAAGCGTAGGAGTAGGGTTGATGGGATGGCAAGTGGGGTGGTTTGAAGCTTGATATGATATTCAAGTGAAAACCATAAGGTCATAAAAAATAATCTTGGGGGATTATGAGTAGATAGTGTTTTTTATCTTAAAGATTTCAAATTCAATGAGTGAGAGTTTGCAGATTGTTAGATTGTCAATAGGTGCATTTTATTTATTGGGAATGTGTAAAATCTTTGTGAAAGTTTGATTAAGAATCAATTAATGATGATCAATAGAGTGTTGGGTTTTATTAAATGGTTTAGGTCTTATTAAAAGGTTTATTTTAGTTAGTAAGTAGGCTTTGAGCTTATTTTCGTTTATGTGGTGACAAGTGGCATTCAATCATGGAGATAGTTGTTATGTTAATAAATTATTCTGGATCATAGGAACACTTGATTCAACAATAAATCTATAATGAGTGGAACCTTTTAAGATGTCAAAACTTATCTCCAATGTTCTTATCATTAGATGAAACGAGATAAAAACTAGTTATTAACCTACATACATATTACCTCAACTTCTATACACATCACCTTTGCACTATGATAGGCCCATCCAACCCTACATATTAATCACACTTGGACACATGGAAATTAATAAATCTCACATAATCACATTATAATTGTTAAAAGGAAATGAGGCTCATTTTCAAACATTCTATACCTATAACACTCTAATTTGAGGGTGGCACTGTAAGATGATGAATAAAATCGGGGTCTCACACACTTCATGCACTAACCATATCTTAATTCCTTGCAAATGGAATAATTATTAAAAAATGGGTTAAGTATGGGGAAGAGAATGATCCACACTTTTCCTCTTTCATTTTAGAATGGGTTCACCATTATATTATCTTTCATACAAGTTTACTCTTGCGTAGAGTCATGGTTCCAATAGATGATTAAAGTTGTAGAAAGATGGAAAGTGGAAACCTCATAGAGTTATATGAAACATTATAGCATAATATATTTTTTATGAAACTTGCATCTTAAAAATGATAAGAAACCAACAATTATAGTCTTCTTCGAGGGGGAAACCTCCTTTTACAATGAATATAATGTACAAGACAATATTTCATTTTCCTATGACTTGGTCTCCTTAGTATATATTTAGGACACAAATGATACAATTATAATAAAATGAGACCATGAGAGGTTCTAGCCTACATAACAATATAACAATAGAAATATAATTACTCAATATCCATTGGTAGGTTCTTCCAATTGATGAGGTACTCAGTAATTGCTTGATTTCTCAGTTGTTTAGTCCTTGCTTACAAGATTATTTTAGGTTCTAGTATTATTTCCCCTTCTTCATCTCTGGTACAATAGTTTTGGTCGAGGTTCTTGTCACCGATTACTTTTTTTTAAGCAAGAACCATGGGAGACTTGATGTACAAGTGAATATGGAGGAAACTCCAATTTGTAAGCCATACTTCCAATCCTCTCCAACACCTTGTAGGGGGCATATTACCTTGGTGCTAATTTATTATCATTATTTTGTTGTTTGAGGGTCATCCTTTTATATTGTTGTAGTCTTACAAATACCCAATCCCCCACTTCAAATTCCCTTTCACTGCGATGTAGATATTCTTGTTGTTTCATCCTATTTTATGCCATAATCGAGTTTTCATTCAATACTTTGAGAACCTCTTGTTGGTGTCATATATGGTCTTCTCCTACTTGAGCCTTTATCATCCCTTTCAAGGGGATGTGATGGATGGCAAATGATATTCATAGAGTGCCATAAATGATGACATTTTTGATGAAGTATGGAAGGATGTGTTGTAACACCATTATGCTAAAGGAAACCATTTGACCAATTATGTCTATTTATCAAATCCAAAGTGACATATATATCCTTCTAAACATTTACTCATAATCTCAGTTTTCCCATTATATTGAGGATGGTAAGAGGAGTTGTGATCCAATTGAGTACCTAAACAAATAAATAATTTAGTCCAAAAATTTCCAGTGAATATTGGGTCTCTGCCACTTACAATAATATTTGGTATTCTATAGCTCTGGAATAACAAAATGGTACTCAACCTCAATTTTAGAATGTGCTTCAAATTTAATTATTTTATGGTTTATAAGCTCTACTTTCATACCTTGGAATTTTTTTTAGAGCTAGGGATAATTTCACATTTTAAGTGAGGCTTCCTAGATGATGATTTAGGTTGATTTATATTTTTGTCATAACTTTGTGGCATAGAAATATTACCTTGTCCAACCATAAAAGGGTGTGCCCCTCTTTTTAGTGTGAAAGTTGTTGTTGTGAACAATTTTTATTATTGGAAACTATATCACTACTGAAAGGGGGGGGGGGTGTGAATAACTTGTGCGTCACTTTTAAATTTTTTTTCTGCAATTACTTAATATTTTATACCATTCAAAAACTGAATAAAAAACCATAGAACAAAGCACCAAAAATAAATATGCAACTATTAAAAGCAATCACACAATGGACACAAAGATGTCTAGTGGAAAACCCTTTATAGGAAAAAAACCAACCGTTGCTGTTGCACTGCTCAAATTCTATTATATTAAGAAAATTATTTACATAGAGATATACATATGGATACTCTTAAATGGAGACTATTTCTCAAGTAGATCTATGGACTACCATCCACTAAAGGCCACCAAGATCAACAATCCTCACCTGATTGCTTCTAAAATATCAACAACTCTAGAGACTCTGATCTGTTGGAAGCTACCATGACCAAAGATCCTCGCCCAGTTTCTGTCGAGCTATCCAAACACCATTAGATTTGAGAAATATGCTCTCTTATAATGATTTTTCATGATTCATCCAAATCTTCTCCTCTATATGGTTCTTGTTTCAAAATATTTCAGACTGGAACTAAGAACTGGTCACATGAGCTCTCGAGCAATGTGTCATCAAATCACAAACACAAATCTGAATCACCAAACTCCAAATAATCCACAGGTATCATTACAATCACCAATCACTATACCAATCCAAACTACATCTTCTCACTCAGAAACTCAAATTGATGGTTGAAACATACTTCAGTTCACTACTGCTACAACTGCAAACTATCTTAGAAAAACTTCATACTATGGCACACATGTAGGTTGTAGGCTCTTCTCCACACACACACACTCTCACAACACAAATAAAAAATCAACCAACTCACAAAGAGCCTCCTACATGATCTGAAATGACTGTATTAGTTTTGTTGTGCTAAGTGTCTTTTCAGTTTATAAACATGTGCATAATCCATTCATTAGTTTGCTTAAAGATTGAGGTGTTTGTCCATGAATCGTAGATGATTTTAGGTGAATTAGAAGCATAAAAAAAACTTAAATAAGACTAAACAACAATGTAAAATAGAGAAATAAGTCACCACATGAAATTTACACAGCAGGCATGATGAAGCAGTTCACCCCTCCTGGGCTACATCTGCTGGTCCAACTCCCAATGCCATGTCCATCTTTCATTATGCTCAAAATTTTAAAAATAAATGTAGTTACAATGATCTAATGGTTGTTTTCTCTGCACCAATGGCTCCAGAATGCTCCAATTAGTCAAAAATGACTCTTCATTCACTTTGAATGGGCGAAAATTGAGTCTCCTACTGTTGAGGAGGTAAATCCCCTCTGCGGACAGAGGCGATCCCTACTAGCCCAGCAGGGGTCTAGCAACAAACAAACAATGCTAGCAAAGCTTCAGCACTTCCAGACTAGCTTGCCATGGATCCGAGCAAGCTTTTATAGATGGGGAAGGAGGGAGTTGGGATCCCTATTATTATGGGATTGGCCCTATCAACAAGGAAGGTTCCATAGAAGGTGGCAAAACCACTTCCCTTCCATAGAACTCCCGTAGCCAAACCTCCCAACTCAAGATAGGTAATGGTTGTGAGTTTGTTTGAACTCAACTTCCGCCATCCATATTTAAAAAACAGTCCCTAAAATGGGTGGCGCGATTGCTGCTCTATGACAGAGCGCCAAGTGGCGCGACCTCTTTACAGGATTTTCCTGATTGGCGCGAGCACTGAACTGTCTACCCGCGCCAATGCAAAAAGAGCTGTTTTTCATGGATTTTGCAAGGAGATGTCTCAAGGGGAAATGAAGTTCATACTCATAGGGATGCATTGATGATGTTTTCAAGGCATGACAGTGTTCACAGGTCACATAATGGGTCCTCCATTGTGCGGGACGGGGAATGGTAGGGACGGTGACAAATTACTGTGTAACAGATGCCCCCTAAAGCATGAGGCCCGAGAGAGAGAGGGGTGAAATTCTTTACGAGAACATGTCCAACTGAAGGCCCGTCGTCGGAAAACCTGCACAGAAAGATACAACTGATATCTCAAGTACATGATGTATATATATGGTATGGGCGCAGCCATCCGAACAGAGTATGCTATAATCCGGATCTAGGGTATGGGCGCAGCCATCCAACTAAGATCAAACAAATAGACTCAGGTATGGTCACAACCATCCAATCATTGAGTCATGTACATAATGACAATAATCCACAATCGCAGCCTGGATTACAACAGACACAATCCAGGGTCTTGCGCTCCATCTCGACCCAAACAAGTACAAGTTCTAGCATGCGAATGTGTGAGCCGATGTCGAACATGCAAGAACATCGTCTGATTACCAGCCAATGATGAAAGCTGTTAACAGACGCGAGAGAAACCACCAATAATGACGATGGTCCTCAAGGTACTACAGGTACAATCTACGGCGTGTGAATAAATGAGCTGACGTCGAACACCCGCAGAATCACTCGATCGGAGGCCAATGATGTAAACCTCTCGTCGAATGCGACGAACCTGCCATTGAGGCATGCAGGCTCCAAGGTACCATAAGGAGTCTCTAGACCAACTTCCCGGATAATGAGTTGATGTCGACAGGAAGTGACCTTGATCGAAGGTGGGCCATAACGATTCCCACATCATCGACACGAGACAGAGGAACATAATGTTTTGTTGTGAATCAGGATCATATGGGAAACAGAGGAAGGTTGATATTTGCAGAGGTCAACTTCTCTTGAACATATAAACGGCACGACAATGGACTTGGCAGTATTTGACATCAACAGATCAAAGGTCATGGCGACGAGGCAATGAACAGATGAGAGGTCAAAAGAGATTACCCAAACCCATGGAAGCAAAGTGAAACAACGAGATGAGATGTCTCCAACCCGACACGAATGCAGACAAGTGCCATGTTCAAGAGCGACATACTGCCGACGACAACGACGATGGTTCCATTTTTCCCCCACCATTTCTGGCGAGTACCCCAATTATTTTTGATAAAAAGCTTGAAGGGGATAGCATATGCTTGTGATATAAGTCCGCCCTTCGGGCGAATCCATCCTAGTGCATTTAACGAGTCCTAGGAAGGAGAAACTCGGAGAACTTCATTTCGACGGAATCCAATGTCATCAGGGTTTAACGAGTCTGACAAAGGAAGAACTCGACGTATTTTCATGTTTAGAGAGTTTGAAAAGACAGCGGAAAAGAAAACTCCACAGGTCCCTTTTCGTAAATAGTTTCCCAGATCCGAAAAGGTAGAAAACAATATCCGGAAAAACCTCCTAGTCGCGATAGGCTAGGGTATTCCTTTTTCGTAATCGATCCAGCCCAGCCCGAAAAAGGGTTAAACTTATACTGGGTGAATGTCGATTCGTGTCCATTTTAACGAGATCTAAACGACAAGGGCCTCGGCGATCTTTTCATATTTAGAGAGTCAGAAAAGAGCTGAAAGATGACTCCAGAGTGACTTTTTCGTGTATTTACCGAGTCCGAAAAAGTATAAAATACAACTCGTTTCCACCTTTTAAGTCGCAAAAACCCGTCACTGCACATACCCAACAAGCGTAAAATCCATTTTCGACATAATACATGCAAATATTTGACAAGAAATAACTTTTAAAACTCATTTTAACGTCGAAAAGTTATAAATATGTTCAATGGTAAAAAATGAAATTACTTTTTACCATTTACCTTGTGGAGAGCAACAGTGGTCCATTTGGAGCAGAATATTTTGACGGTGATTGCGACCAATCCAGGCAACCATTCAGCGTCTCGTCTGTGACAGGTAAGAGGCGCTCCTTTTCTCTTTCTTTCCATGCATTTTTTAATGATTTCCCCTTAGAAATCAGCTCTGTAAGGGCACCTTTTGAAATTTTAGGGCCGGGCTAAGTGGCGCGGGTATCGGGCACGGACCCGCGCCACTGAGCTCTTTTTACCAAAGGGCCCGCGCCACATGGCGCGACTGTCAGCAAAACAGTCGCGCCAGCGGCGGAACCCAAATTTTCGCCTAAAATCCCACTACTTATGCCAAATTTCTTGAATTTTGAGGCTCACAGAAGATCTAATTAAGGGCTTTGAACCATGTGAATGCAGATAAACAGTCAGAATGGCAATTGAATGGAAGGAACGGGAACACGGAGATGAGGACGAAGAGGCCATGCAAAGCCAGGATTGCATGAATGCTCTAAGGGACTGTGGCTTTAAAAAGTTCTTCCTCACGCCATGCTTACGAGCTCAGCCTGAGCTCCTCCAATATCTGATCAACCTCTGGGATGAAAATGACCAAGTATTCAGAATACGAGACCAGGTGTTGGAATTGGAGGTCGCTGACATTTATTTCGTTACTGGATTATCCCGCAGGGGTCCAATCCCTGTACTGACTGGGATCAGACCATCAGGGGAGAAGATGGAAGAAGTAATGGCGCGGGTGTGCCGTGGGGCACAAACAGGAACAGGGAGTAAGAAGGTATACATCTCAACCATCCCTCACCTAGCACTGAGAGTTGTACTCCACACCATTACGCGGGCTGCTGGATCGCAGGCACCGCACGAGGCTACAAAGACTCAACTCTTACTGGCCTCAGAATGCATGGGTCCCCGACTGTATGACTGGGCAACAACTGTCACCATTAACATGAAAAGGCAGCTCACAAAGTGCAAACAGAACAAACTGAAGCAGTTTGGGTATGGTTCCATCTTGGTATCATTCATTCTGGAACGCATACCAACCTTCCAGGGCCAAGAGGCCCATGTGGCGAGTCCAGTACCACGAGAGCCGAGAATGGCTCGCTGGGCAGCACTGATGCCCAGATCTGGAGGCGGGCAACAGATGTCCTGGAAGCCCGAGTTCTTTAGGTGGTTACGGCGCCAACTGATCGTTGTGGAAGATTGGCCCTATGCGGGAACTGACTTTACAGGGGACCCAGATCTCCCGCTACCAGAAGGAGACGACTGGGACGAAGAGCTGGGTAAGACCTCATATTTTTGATTTTATGTTTATATGTTTTTTTTGTTAATACACACTTGTCTTAACACAATTATATATGCATGAAGATGTAGGACCTGAGAGACCAGCCGGGATGTCTCCTATCTTCCGGAGGACACAACTCGCCCCTGAGATCCAGGGGGAAGGTACCGGAGGAGAGGCACTGGTTCAGAACCTCGAGGGGATCGTCCATGGGATCCCAGACTATGCCCGATTGTCAGATGTACCGATGGAGTACCAGCGCCATACGGTGGGAGTCCCAAACCGGCTCCACCGAATCCTGAGGCGGCTAGTGCGTGCAGTGACGTGCTATCATGAGCACCATGCTGATTAGTCTCTAGGATTTAGCCACACCTATTTTTTGAGAGACACAGTGTCTCCGGATGTATTAAGACACTTATGTATATTTTTTGAGTTTTATGTGACACACTTCTATGTAAACATTTCGATATCTATATATATGCATATCTATTTCTGGATGAGTCTTCTTTACATGCGATGATGATTTATAAATTGCGCAAATGTCTATCTAACACCAAATTTGCTACTGCATCTGTTAATGTATTCAAATGCCTGGGTATATGATGATATGTAATATATCCAAAATTCCTTTCCAGTAATCGAATACGCAAATACAATCGTAAAATGGACGGGTTTCTTACCGAATAGTGCCCGTTCAGCTGCAACACTACAAGCTGTGAATCTAGGTACACGAGCAATTCACGGATACCAAGGTTTACTGCCTTGGTTAATAATTCCAACACGGCGCTATATTCCGCGATATTGTTCGTGGTACGTCCTAAACAAACACCTTGCAGGTTGATCAACTCACCAGCAGGATCGTAGATTACCCAGGCTGCAGAAGACAGATTCCTGGTACTGCGGGAGGCACCGTCCGCGAAACCAACAAATGGATGAATAGGCATCTGCACAACTAGGAAGACCCGATCAGCAGAAAGATGTTTACAAAGCACACCACACCATGCACACAAATGACAATCACACACCTATGTACACACACCACACCAAGAAATCATTTCAGGCGTAGTACTTCTTAAGGTACAGCCCATTTCTGGGCTGCGCCAACGGAACTCCTTCGTAGTCTATAAGTTCGTAGGCCCCATTTTTCAAAACACGTTTTACTATATAGGGACCGTGCCACATGGGCCGGAGTTTACCGGCACCAAGCTTATCATGTGCCTGATCGTACAAGAGGACTAGGTCTCCTTCAATGAAAGAACGGGGAGAAACAGATTGATCAAAATGAGATTTGACCCTCTTCTTTTGTGCTTCGATGATCAAAGTAGCTAGACGACGGGTTTCATCCAACCGTTCGAGATACAGAAGACGCTCTTCCTCAGGAGAAGTACCCGGTAAGAGCTCCACAGCTAACTTAAGCGAAGGAATTTCGCATTCAACCGACAAAGTAGCTTCCAGACCGTACACCAGTTGGAATGGTGTGAATCCGGTTGCACTTTTAGCAGATGTTCGGTACGCCCAGAGAGCTGAGAACAGTTGGAGATGCCAACTGGATTTATGAATCCCAACTGCTCGTTGAAGCATAGTGACCAAAACCTTGTTCACCGCTTCAACCTGACCGTTCGCTTGAGGGTAGTATGGCGTTGAGCTGTCGTGACGCAGGCCCAACGCAGCTGTCAGCTCCGCCATCATGTAATCACGGAAATGAGTACCATGATCAGTGACGATAGCTTGAGGAACCCCGAATCGTGCAATAACATGGTTGAATAAAAATGAAGCAGCCGTTCTTCCGTCAGCAGCTAGTGTAGGCATCGCCTCGGCCCACTTAGTGAAGTAGTCGACGGCGACAATGATATACGCATGCCCCCCCGGCCGAGTGAGGGTTACACGTCATAAAATCTACGCCCCATTTCGCGAAAGGGCCGACGGTAATAACGGGATGCAAAGGCAACGGCGGCGCGCGCATCTTGCGCTGAAAAATCTGGCACGGATGGCATTTTCGGACTGCAGTGATACAATCCTTGAATATAGAAGGCCAAAAATAACCTGCCCTCAGAATCTTTTGGGCAGTGGCATATCCGGACATGTGTCCACCACAGGCGCCACTGTGGCAGTCATTCAAGACTTTCTCAGCCTCGTCCAAGGTAAGGCATCGTCGGAGCACCGAATCTACTCCAATACGATATAGGGTATCTCCCACTATGAGGTAGGGTTGGGACTGGTGCCGAATCCGACGGCGTGCAGCTTTATCCAACTCAGACCGGAATGTCGCTGTCTGAAGATACACTATGATGTCCCCGTACCAAGGATCACGAGTATCGATAAGAAACAACGTTTCGTCCGGAATATGATCTTCAGAGTGTTCAGGAAGAGAGTCTGTAGGGAGAGAACATATCAAATCCGCGAAGACCAGTGATTTAGTTGACTTAGCAGTGGTGAACTCCAAATCAAACTCCTGCAGGATGACGATCCATTTGGAGTACTTGCCCCCCAGCAATTGTCTAGAAAGAATATATGTCATGGGGTTGCAGTCTGAAACCACTGTTATCGTGCGCAAAAGGATGTAATGGCAAAAGCGCTGTACAGCGTGTACGGCTGCTAAGGCCAACTTCTCAACATGTGCGTAACGCGTTTCCGGGTCGAGAAGGTTCCGAGAGAGGTAATAAACAACATGTTCATCACCGTTCTCGTCATCCTGCACCAAGACCATGGCGATGGTGCTTAATGCGGCGGCTAGATACAAAGTAAAGTCGCAGTGGTAGTCCGGAGGACGAAGCAACGGAGCATTGACGAGCAATGTCTTCAGCTTCTCAAAGGATTCTTGAGCGATTTCGTCCCAATGAAAGGGAACATTCTGCTTTAACAAACGAGTGAATCCTTTGGCCACCTCGGCGTAATTCGGGATGAAGCGCCTAAGAAAATTCGCTTTCCCCTGCAGACTTTGCAACTGATAAAGGGAGGAGGGTGACGGGAGATTTACAATGGCCTCAACCTTTAGAGGGTCGAGGCGAATTCCGTCTTTCGAGACTATAAAGCCTAAAATACGGCCAGAGTCGACGCAGAAGACGCACTTATGAGGATTCAGCCTAATATTGTAGCGTCTGCAACGAAGAAATATCTGGCGAAGATGTTCCGGATGATCCTCTCGCTTACCCGAATGGGCAGGCAAGTCGTCCAGATAAGGCTGGACAATATGGCGAATATCATGAAAAGCATATGACATGGCACGTTGAAACGTGGCGCCAGCGTTCTTTAAGCCGAACGAGAGTTTTTTATATGCAAAAGTGCCCCACGGACAGATGAATGTGGTCTTATGTTGATCCTCAGGTGCAATGTTAATCTGGTTGTAACCTGAGAAACCGTCCATTAAGGAGTAGATCTCACTTTCGGCGCAATCGTCGATAATCTGATCGATAAACGGAGTGGGATAATTGTCCTTCGGACAGGCGCGATTGATATCGCGATAATCTACACAGACTCGAATGGTACCCTGCTTTTTATCGACAGGGACGATATTGGACACCCATTCTCTAAGGGGGATAGGATAAATAAACCCTGCGTTCAGAAGTTTTTCAACCTCTGCCTTGATAGCGGCGGCTTTCCGAGGATGCATGGGACGCAAGCGTTGGCGCACGGGTTTCGCACCTGGATAGGTTGGAATCTCGTGCACGACAATACTAGGATCAATTCCCGGCATTTCCTCGTAGGACCATGCAAAAACATCTCCGAACTCTTTGAAAAGTTCCGTATAGACCTGGATCTCTTCGGGAGAACAGGTCACACCCACATGAATGTTCTCAACAATCCCTGGTTTGACAGAGATGTTGATAGGAACCGTTTGAGTAATGTTACTCAGATTGCCTTCCGAAAAGACCTCATGCGTCAAGATCGGTGTTTGAAGAGGAGGGGAAGGAACCCGAGTAGCATAGCGCTCGAGACAATCCGTCATTGCCCCCAAGCTAGGCATAAACGAGGAACGATGATGCCCATCGCCCCAAGGTAGCTCCTCCAGAGACATAGTTTCAATTATAGCCTCATCTGAGGGAAAAATCTCTCTAAGAGGATCAGGCGAATCAGCCTGACCAAGCCAGGGGGATTGTGAGTAGACGTCAAGAGCCATGCTCATCGGAGCATGCTGAGGAGGTGGAGGGTCTGATGCAGCAACAATCTCACAGTAGCTGATCTCTACTGGCGTTAGAGGCATGGACTCTCCAAACTCATATACCTGCTCAGGTGTAGGAATCAGCCAGGGGTCATCAGTCCTCGACAACATGTTGACTTGAGCGGTATTCGGTGGCGGCGCAGGGAAAATACCCATGAGGACTGGGTCTTTGAAAAGACCAGGTCCTATGCTGTCTGGGGGATTCGGAATTTGATCCACATACGACACGTTGTTCTCAGAGCTAGAGGTAAAAAATGACAACTGATCTACCGTGACAATCTTGCCCTCGTGAGGGAACTTGATGAATCGAAAGACGGTAGACGGCACGCAGAGCATGGCATGGGTCCAGCTGCGGCCAAGAAGTATATTGTAGTTGAGTTTAGCGTCAACCACTTCTACTTCCACGTTGACAGTTTTTCCCTGTAATGTAATCGCCAGACTCTCGAGAACTCCCAGGGGTTTAGATTCCCGGCCATCAAATGCCTTAAGGGCATTGGGAGATGACGATAAGGTTGGAGAGCCGATGGCTTTCCAACAAGCGGAGGAAATAACACAAGTAGATGCACCCTCATCTACGACGGCTCTGTGAACGTTCAGACCGTTAATCCCGACTTGAATAACCAAAGCGATTTGATGTGGAAGCCGGGGAGTAAAATTCTCCAGATCAAAGGTGAGAAGGCTCGAGTCAGCGGGGTCAATACCACCGATGGCAGACAGCAAAGCCTTCCGTTGTGAAGGACAACTTTGAAGAACCTCAAGTGCAGACATGGCACATGGCTCCTGTGCCAGATCCTCAACGATGCTATAATGTTGAGCGGCACGAGCATTTGGATTATAAGAGGATCTCCGAAGAACACCCTTGGGAGGTGGCTTTACAACGGATTCGAGAGTCGGCTTCTCAATTTCCAATGAACCAGAAGTAGATGCGGGAGGCAGTCCATCCGCCACTGCCTTCCCGGGTGCCTGCTGCTGATTATTGTAATCCTTGGACCTCGTAGCGATAGTGATAGGTGCATTAGTCTTCATCATGAAAACTTGAGACCCAAACGGTACAGATGATGAACCTTGTTCGACCATCTGGGTCTGCTGAGATGGAAATGGCTCTTTTAAAACAGCCGGAGTTCCTTTTGAGCCTTTAAGAAGTTGACTGATTTCGGATCGTCGTGGACAATCCTTAGTGTAATGGTCACCTTCACAGATGAGGCAAGGAAATTTCGGCTTACGTTGTGAGCCATCCTCAGATCGAGATTTAGATTCCGGTTTCGGGGCATCAGATTTTGATTTGCCTTTGCCCTTCTTCTTCCCCTTGGAGGATTTGTCTGCAGGATTGGCCTAGACAGCATTCACCTCCGCGGATTTACCAGAATCGGATGAGGCGGGATTAGCAGAGGTATTGTTGGAAGAATTAGCCTTCTACTTCCCATTTGAAGACTTCTTCGAATTTTGAGAAACGGAACCAATGACACCATCCACCGTAGGGGCAGGCGGGGTCTTTTTGGCTCCGGGCCGTGGAGCATCAGGCAGGATGTCATAAAGCGTGCCAGATTGCAAATAAACAAGATCCAGGTACTGGGCACGCGCGATCGCTTCTTCCTCCGTCACACACGCTCCCATCGCGATATCCTGAGCGATTTTATTCACAAAGGAGGTGGTGAACCAGTGAGTCAAAATCTGATCAGGTATGTGAAACTTGATCAGTCGATGACGGCGCCGCCACTCATGGATGTGATCCGAGATGTGAGTGGCCGTGTCCTGCTTCAGAGAAGACAGGAGGTGCGTCCCGGCCTCATACCGGACCGGTAACTGGAAATGCGTGAGGAAAGCCATAGCTAACGAGTTGAAATCCTGAAAAATACCACGGGATAGCTCTATGTACCACTTAGCAGTAGCTCCTGTTAACGTACGCTGGAAAAGACGCAAACGAACCGAATCGTCAGTCCAAGAGTTAGACAAGCACCAGAGGTGATACGTCATCACATGCGCCTGGGGGTCTTCTCCAGATTTGCCCTCAAACTTGGGACAGTCTCCTGGTATCTTGGTCGGAACCGGGGGCCAATATGGATTATGAGCAATCGGATCATTGGTCAACTTCGAAACGTCCGGTAGATCCAAGGTAGCCAGGAACGGCAACGGAGGGTTAATTCCCATGCCAGTCCCAGAATAAGGTCCGGTACCCATGCTCCACGATGGTTGTGAATATCCCTGCCCCCATGGGTTCTGTCCCGTAGGATTCTGACCGTGAGGGGCATAATTCGTATAGCCAGACTGATTTGGTTGCTGGTAACCATTGTGTGGGGCCCGATAACCAGGGTTCGGGCCCTGATTAGGCGTTTGCCCCGTATAAGCAGCATTTGGATTTGGCTGCTGAGCATAGTTAGAACCGGGTGGAGGAGGTTGATACTGAGAGCCTCTAGAGTGGTTATAGTTCGGTTGAGATTGACCATGAGGATAATAACCACTCTGAGGATGAGTAGACTGCTGATAAGTGGAACCCTGCGGAGCCTGGTACGTAGGGCGCAGCTGTTGATTTGGCTGCGGCATCGAATGAGCAGGCTGCTGAGCAGAGTGAACGGAATGAGAGGGCTGCCCTGAATGAACAGGTTGACCCGAGTGAGGGGGCGGCCCTGAATGAACAGGTTGGCCCGAGTGAGGGGGCGGCCCTGAATGAACAGGTTGGCCCGGATAAACAGGCGGCGCTGGTTGCGCAGGTTGACCTGGTTGTAAGTGAGCCCCAGGTTGCACCGAATAAGCCGGTTGGCCTGGAGGCGGGACACCAGGTTGTACCGGATGACCCGGTTGGCCTGGTGCTGGAACAGGACCAGGTGCTTGCTGGAAACCAGTTTGACCTGAAGCAGAACCATAAAGTGGTCCTGGCTGATACGCAACGTTAGAGACAACAGGATATTGCGGTTGCATCGGTAGAGAAGGCTGGATTTGCCCCCCAGGTCCATAGGCCGGTCCCTGTTGATACCCCGGCTGAGGCTGAGCAGGTTGACCAGCAGGGTTATAATATGGTCCTTGCGGATTATAGAATGGCCCTTGCTGGCCCGCAGAGTAGCCTTGATTGGGCTGTCCCTGTGGGTCGTACTGATAGCCAGGTTGGCCTGCAGGTTGACCTTGGAAAGGTTGTGCCCGCAAGTTCTGAGCCTGGTTGTACGGTAAACCTTGAACATAAAGATAGGCCTCAGGAGCAGGGAGACGCAAAATGTCCCCATGCTCGTCAAGCTGACCCGAAAAACCATACACGGGAGTGCCGTCTTGTGCATAGTGCGAAAAGAAAGATCGGTAAGGATCTTGGGGGAGCTGTCCAGCTCCGGCGTTCGGCTGCTGTAAAAACAACTGATACTCCTCCGGAGAGATATTCTCCGGTATAACAGTAGCTAGATAAATGTCCTCTGGAGTTGGCCCAGATCTAGTAGCAGATGCTGAGGCAACAGCAGAAGAGGCAGCCACACAAACAGTGGGTCGCACAGGAACAGAAGTGACGGGCGTCGAAGGAGACACCCCGGGTGTAGTGGCAGCTGGCCTCGAAGCAGGAGATGATATTCCCATAGAGGCAGCAGCTGAAATAATCTGACCCAGAGATCTGTATCCCTGTGGCAAAGAAGGACCAGCTGACGATGTGGTAGCCAGCTCAGATTCGTCTCCCTCGAACAATCTACGAGGGATGCGCTGATAGTCATCAGACCCGGGAATTTCCTCACCAGAATCACTCATGGTTGATCCTGCCGCTAAATCACGCAGAAGACGACGAGGACTAGGAGGAAAAACAGCAGCAATAAACGGTGAACCCGATGTAAGAGAAAGGAAATCAGCTCCTAATCTCAATTCAGACACAGGGTCCGAAAAGGGCCAGTGGAACTCAACTGGCTCTCCAAAGGGTTGCTCGGCGAGGACCGGTCCCCCCTCAGGGAACTCGGAAACAACAGGCTGTTGTGGTTCAACAGAAGGTTCAGAAGCCTCTGAAGAATCGTCCGTGTAAGGACTACCAGTAGACGAAACCGAGGGTTCTGCCACCGTGACAAAAGACTAGAAGAAGAGAGCACACACACACACGGGCTGAAAACGAATTAAGACACACAATCAAACAGTCACAAGCAATATCTAAACGGGTGTGTTATCGTGGGAGATTGATTTTACCACATTGGAAAATAAACAAATTCTACCGTTTCATGTTTTAAGAGTCGAGAAACGATAAAAAGATGACTCTATCTCTTTCAGAGTTGACACAAGCGTGAAAGGACGAGCGCTTGATGGTCTTTTCAAGTTTAGGGAGTCAGAAAAGACCAAATGACTGCTCAGGAAAAACTAGGCACAAAGGGTGTACCAAATATCCGTGAACTGCAATATACACCTTGGTTTCAAAGATGAAACAGAAATCGACCAAGGACTTTCCGTACGTGCAGGTAGTCTCCCCGAATGCTGTGTTCGGTGTATCACGGGTATAGGGCGGCAGACTCGGCTTCCTGGGGATAAAGGATTGAAAACCTAGAGGGGTCTCCCTTTATATACGCGACGGTACGGGGAGCACAAGTCCGTACTAGCGCTGTCTAAAGCCAACAGGCGAACGACAGCTGCTAGGTTTAACGACGCCGAAACACGTCTCTAGCCTAGACCTTCTAAATATGTTTCGTTAAGTTCCAATGTTGCCTTAGGTTAATTGAATAAATTTTACAGTTGATCTTCAATTAAGTTTCAATTTCCAGGCCCTATCGTATGTAGTGTCTCCTAAATGCAAGCTATATGCCACGATGCAACATTTCGCTCGATGAAAACTAGTTAAATGAGAGTTGAGAGCTTTTATACAAACGAAATGAACGGAATACAAACAAGAATGTCTCTAATGCAACTAATGCAATTGCACACTTTTCATCCAAACACTAATCACTAGCAATATGGAAAAGATCACAATTTGCACCAATTTAACAAAAGCAAAAGAGATTATTTTTTGATTTTCAATGTTTAATAGCTAATGTGCACTGAAAACAAAAGGAACAATTTGAGAAATGATATCTAAGAGAGCGAAGCAAACAACATTCACTCAACGAAGCAAGCAACCAAATCTCTAAATCGACCCAAAGTCCCTCAAAGCAAAGAAAGACTCGAAAACACCCAATGGACCGTGTGATCTAGGTCCAAAGCAAGGGCAAACGAATTCTGAATGAAAGAATGAACAATCACTCAAAAGACGCAGAAAAACAACCAAAGACTGTTAAGAGAGCGTGGAGAATCAATCAAAAAGTTGACAGGACAATCAAGACACCAAAACTCCCAAGGAGGGCTCGATTGACTATGCCACTAGATGCCCTAGGGCTCAAATCGTGAAATCGATAGACAAAGGAAAACAACCAAAGGATAGCGGTGAATTCCAGTCAAACAAGACTCCAACACACTCAGACAATCAGGGAATCAAGAAGAAAAGTACTGGTCAAGCTCAGAAAGCCAAAAAATGAAGAAACTCAAAAAAGTCACAGGGGTGGCGCGACTGTGGCCTTGAAACTAGCGCCAGAGGCCGATTGGCGTGACACAGACAAATGCAACAAGCGCCAAGTGGCGCGACTGTCGGGTTAAAACCCGCGCCAGTCGAGTTCTTCAATAAAAATTAAAAACAAGCTATTCTAAAAGTAGACCAATACAAGCTAAGCAAACCAAGAGGCTAAAATAATGAAAGAATCCAACCCAGAAGGTTCATCAAGCAAGGAGAAACAATCAAAGCGAACCAATCATAAATGGGACAAGGAAAACCGGACGATCTCCCCAGTGGAGTCGCCAATTTGTTGAGGAGGTAAATCCCCTCTGCGGACAGAGGCGATCCCTACTAGCCCAGCAGGGGTCTAGCAACAAACAAACAATGCTATGACGCAAGCTCCTAGTTACGAAATGAAAGACTTGGGGTAAGAGCCTACCTAGATTCCAATGCTAGATCTGAAGAAGAAGATGTCCCCGTCCTTCAGCCCTGGCAGATCACAATCCTTCCACGATCTCCGTGGATGAACACCTGCACACAGAAGAAACGAACAGATACATGCATAGGAACTAGCATACGTAACTAAACATCGGTCAGAAAAGATATTACTCGCATTAACATGATAGAAAAAGGAGTGGAACCATAATCATAGTCATCTATTAAAATGATAAACGAATAGAAGTTACAACCAAGTTCTGACGTCGCAGCCTCCTTCGAACGGGTCTCCGGTCGTCCACGTCTCGCAAAGCTCGCCAAGGAAAGGGAAAACCTCTTCAGAGTCTCGTAACAATGGTCTCCTCGCTGAATGGGCCTTAAGGGAAAGAAGGGATTCTTTACAGCACAAAGGCACTTGGGAATAGGGAGATGCAAAGCTTCAGCACTTCAAGACTAGCTTGCCATGGATCTGAGCAAGCTCTTATAGATGGGGAAGGAGGGAGTTGGGATCCCTATTATTATGGGATTGGCCCTATCAACAAGGAAGGTTCCATAGAAGGTGGCAAAACTACTTCCCTTCCATAGAACTCCCGCAGCCAAACCTCCCAACTCAAGATAGGCAATGGTTGTGAGTTTGTTTGAACCCAACTTCCGCCATCCATATTTAAAAAACAGTCCCTAAAATGGGTGGCGCGATTGTTGCTCTATGACAGAGCGCCAAGTGGCGCGACCTCTTTACAGGATTTCCCTGATTGGCACGAGCACTGAACTGTCTACCCGCGCCAATGCAAAAAGAGCTGTTTTTCATGGATTTTGCAAGGAGATGTCTCAAGGGGAAATGAAGTTCATACTCAGAGGGATGCATTGATGATGTTTTCAAGGCATGACAGTGTTCACAGGTCACATAATGGGTCCTCCATTGTGCGGGATGGGGAATGGTAGGGACGGTGACAAATTACTGTGTAACACCTACTGTTTTTCCCAGTTACACCTAGAAAAACTCCACTAAAAGTGGAGAACTCCACTTAAATGGATTTAAATTAGCAATTTCTACCATTACAAATGCACCCTCCAAAATTTCCGCTGGAACTAACCATTGCATTAAACTTGACGGTTGGGCGGTTGGGCACATGCACCCCAAACCACGGTCTTCATAATGGTTAGCGGAACCGTCAGAGCGGAACACATAATAAACCTGTGGTTTGATGGTTTGACTCCGGGTTGAAATGCTGTGGGTTAAGTCTTATCCTGTGTGGAGATAATGGTAATCGTAGCCATGTGACATACAATGAACTGCTGGTGGAGATTGTCAGAGGTTACACTTAATACGATGGTTTTTTTTTTTTTTTTTTTTTTTTATGTTTAACATGTGACCATCATTGTGGGGACCGCTGGAGGGTTGGGACCACCAGCGGTCCCCAACCCCCACATGCCAATACATTAAACCATAACATAAAGTTACGATCTATGAAGGTTAAGCAACAATGTGTAGAGCGATTGAAACTTGTCCACGTGCCTGGAGGGAGGTCCCGAGGTCAAGCCCTATGGACCTCTCCAAAATTTATAATGCGGTTCAAGGGCCACGTGGTGGCCTCAAGGCTAGCCACCTGGCACCTCCTGATTGGCCCTGAAAACATAAGCGTACAACCAAAGAATAAAACAATGACACTTTTCATCCCATGATAGGCCCGATGAAAAGGAATATTTCAAGAATATTCCCTTTTTGTTGACTGTACCTCCATCCTGTTGACTGTGCATCCCATTCAAACCTGGTCAAACCGTCGAAAATTTACCTGTTTGTCTTTTTTATCAGAACACAATATCTCCCTCATATGACATCGGTTTTTCGAACTGTTCACAGTGCCAGAATCAGGAAGATGATATCTACACAACCATATTGGTTTCAACCCAATATTGTAACTTTGAAGTTTGAGAAAAAATTATGAACTCCTAATCACTCCTCCCCATTGGGAAGTTTTTGGACCCCAAAAGACTTGATTATCTGTTCAGTAGATGAGGGTACAACTCCCTCAACTTTCCAACCTACATCCATTTTGCCTTGCTTGGTTTAGTGCCTTTAATCCCAACTCTAAGGTAGTCAACACTTCCCCTCTTGGATGCTCTTGTCCTCCTGTCAATAATTGTATCTTCTTTGAGCGCATCCAGAAATTCTAGTGAGAAATATTTAATAGAAGGTAGCTGAACATCACTTCCTTGCTCATCGATCAAAGGTGGCTCATACAAACGTAAGTTTTCAACATTAACAACTGAATACATTTGCATATAAGAAGGCAAGTCAAGTTGAAATTCATTATTACCAACTTTCTTTATGATTTTGAAAGGACCATAGCGAATGGGTTTGAGATTTTTACCTTCCCCTTGCATCCTTTCTTTACTAATGTGCAACCATTCCTCATCTCCCTCTTGAAACTTGTAATCAACTCTATGTTTGTCATGCCTCTCTTTGTATTTTCTTTGAATTTTCTCAAGCTGTTCTTGAACTTGTTGATGTATAATATGAATTTTCTCAATGAAATTTAGAGCCTTGTGAATATCACTATGGCCATCAATTGCAACATCCTTCCCAAAGATGAAGTCTAATGGCGATTTTAGAAAATACCCAAAGCATACTTCAAAAGGTGATGTTTGTGTAGAAGAGTGATTTGCTCAGTTGTAAGCATGTGGAATGTAATGCAGTTGTTCATCCCACAAATTAGGATGTTTGCTAAAATATCGTCTCAGTAGATGCACAACGGTTCTGTTCACCACCTTGGTTTGTTCATCTGTTTGTGGATGAAAAGTGGTACTCTTTTTCAACTTTGTGTCCATCATTCTCCATAGATTTGCCCAAAAATTCCCAATGAATCTGGAATCCCTGTCACTAACAATAGAAGTTGGCAATCCAAAATGAACCCAAACATGTTGAAAATAAAGTTCAGCAGTTTGTTCATTAGTAATTGTTTTCTTACATGGCATAAGTATACACATTTTACTGAATCTATTCACAACTACATAAAGATAATCATGTTGCTTTCTTGACATAGGTAGACCTCCAAAAAAGTCCATGGAGACACTCTCCCATGGCCTTGATGGTACCGGTAGTGGTGTGTACAACCCAAGCTTCCTATTACTAGGCTTGCTTGTTGCACACATAGAACAACCTCTTATAAAACACGATACACTATCTATCATGCGAGGCCAATAGCAATACCTTTGTATATGCGCCACTGTTTTTCTTACCCCAAAGTGTCTAGCAATAAGAGATGAATGAGCTTCTCTCATGACACTTAGCCTCTCTCCTTGTGGAATACATAGCTTGCCCAAATGAAACAACAAATTGTTATGCATGTGATAATCTTTTTCTTCAACTTGATTCCCTTCACTCAAACTAGCATACACATCTTGAAAATCAATGTCATGTGCATATTTTTCTATGTAACTCTCATGTACAACAGAATCATTTTTGAGTAAAGTAGATGCACTAATGATTGGTCTTGAAAGCATATTAACAACTTTATTGAAGATACCTTTCTTGTACCTTATAACCAAGTGAAACTATTGAAGAAATCCCATCCACCTAAAATGTCTTAATTGCTACAATTTTGTTTGTGACTGCAAGTACTGTAATGGTTGGTGATCGGTATGCACAATAATATATTTACCCATCAAGTAGTGTTTAAAGTTCTTGACACTTTGTACCAACACATATAGTTCTTTGTCATATGTAGGATAATTAGTCATAGCACCATTAAAATTTTCAAAATGAAATGCGATCAGTTTACCATGCTGCAAAGAATATGCCCATGGCATAATCAATAGAATCAGTTTGAATCTTGAATGGTTGTCTCAATTTTGTTAATGCAAGGACTGGAGCTGAACTGATCTTATCTTTTAAAGCTTCAAAAGCTTTCTATTGTTTGACTCCCTATTGGAAGCCTTTCTTCACACTTGTCACTACATGCATAAGAGCTGCGATGGAAGAAAAGTTAGCAATAAAATTTCTCCAATATTGGGATGTACCTAAGAAACTTCTTACCTCGGTTACTGTTTTGGGCGTGGGCCAATTCACAATGGATTCCACTTTATAAGGATCAATTCTCAACTCTCCTCCTCCTACAATATGTCCCAAATAGACCAAATAAGTCTTTCCAAACTCACACTTTGACATCTTAAGAAACAATTTCTCTTTCTTCAAAATATCAAGTACTCTATTCACATGCAAGACATGTTCTTCTCTTGTTTTGCTGAAAATCAATATGTTATCTAAGTACACAATCACAAAGTCATCAATGAATGGACGCAAAACACTATCCATCACACGCATTTAATTTTTTGGTGCATTACACAAACCAAATGGCATAACTAGCCACTCAAAGACTCCTTGTTTGGTTTTGAATGCAGTTTTACATCTATCACTTTCTGCAATTCTTACTTGATGATATCCACTTTATAAAACTAACTTAGTGAAAAACTTTGCTTCTTTCAGCTGATCAAGAAAATAATCTATTCTTGGGAGTGGGTAATGATTCTTTACTGTAATCTTGTTCAACGCTTAGAAGTCTACACATATGCGCCAAGTCCCATCTTTCTTTGGTATCAAGACTATGGGTGAATCGCATGGCGAGGTGCTTGGACTTATGATTCATTTGTCCAACATCTCTTTGATTTGCCTCTTTATTTCAACATTCTCCATTATCAACATGCGATATATACCGATGTTTGGAAGAGGACAATCTTGCTGCAACTAAATCTCATGTTGAATCTCTCTTTTTGGAGGCAATCCTGTTGGCTCCTGAAACATCCCATGATGTGCATTAACTACATCATATAAATATGATTTCAAATTAGGATCACATCCCTCAAATGATTCATGATTAACATCAAATTTAGGCTTAATCATAAGAAGAAAAAAATTCTTGCTTGAATTTACCAGCCTCTTTACCTGTCCAATATTTACCATAGCAATGTTTGTCTTCTTGCGATGTGCTCTTACAATGAACTCGTTGCCATATTTGAATAAATGATACTTGTTCTCATGGCAATGGAAGATCACTTTTTTGTCATACAAGTAAGGAATCCCCAACACAATACCTGTTATGTCAAGCGGAACCACATCTAATTCAACTGTGTCAACAAAATTGGCAGTGATTGCAAACCGAAATATACATTTCTTTGAAACCTATATATTTTCATCCTTACAAATCCAACCCAATGGATATGTTTTTGGCTGTGGTATGGTCTCAAGGTTAAGTTTCTTGACCAAGTCTTCAGAGATTAAGTTTTCTTGTGACCCACTGCCAAACAATGTGTCAATCTTGGTATGCTTGGATATGACCCTCACATGAAACAATTCAATTATTTCTTCTTTATTTGGAGTGTTCATGTGATAGTTTGATGCACTGGTACTGGGTTAAGTTTCAATTTCTTTTCCATTCATGTTATTCAATCCCATGGCTGTAATGTTAGATTCATCACCTAAATCATCTCCTAAATCATGTTGAGTTGTAGTAGCAGTTTTATGTTTCCCTTTATTGTTGGGTTTCTTTGGCCTCATTTCAGGATGTAATTTCCAACAATGAGTTTCATCATGGCCGTCTTTTGAAAAATGTCTAAAAACCAATTTTTCTCCCTCTTTATTAACAGATGCATTCTTTTTTCTTTTACCTTTTTAGGTCTTTTCTTTGGCTTTACCCTTAAAAGGTTTCTTTCTACCCTCTTCAGAAATTTTCTTCCCTCTAGCTTCTAGATGTGTGGCCTGAACACATACTTCATCTCGACTGGTGGGGTTAAACATGAGAATAGTTTGTTTTAGGTAGTTATGTAAGCCTCCTATGTACTTGAGCAAAGTATCTTGGCCCTGCAAATATACCCCTAATAAGATATCTTTTCTCCTAAATTCTTGGGTGTATTCTTGCACATTTTGTCCCTTTAATTGCCTAAAGTTTTGCCAGTTCATTATGGCTTTATGCATTTGAGCTAATGGATAAAATTTTTGTTTTATAGCAGTAATGAAATCTGACCATGATAGAATAATCTTACCATGTTTCTTGTTTTCCTCCTTTTTCTTGGCTTCCCACCAAACAAGTGCCGCACCTTCCATTCTCAATGAAGCTAATTGAATTTTGTTATCATCATCTTAAACATTCTAGATTCTCAAATAGATCTCCAATTTCCTAATCAAATTATTAAGCTTTCTTGATAAAGGATTCTAACCATCTCAGTCATGTCAAGAAATCCTTTCCTGAACACTCTTTCTTCCTCCTTGGGATCAACTTCTTCATGAATTTATCCTTCCTCATGAGGCATACTTAATGTAGCTTTTGCTTCCTTATGAGGTGAACTAGGTGGTGGAGATTGTGGAAATATTTCTCTCCTTTGCTTTGGATCTTCTTCAGACCGTTTTGCTTCCACCAATTTTCCTTCTCCTCTTTTGAGCTTGAGCCTAGTAAGCATCTAAAAATTGCAAACAGTTAAACAATTATTTGCACTAAACAACACCGTAGATTAAACTCTAGCTCTGATAACAATATCATCTGAAATGACTCTATTAGTTTTGTTGTGCTAAGTGTATTTTCGGTTTATAAACATGTGCATAATCCATTCATTAGTTTGATTAAGGGTTGATGTGTTTGTCCATGAATTGTAGATGATTTTAGGTGAATTAGAAGCATAAAACTAGCTTAAATAACACTGAACAATAGTGTAAAATAGAGAAATAAGTCACCACATAAAATTTACACAACAGGCATGATGAAGCAATTCACCCCTCCTGGGCTACATCTGCTGGTCCAGCTCCCAATGGCATGTCCATCTTTCATTATGATCAAAATTTTGCAAATACATGTAGTTACAATGCTCTAATGATTGTTTTCTCTGCACCAATGGCTCCAGAATGCTCCAATTAGTCAAAAATGATTCTTCATTCACTCTGAATGGGAGAAAATTGAGTCTCTTACTCTTTTGCCTAGTTACACCTAGAAAAACTCCACTAAAAGTGGAGAAATCCACTTAACTGGAGTTAAATTAGTAATTTCTGCCGTTAAAAACATGCCCTCCAAAAGTTCCTCTGGAACTAACCGTCACATTAAATTTGATGGTTGGGCAGTTGGGCACATGCACCCCAAACCACGGTCTTCATAATGGCTAGTGGAACCGTCGAAGAGGAACACACGTTAAACCTGTAGTTTGATGGTTTGACTCCAGGTTGAAACGTTGTGAGTTAAATCTTATCCCACGCGGAGATAATGGTAACCGTAGCCATGTGACATACAATGAGCTGCTGGCTGAGACTGTTGGAGGTTACACTTACTACCACGGTTTTAGATGTTTGACGTTTAACATGTGACCACCTTTGCTAGGACCGCTGGTGGGTTGGGACCGCCGGTGGTCCCCAACCCCCACACGCCAATAAATTAAGCCATAACATAAAGTTGCGACCTATGAAGGTTAAGCAACAACGTGTAAAGTGATTGGAAACTTGTCTGCGTGCCTGGAGGGAGGTCACAGGGTTGAGTCCTGTGGACCTCACCAAAATTTTATAATGCGGTTCAAGGGCCATGTGGCGGCCTCAGGGCTAGCCACGTGGCACCTCTTGCTTGGCCCTCAAAACATAAACATGCCCAGTGAAAAGGAATATTCCACGAATATTCCTTTTTTTTTACTGTACCTCCACCCTGCTGACTGTGCATCCCAGTCAAACCTAGTCAAACTATCAAAAATTTACCTATTTGGATTTTCGATCAGAATGCGATATCTCCCTCATACGTCATCGGTTTTTTCAATCGTTCACAGTGCCGAAATCAGGAAGACGAGATCTACACAACCATCCTAGTTTCAATTGAATCATGTAACTTTGAATTTTGAGAAAAATTTATGAACTCCTGATCACTTCAATATGAATATGAACTCAAGTGCTCAACTCAATAATTATTCATAACTAATGGGAATCAAAACTTTGTTCATAAGCTTGATTGGATCCATATTTAGCTCATTGAATAAATCAACCACTAAATCCATTATCCTTCTTGATATTTTCAAATTTAATCAGCTTTTGAAGGCCCCATGAACTTTTCTGACCATAACTGAAAATTTCCAGTCAAGAATGTCATCACAACACAAAAATTAGCTTAATAACGCGAGGAATGAGGAGGAATTTTAGTGAAAAATTGATAGTCTCTCCCTTAGCACTGTCATCCATGCAAATTTAGCATATTAGGGCTATAACCACTCCCTTGGGCCTAGCTCCATGCAACTATAAATTTCTAGTCGCACTAATGACCCATCCTCCATGCGACTGGGGAAAAATATCAGTAAAAACATAAGTCCTTTAGCCTAAAACTTCTTCTACTTGTTGGACCATCTTCATCAACCTCTGAACACTCCTCCAAGCCTCTCCAATAGGTATGTAACTGATGAATTATGATAATAACAAGTCAATGACATGCTAGACCTATTCTGCCATATTTAGCACCAAGATCAACACCTCCATCTCCTCAATCAACAACCACAACATCTATAATGTCTGTAACAACATCTCCAACACCTGTAGCAGCATCACCAAATCATGTAGCAACAACATCAAGTCATACAACTACCTCCATCACTGGTAGAAGCACCTCCAACACAAGAAACCTCATCTAATCACTTGTAGCAATAATCCAATGTCTCCAAGACATGTAGATACATATGCAACACCAAGAGAAGCACTCCAACCTCCTACAACAACAACATATCCAATCAACACACCATGAGAAGCTCTCCAACCTCTTATAGCAATATCATTTCCAACCAACTCAAGATGTCTGGAATCCATCTTCCCAATAGCCACAACATCATCTCCACTGGGTCTAGTCATCACTATGTTGACATCAATGCCAACTAATAGGACCATCAACCTCAAACATCCATAACCAAGCAATCATCACACATTACACATGCATGTGACCAGCAACAACTCCAACTTATTTGTAGGTTTTAACCCTGTACAGAAATTATCCGCAAATGAACTCTTAAAATAGAAAATAAACAATAGCGAGAGAATGAAACATAAAATAGATATACACAGAGATTTTCCCCTGGATCCCAAAACCGTGACTACCAACTTGATTTTTAATTATATATATTTTCAATGTTATAAAACATATATAAACATTTTGAAGCATTCATAAACCCCAATCCATTAACCCTGGATTAGAACATAACCGTAGTTCCCTTGACCAGATCTACAGATACCATGGGAAGAAAACCATCATGCCCAAAACCATGTGCAAACCCATGCAAAAAACCATAGGAAAGTTCTCCCACCTAATATAGGGTCCAAATTTTTTGTTTTTTCAGGGTGCTTCCTTGAACCCTATGTAGGGGAGCTACTGCCCCCTTGCAAACCCCTCGGCAGGGGGGGTGCAGTTTGTGCCCCCTCTGTAGATTAGGTAATAAATATTACCTAATAGATTTATTAGGTAATATTTATTAAGGCTAGAAATTATATCTTTGGAATAAAAAAATGGTATTCAACCTCTATTTTAGAATATGTTTCAAATTTAGGTATTTTAGGGTTTCTAAACTCTACTTTCATATCTTGGAAAATTTGTTTAGAACTAGGGATAGTTTCACATTTTAAGAGAGGTTTCCTAGATGATGGTTTAGGTTGATTTTTGTTTTTGCAATAACTTTATGGCAGAGAAATATTACCTTGTTAAGCCATACAAGGGTGTGCTCCTCCTTTTAGTGCCAAAATGATTGATGTGAAAAATTTTGATGAGAAATTTATTTGGTAATATTTGTTAAGCCTTAGAAGCTTTGGAATAAGAAAATGGTATTCAACCTCAAGTTTAGAATCCGTTTCAAATTCAATGATTTTAGGGTTTCTAAACTTTAATTTCATATCTTGGAAAAAATGTTTATAACTAGGCACAATTTCACATTTTAAGTGAGGTTTCCTAGATGATTATTTAGGTTGATTTATATTTTTGTAATAATTTTATGGCAAATAAATATTACCTCTTTCAACCATACAAGGGTGTCCTCCTCTTTTTAGTGCCAAATTGTTCGTGTTAACACATGTCCATTATTAAAATAAGTGAAATTTACCAAAACTAATGCCAAATTAGGATTTTCTTTGTTTATGGTAGAAAACAACTCTAATATGTTGTATTGGATACCAATATATGGATTTAACATTAAATTATTAAAATCTAAATTGAAAATGCAATTCTAAATATAAAATAGAATACATTCTTGAAATTAAACACCTAACTAAGACTTAATGAAAAGTGAATATCAAATTAATAATTAGTTTAACCATTAAAATACAAAGAAGCTTACTAAATGTTAATGACATAAATTTATGAAATAAATATACATAAATCATGTTAGACTTAATTGAAATAACCAATCACGGGGTTAACAATTTCATGAGAGAAAATGTAGCAATAATTAATTACAATTGAAAGAGAAAATTCTATAGCAAAAACAAACATTTTTGTATCCATTGTAGCATAACTAAGTAAGGAAATAGCCCCACATAAAATAAGACTTTAAAAGATCATGCACTAAAATAATACTTTAAAAGTGGTAAGCTTGGCTTCTTAGTTAAACTTGCCAAAGTACTTTACAATATCAAGCAAAAGGCCCATTATGTATAGCATCTAAATTATTTGTATAAAATAAGAGGGGATATAAAACACTTTAATTCGTCTAACTATTAGTATCCCCCAGTTTGCTAGAGCCTATGTTCTTTCTTTTTATTTCCTATATTTTTAACATATTTTCATTAAGGTTTGAAAGTTTGATCGAGAGCATCATATTAGAGAAAGTGAGTTGTTTATAAGTGCTTTATGAGACAATATTTGGTTCATTCTTTTTTCCAAATTTCCTAGTAAGAGATAATATAGTCTCAATTAACATGGTATCCCAATGAATATATTGATGGAATGAATTCCATGCATATTTAAAAGAAATATCCTTCAATGCCTTAAATACTTTAGTATGTGGGAAGAAATTATATTTTTCTCCAAAATATAGGAGATGACGAGTTCACTGTGGCACAATCAAGATTTTTATGTTAAACTCTCCTAAGTTCATTCCTCCGAGTATCTAATACATATCAAATCTCCTACAAATTTTTGTTAGTGAAAGTGGGGATTTCAAGATGAAGTTCTTTATGATATGCATACTATAATTTTATACTATTAAACTTACTCATATGGAATTTCTACGTCTATATATGGTTTTGAATGTCTTAAATATATTGGCATTGAACTTGCAGGTAGTGATTCATTTCATAAAATTATTTTTTAAATAATATTCAATTCATCCTAAAATTTGAAAGGATGATCAATAACCGTATTGGTTAGACTTGCATTTTCAACTTGATTTTCTAGCAAAGCAATATTCTCTTCATATTTCTTATTTTTCCTTTAAGCAATAGCCAATGCAATTGTAAGTCTAGAAAAAAAGTGAACATAAAGGTTGGTGTCTTAGTTTTTAGCACTAGCAAAGGCCTAAGAAGTATATAACTCCTCCTTAAACGGCTAATCTAATGATTCAACACTTCCTCCATTTTATTAATTTGGATGCCTTTTTATTTTTCTTCTTGTCTATTATTGTTTACCTTAACTTCGTCCTGAGCTTTTTTTCTCTATTATTCTTTTGCTTCGACTTCCTTTTCATATTGCTCTTCTTTTCTCATTTTTTTTTGGTTGTTTCAACTTGTCTTGGTTTTTCTTTCTCCCTTTGATATGCTAATATTAGTATCTTGTCTATCCATTTCATTATCTTCTTGTTTCTTTCGTGTATATATTTCTTAAATTTCTTTGATTATAGGTTGCCCCTTGATGGGGTGAGTTGATTCTAGAAATTTGGAAAAAATAAAAAGAATTGCCAAGATTACAGGAGTTGTTATAACTATTTACCTTGGATGAAAGTCTCAATTCCTATCCTATCCTAACTTGGATATTTCACCCCTTATTCCTTGAGCTCATCCTCCCATCAAGAGTGGATATCAAGCCTATATTGGTAAATGGATAAGAACTCTCAACTTACCATCTTCTTCTATATATTTGTGGCCATCCACAAGGTAGGGGTTGGATTTTGGATATAGATTCTACCCTCATGCTACTACTGTGAGAGTCATTATTCCATGCATTAGGGTGACATAGAGCTACAATTTGTGACAAGGAAGGAACATGTCAACTTGGAGGAGCTATTCTATAAGATCGACTCCTATATTTGGTTGTAACTATCTCCATTTCTATTAATACAAATATTTCATTGTTTTCCTATATATGATGTTATTATTTCATGTATTTTGATGCCATGTTGATCCACTGAATAAAGTTATTAGATGATGCTACATAGATGTCATAGATCATTGGCTTGTTGTGTTTGATTGTGTAGGTTCTAATTATAGCAATCAAAGCTAGGATTGGAGCGTATAAGAGAAGTGAGGAGTGAAGCATATGATAGATTCTAGGTAGGCTTCATCCATTGTATATTTAATTTAAGGAAAAAATTAGCTTCTTTGACTTTTTGTTGTTCTAGACTAGGCCATTAAGTCTAGGAAAGATACTTTTTTCTGCAATCATGGATTCCACATAACAAATTGGTGACTCCACTGGGGAACGATGTATTACCTTGGTGGTTTCCTTATCCTTAGTGCTTGTTTCATCTCTCCTTTAGACCTTCACTATCTTACTCAGTCAAGAACAAACCTAGGAATACCATTTCATTGAGTTTCAAGTGAAATTTTTGTGTAGGAACCTTGCATCCCCTGATCAATGCCTCCTCTGGTCTAGAGACAAAGTGTTGCACCACACCTGGGCCTTCCTTGTGCATGTGTTGCATAGCACTGGTGCCCCTTCAACACCTGTGTTGGCCCCTTTTCATGCAAAAATTTTCTTTTGTCTTGATTTTCTCTCTGTCCAGCTTTGTTCTAGTTGCTCTTCCTTGAGTCTTTGAGTGTCGTTTGGTCTCTCTGAAGCCTCCATTTGGATGGATTTTGTTTTACGTGCCTTTGACAAGCTTTTATTTATATTTTCCCTTTTTCTTATCCTTAGCTAATTAGTGAACTAATTTTTTTAATCATTGAGTGCTTGAATGAATTGGTTTTTTAGTCATTGTTCTAATTTTTTTTCTTTTACCAGTGATTAGACATGCATCTTAGTTTTCATCATATTTGAAAATTAAGTGGAATTGAAAAGAAAAATCTCTTTGTATTGGCATATAGGGTTTTGTGTGTGCACCAACATTGGAACAATTGCATTAAAAGGGAATTTCACTTAGCATATTATTTGTTGCATTTTATATGCTCCATAATTTTTGTCTCTTCACTCCTTTTGATAGATTCTCATTGAAAGTGAAAGATTTCATTTCTTCATGCTAGCTTGCATTTTAGAGAATTCAGGTGAAAATCGCAGTAATCCCTAAAACCGAAACTTAATTGAAGATAAACATTAAAATTTACTGAATCATTATATGAGAATTAGTAACATTAACACAAACACTTATAGGTCTAGGCTAGAGACGTGTTCCAGTGTCGTTAAACGTAGGAGCTACCGTTTTTTTCCAACATTGTATCCCGAGGGTGATATCCCATTCCACGTACGTAGGAGTATTAGATCATTCTTCGTGTACCTTTGGGTATATTGGATGGTGCTCCATGCATGCTAAGTATATGGGAATGCTCTGATCGAATGGTTATGCATTAGACAACACTACTACACACTGCAATTCCACGTACTACCTAGTATATTTTGGAAGTCCCCTATAGTTTTATATCCTCGCCATAGGTAACCGAGTCGACTACCTTGTATATCGTGATACACCGAACACAAAATTCAACGAGAATTCCTAAACGTACTTTAATTTATTGGTTCACCAAGGTGTATATTACAGTTTACGACTGCTTGGTAAAACTTTATGCCTAGTTTTACCCATTTTTGATTTATTTTCTGTGTTAATTGTTAAAATTTACTAACCCAACATGGAAGAATAGACACCTATCCTTCGTCGTTCACATAGAATGAAAAATAAGCCTCCTCTTCCACCAAAGGAAACTCTCAGCCATCGTCAAAAGAATAAGAGAACTCAAACTACCGTATCAGAAACTTTAGGAACTCCTTCTAGTCCTCCTGAAATTGATCCACCAGAATCATCCTTCCCTTTGAGTATTGAGCCTGAGATTACATCTCCTCTTATCGGTGAATCTGACACAATCGAAATAGAAGTACCTAAACCGTTATTACATGGGGTTATTGACCCCGATTTCATTGAATCAGATACCTTATTACCGAAGGTCATACAACCTGAGGTACTTCATCCACCTTTACCTGTTACTTTAGGACCTTCATCTTCTCTTCCTTTGTCTCATAAATAGCTGCAAAATATATATCTTGGACCCGATGGTGAACCCCTTCCGTATGGTCTTGTGAGTATGGAAGAGATTCCACAGGAAGAACCTCGTCCCCCTTCTCCTGCTCATTTGAGAGGGATTCATCTTTATCAGGGTTATCCTCTTCCTCCTCTTGAGACTCCACCTCAAGTTCCTTTATTTGATTCTCTTCCTTTAAGTTCACCCTTGAGTTTCTTGCGACAATCATCTTTGAGATTTTTAGTCATGACTAAATCCGCTATGATTTCCTAGCCTGTATCTGCTACTATGGCTAAGACATCGAATGTTTCTTCCTCATCCATTTTTGCAACATCGTTAGAGGCACATTTTTATGGTGGCATGTACATCCCACCTGGTTATCAATCGTTGTCTGGTACCTTCTCTAGCGCAACATCTAGTCCTTGGACCTCTCCCATGACATATGTTTATGGAATTCCAATTGGCACTTCCCTAATGAGTACTATACAATCTTCTCCTTCTCCTCCACCCACACCTACAGTCAAATAGCAGGTTGGTCCTTATATTAGTGGACATCTTGAACAACCCAACTCTCCTTATGTTGGGTACCCTTCATCTAGTGGGAAGTTTCCTCCATCATCCCCTCCTCCTATGGCAGTGGGGAACCTGTCATCGGTATACCACAAGTTAGTGATCAACTTTAATTGAATCCTCCCTATCTTGGTTTGAATAATAATTTTTGGCAACCTACTTTTCTCGTCCAACCTAGCTCAGTTATGAGTTTATCTCTACATTCTCAATCTATACTAAATGCATCCCAAGTTCTTACCTTCAATCTATGCCCCAAAAAGATCAAACCAATGTAAGCCAACCTTTACAGGATGACACTATGACTCAATATATTCCAATGGCATTTGGTTCCTCCCAGGTCTCGCTCACTTAGCCTTTACAAGGTACCTTACAGTCTCAATAGCTTGGACAAGGTATTCCTCAAATTCCAGTAGGACAAACTACATATGGTATGGCATGACCCCCACTGACTCCAACCTATGTTGGAATGATGAAAAATCCCACGGGGCAACAATATCAACCTTTTCAAGGTATCCCTCAAGTGCCTTATCATGACCAACAAATCCAAACACATCCACTCCAGCATTTTCAAGGTTATACTAGATCTCGACAACAAGGTTATGCATATATTATTTATTCGAATCCTCCGTATCTTGGTACCCAAGTTCCTTTTTATAATAACTCTACTTATGATGGAACGTAGATACCATTTACTTAGGTCATCCCATCCTATCTAGGTTATCCTTTTCCAGACTTTAACTGATAGTTTCCATTTGTGGCCACTCTTGAACTACTAGATTTGAGTTGACACATGAATGATGCCATTGTTGATTCTCCTTGGTGGTCGATAATTCCTACTAAATTTCCTTTTGATATCCCCAAATTCAATAGGAATCCTAGAGAAGACCCTTCCACGCATGTGAGGACTTATGACCTGTGGTGTCCTTCCCTTAATGATGTTTCCATTCGATTGCATATTTTCCAACGTACACTTACAAGTTCCACACCTAAATGGTATATTGAATTACCTAGAGATTCATTCCACTACTTCAGTACCTTAGCCACTACATTACTCACACATTTCCAGTTACCCATATGATATGATTCTGGAACGAAACTTTTGACCCATTTTACGCAGAATATTTCTACTCACATTTCAGATCATATTCATGAGTGGAAATGTCATCGTCAATTGGTTAAAACATATGTTCCCAATAAAATTTTAGCGAAATGATTCATTAAATATTTGTCTCCATAAATCACAGAAGATGTAGATAAAGGTGAAGTAGTGACTAAAGAGAAGGTAATTTCTCGTGCCCAATATTTGGATCTCATTTATACCCAATCTGACACACTTTATGAGAAGATACCAAGTGCTCTGAGACCCTTGAACATTGTTTCTCAGGTTCCTGGTAAAGAATCACATGATGTTGATGGCGTGATTGGTGCTGCGAGCTCATAGTCTGAGAGTAAACCATCTGGAACTACTCTTATGACTGACCAAAACCCTCCATCCAATCCTCTTGCAACTTCTACTTCCGAGATTAATCTCGTTCAATCCAATAAAGGAAAATCTCAATAACAACTAGGAAGTAATAAGAAAGGTAAAGGACGGAAGAAGAGAAATTTGTATTCTTGTCCATAGGATAAACAAACCAATCAATCCTCTGATGAGAACAAAATCCTTTCTATCCATGTTTGACCTATAACGAAGAGAAATTCACTCGTCACTGTCCTCACTGGGTAGAATTGAACCAATTATTGAAATCTTCAGCTTAACCCGCTGTGTTGATCGACCCATTTTTCTTATGAGGAGACTCACATGGTTTCTCAGGGCCCTACTTCCTCTAACTTGGCTTTAATAGTTTCATCCGCAAAGCCTAAATATGATTTTATAGTGGCCACCCGAAATAAAGACTATGGTAATGTGAATCCTCCGAATGGTCATGCTACTGATCAACCTACCGGTTTGAAATCATCTCCGTTGGATCCTATTCCACCTATTATTCTTATGGAATTAACCGTTAAGCCTATGAAGGGCGTTATCCATAAATATGCTTTCAACCCTCATGCGAGAGCTTCTCAAAATTATAATGTAGTTGAGGACCTGGCTCGGCATCCATAGCTATGTCAACTCTCAAGGTGTTGCAAAACTACCCCGCCCATAAGAAGGATTTGATTTTTTCTATCAGATGTGTTGATCCTTCAGATTCCAACCTAGTCATTTTCAATCATGAGAACTATTCACCTTGACTTTCAGTTCAATTGGATTTTATGATCCAGGTTGTTGTTCGCAGTAAGAACATCCATCGTTCTATTGTAGATGAGGTTGCCTCAACCTGTGTTATGTCTTTGTCCTACTGGAAAGAGATTGGTTATCCTCAATTGAGTCAGTCACAAAGCACCTTGAAAGCTTTTGATATATGAACATATCAACCTTGTGGTATTTTGAATTCATTACAAGTAGAATTAGGAGGTAAATCTATATCCATAGAAGTCAAATTTATTGACGTACCTCTTTATTATAATATTTTATTGGGTCACACATGTTTTTATGCCATGGCTGCTGCCATTTCAACTTATTTATGAATGATCTCCTTTCCCCATAAAGGTGAAATCACAAACATTGATCAAATCACCTTATTTTTCTATGATTCTCAAGTTACAGGAAGTGTCCCTCTTATATGAGAAAGTCTACGCCCTTATCAGCATGTCGGAGTTGGAGTGCTTAAGGATTCCTCTCTTATGGGAACCTTTTCGCTCCCTCCTCCTTCACTTCATGACAACTCCCCTTCGGTTACCTATATCAATATGATATCATATTTTTCTATTCCAACTGATCCTTGGGTTGTACTAGATGAAACTAATGTCCATAGTTTTGGAGACCGAATGCCGCTTAGCCCCATTGAGCTCGATTACAAAGCCATATATTCAACTTGCGCAATTTGTTCTAATATTTCCTCTTCAATTAATTGGGTCAATCGTTCATTGGATTATGGCATGCCTTCTGATATTTTCTCTCACACATTTCCTACTGATGAGAGAACCATGGAGATCATGATGCCATACGATGCACCGTGGGAAGATCATCACCATCATTCCTCCTTACCAGATTCTAATGAGGATAATATCAGTGACCTATATCAACCCAATATTTCAAGTTTTCTACGAATTTTGTTTCCATTTAAGAAGTCGATTTCAAAAAGAACCTCTCGAATATCGAAGAGACGATACCTATTGGGATTTAAATTAAGCCGGGAATTGTTGAGAAACTACAAATCTGTGCATCTTGTTATCCAGATGAGATTAAGACCTATAAAGCCCTATTCCAGGAATTTTGAGATGTTTTCGCTTGGTCTTATGAGTAAATTCTAGGCATCGAGCCAATTATAGCAGTGCATGGGATTAAAACGTATACTGATGCTAAACCAGCCTGGTAGTGCCTCCATCCATTCCATCCCAAGAAGTTTGTCGCGATTAAAGATGAAGTTGAAATTTTTTTATTAGGCTATTTCATCTACCCTGTTCCTTTGATGCACTGGAATACTGTTACCGATTAAATAGGTAACCTGACCTCAAAACGGGAACTCTAGCCCAAAAAGACTCAAAAAACATGTAAAACACCCCAAAAACAAAAAGTGTGTATTCCAGAACGCACTTCGTTTTTTTTGAAGGTCAAATCTCAACATTTTATAAAATTATGGTAAAAACAAAATTGTTTCTTGAAAAAAGGATTGAAAAAACACCCCAAAAACAAAAAGTGTGTATTCTAAAACGCACTTTGTTTTTTTTTTAAGGTCAAATTTCAACATTTTATAAAATTATGGTAAAAACAAAATTGTTTCTTGAAAAAAAGATTGAAAAAACACCCTCAAAACAAAACAAATTGATGCTGGAATAACAAAAAAAAAAATTGTGTCATACTTTTGGGATTTTTAAAAATAGAAATAACATTTTTAATTTTTAAAATTCAAACATTAAAAAAAACCTAAAATTTAAGAAAAAAAATAAATTTAAAAAATAAAAACATTTAAAAGCTTAAAATTTAAAAATATATGAAGATAAAAAAAAATAAAAAAAAAACAAAATAAAAATTTTCATTCAAACATTAAAAAAAACCTAAAATTTAAGGGAAAAAAATTTAAAAAATTTAAGATTAAAATTTAAAAAATATAGAAATTAAAAAATAAAAATAAAAACAAAATAAAAATATTAAATTAAAAAAAAAAAAAAAAACAAGTTAAAAAAAGAAGGAAATTATAAAAAATAAAATATAGAAATTAAATTTAAAAAAGAAAAAGAAAATTCTTATTAAATTAAAAAAAAAAAAAATTTAAACAGAAAATTAAATTTAAGGAAATATATTAAATTTTAATAAATTTAAAAATAAAAAAAAAAAATAAAAAAAAAAAACATTATTTAAATTAAAAGTGAAAAAATGAAAAATTAATTAAAAATAAAAAATAAAAATAAAATACAATGAAAATATTAAATTAAATTTAAAAACAATAACAAATTAAATTAAATAAAATACAATGAAAATAAAAAAGTTAATATTAAAATAGCAAATTAAATTTAAAAACAAAAATATTAAATTTTAATAAATAAATGAATAAAGAAATAAATTTTGAAAGAAAAAATAAATTTTAAATATAAAAGGAAAAAAAAAAAACCATTGTTAAAAGAAAAACTTTAAAAATCAATTAAAAATGGAAAATTGAATATATATATATATATATATATATATATATATATATATATATATATTAAATAAAATAAAAATTAAAAAACAAATTAATTTAAAAAAATTAAGTTTAATTAAAAAAAAATCTAATTTTAAAAACACAATTTTAATTGAAATATAAAAATTTTATGTAACTAACAAAAAATAATAATAAAAAAGTAAAACATTTAAAAAACAATATTAAATCCAAATAAATTACAAAAAAAAAATCAATTAAATAAAAAAAGAAGAAGCAAAATTTAATAAAAATTATTTAAAAAAAAAAATACAAATTTTAAAATTAACAAGAAAAAACAATTAAAAAAAAAAAATTAAAATTGAAAAAAAAAATTAAAAAAAAAAAAAATTAAAAAAAAAAACAAAATGTAATTATTTTAAATAAAAAATTTAATTAAATTTTATTTTTATTTTTGAAATAAAAAAAAAAAAATCAATTAAAAAAAAAAAAAAATTAAAAAAACTACAAAAAAAAAAAATTTAAAAATACAATGGGTCAGGTGGTGGGGGCGGCGAGTCGTGAGGTTTACGGCGCTCAATGGCTAAGCCAGACAAAATTTTCACTTCATTGGTGGTAAGTCAGGGCCGTCCGGTGACGCTTTCACTCTGGGGCGCTAACCGCACACCGTTCATTGGCGGGGTCGTCCGGGACGCACATGGGAGGCCCAACCGCCTTAGGTCTCGTCATGAGGGGCCGATTCCCGAGAATCGGCCCTCCGCCTGGGGCTGGGGCCAGAGGCCGGCCGGGTCGCCCCCGTGGCGTCTGCCAAGAAAAGCCCCCATTGCCGGTGGGGTCTGGCTGCACGCGCCCGGGGCGCTGGGGTCCGGCCCGCGGCACCACCTGGGCGGCTCTGGCCCGCCGTAGCCACTCCGCTCACGTGCGCGGACCTACGGTCCGCTGCGTACCGTCATTATATCGGGGTTTACGGCGAAGGGCTTACTTGGGGCGGCTCAGCTACTTTCTCACCGCCGCCTGCTACGCCCCACCACCACTAAATTTCATTGTATTTTTTTTTTTTTTTTTTTTTAAATTTTTTGTTTGTTGTTTTTTAAATTTTTTTTTAAATTTTTTTTTTTGATTTTTTTTTTTTTTAATTTTTTTTTTTTTAATTTCAAAAAATTAATTTTTTTTTCTTAATTAAACTTTTTTTATTTAAAATAAATTTTGTTTTTGTTTTTGTTTTTTTTTTTAATTTTGTTTTTATTTTTTTTAAATTTTATCATTTTTTTTGTTTTATTTTTTTATTTTTATTTTTTTTAAATTTTCTTTTTCAATTTTAATTGTTTTTTTTTTTTTTAAATTTTTAAATTTGTAATTTTTTTTCTTCTTATTATTATTTTTTGTAATTTAAATTTTTAAATTTAAATTTTTTTTTTTAAATCTAAATTTTGATTTTGTAATTTTAATTTTTTTTTAATATATATATATATATATATATATATATATATATATATATATATCTTATTATATGTTTTTTTGTAATAATTTAGAAAAAATGTTTTTGATGTTTTTTTCTAAATTTTTTGGTCGATTTTTGTTTTTTTTTCTTTAAATTATGTGTTTTTTTTCAAATTTTTGTTGTCATTTTTGATATAATTTTCAAATATTTTTGTTTTTTTTAATTTTTTATTTTACGAGCTATTTTTGTTTTTTTTACATTTTTATTGGTTTTTTTATTGTTTATATATATATATATATATATATATATATATATATATATATATATATATATATATATATATATATATATTTTTTATCTAAGTTTTGTGTTTTATTACCAACATGAAAATCACCACTCTAAAAAAAAAGGTTGATGCAACATCAATACGTTTCGAAATTAGCATGAAAATCACCACTCTAAAAAAAAAGGTTGATGCAGCATCAATACGTTTCGAAATTAGCATGAAAATCACCACTCTAAAAAAAAAAGGTTGATGCGGCATTAATACGTTTCGAAATTAGCATGAAAATCACCGCTCTAAAAAAAAAAAAAAGTTGATGCTGCATCAATACATTTCAAAATTAGCATGAAAATCACTAACATTTTAAAACAAATATTCATACTTCATAAATAAAAATATTAAAGTGTCAAAAATGTGCACCAAAAAAAAAAATGGTGATTCTGCATCACCACTTTTCAAAATCGGGTGCTTTTTATGCTACCAAAAAAAAGTAGGTAACATTGCGGTTACCTATTTCATCGGTAACATTGTTCTGGGTGTCAAATGTCATTCCTGTCTTGAAGAAACATGGAACAATCCGTGTATGCATCGATTATCGGGACGTAAATCACTCTTGTCCAAAGGAAAATTACATGACCCCATTCATTGACCGGATTGTTGATGATTGTGCCAACTATGAGATATATTCATTTATGGATGGTTTCTCCAGCTATAATCAAATAAACATTCTCCCTACGGATTAACCTAAAATTGCATTTATCTATCCATGTGGTACATTTTCTTACCATAAAATCCCTTTTGGGTTAAAGAATGTTGGGGCTACATTTCAGAGGTAAATGGATTATGCCTTTCATGACATCAAGCATATCATGCAACCCTATTTGGATGATCTCCCTACTCACTCTAAACATTGGGTTGATCACCCGATGCATATTAGGGCCATATTCTTATGGTGTAGACATATAATATTCAAAATAATCCTCACAATTGTGTGTTATGCGTTAGTTCTAATCGAATTCTTGGTTTTTTTCATTTAAAAACATGTAATTTGTATCGATCCCTTGAAATATCAGGGGATCATTGATTTTCCTACACCACCTTCCCTTGTTCAGCTTCAACGACTCCAAGGGAAGGCTAACTTTGTATGGAGGCTTGTCCCTAACTATGTTGAGTTGACCAAAGGATTCACTCACCTGCTTAAGAAAGGGGTTCCCTTACATTGGGGCAACCTTTCTCAACAGGTGTTCGATGACTTCAAATATTTACTGATTCAGGCATCTCTATTATGTGCCCCTGATTACCAACACGATTATTTTCTGTATCTGGCTACTGCTATTACTATAAAAATATTGGTATTGGTCCAGGAAGATGTTGTAGGGATTGAACATCCAATATATCATTTGAGTCAGAATCTTAATGATACTGAAATCAAGTATACCCACATACATAAGTTAAATTTGGAGGCCGTTCAAGCTATCCAAAGATTTTGCCATTATATATTTCTCTAGAAAACTACGATTGTTTAAGATTGTAACCCTATGACATAGATTTTGTCACATTAATTTCTGGGGGGGAATACTCCAAATGCATCACTATCTTACAGAAGTTTTATTTCGAATTCATCAAATCCAAGTCAAAGAAATCCTTAGTTTTTGTTGACCTAATATGTGACCTTCTTGCTGCCGATTTTGAATCGATGTTTGAAGATTCCATTCCAGACGAGTCGTTGTTTATGATCTCGTCATCTAATCCATGGTATGGAGACATTATTATATATATCCAGACCTAGACTTCTTGATATGATGCCTCTCGCTCCAAACAATGGCGTATTCGATACCAGGCCAAGAATTACATCATCATTAGTGACACCCTTTATCGCCATGGTATCAAAACAGTTTTCAGAAGGTGCCTCACACATGACGAGGCCGATAAAGTCCTCAATTAATGCCACTCATGGGAATGTGGCGGTCATTTTTATGGTTATTCCATTGCACAAAATATCCTACATGCTGGTTACTTTTGGTCCACCATATTCCATGATTATATTCTCACTATCCAAAATTGTCATCCATGCCAAATTTATGATCGTAAGACCCATGCTTCGCTCGCTCCATTGCATCCTCTTTTTTCATAGGTCCTTTTATAAAATGGGGTATCAATTTCATGAAAAGTAACCCTCACTTGGCTAGGGATAATGGTTATATTATTGTAGTGGTAGATTATTTTACTAAATGGGCTGAGGTGATGCCTACAATTAACAATACTGGAGAAAAAACTGCATACCTTTTCTTTAATCATGTCATCACACAGTTTGGTGTTCCGCAAGCCATAGTTACAGACCATGGGAGACACTTTCACAATCACATGATGTCTGAACTAAATTCTAAGCCGAGACTCCCCGATGAAAGTTCCACTCTCTACTACCCTCAGGCTAATGGGCAAGTTGACGCTATTAAAAAAGTTCTTAAAACAATGCTTCCACGTATGATAGGCGTCAATCGATCGGATTGGCATATGATTCTTTATGCTTCCTTGTGGGCATACTGAACCTCTATTAGGATTGCTACTAGATTTACTTCTTTCCAATTGGTTTATGGTATGAAATAAATCCTTCCAATTGAATGTGAGATTCTGTCACTAAAACATGATGTGGAATTTCTTCTTGCCACTTACGTAGAAGAGGAATGTCTCTTGCATTTGACGCGCTTATGTGAGACTTAGCAAAACACCACCATGGCTAATGAAGCCCATAGGAAACGTGTCAAGGCACAATATGAAAAAAGTGTTACGCGTCGTGTCTTCTCGAAAGGAGACCTTGTCCTTTTATGTGATCAAGAGTACGATAAATTAGTACCATGAAATTTCCAACCTATGTGGCTAGGTCCATATATTGTCAAGCATGTTCTTGCTAAAGGATTCTATGAGCTAGTCGATTTTGATGAAGTTCCACTAGCACAACCTAGAAATGGGTTGTACCTTAAGAAATACTATGCTTTATTTTTCATAGTACATTGTGTACATACTGCATATAGGTGTGTTGAGTGTGTTTGCAGTGTGTCTCTTCAGAGTTTCCTATAGTTTCTATTGATACCATTTACATTTGGTTTGCAGATGTCGACATCTCTTGAAACATATGTTGGTTATGCTGATGGTTCTAGTCATTGTAATCAGAACCTATCGTCTGCATCTTTGGTTATCTTTTCTGCAAACGGCTAGTTAGTGAGTCTACGAGGAATTATTATTGGTCTCTCTACCAACAACATCATTGAGTATAGTGTAGTGGTCAAGCTGTTTCCTCATGATATTTCACATGGTATCCGCCGTTTAGTCACCAAAATTGACCAAGATTTTGTAGTAATACAATTGACTAATGTCTATTTGGTTAGAATTCCTACAATCCTTTGCATTTTCTTAACGGTTGACCTTCTAAAAAGACACTTTGATTTCATCCATTATCAACATATTTCTAGAAATCTAAATACATTGACAGATGCACTGGCTAATAATTTTTTAGATAGACATTTGCAACATATGTAAATAAATTTCAATACACATCACATCCATTGAAAGCGATAATAGAAACATAGAAACACGTAAGATAGTTATATATATATATATATATATATATATATCTATATATAAAGTTAGGTTTTACAAAATTTGTGCCTGAGACGCATATGGCCACATGACCCATATCAAAAACTACATGCAAATATGGCTATAATCCTCCCAGTAGACTAATCATAGTGCTCATGATAACATGCCACTGCACAGGCTATCTTGCACAGTAACCAACCTATATAACTTGGCATTCCAATAGTGTGTTGTTGAAGTCACATGGGTTCAAGCTGGTTGATCACGGTCACATCTATCCTGTGTTAACCCCTCAATGTGGCACTCCACCTCTACTAGTGGCTTGGCTACATTGAGATCTCATAGTGCATCTCGTTCTACCACAACAACCTATATTGGTGCTACTACCTACTTTGGATCTCCCACACGATGGAGATATGAAGAACCTATCAGTCGAATGGGCCCAATATCTACATAAAAAATCAATAGTTTAGTCTCAGAAACATCAAAACCACAAAAAAATTTATAAAACTTAAAATCAAAATCGTTGAAATGTTTTATTTGTAGCACCCCATTTCTCACCCTCAAGAAACAATATCTTAGGGTCACCACAAAAGTCCACCCTATGTATGGATAATCATCTATCATAATGAACTATCTACAAAACCATCTGAAGAAGGCCGGTGAGAAATTGATCACTGACAAACCGACAAGTCAGGACATAAGATCTACCCACCTCCTCATCCATGGAACTCTTGGACCAATAGGCTCGAGCGTGATATGTTGAGGTTGTAGTAATGGAATCCACATTAATGAAAAAGATATCAAGATTGAACCATAGCCAAAAATTTTCAATTTTCCCTCTCTTTCTTTAGTTAGCTATTATTTCATGTTGACCAACATTCCCTCGCTCTAGATGAAAACTGTTGGCTCCATACACTCTAGGGAATACTGCATGTATGAAATGTTGGCTATGTGAAGTGTGGAACTACCATCCAATCTGGAAATGATGAATATGATCGTTCTTAGAGGCAATCAGGTCACATATTTTATGTTGATTTTTCCATCCCTAGTTAGCTGGGCTTGAGGTTTGCAATGAGTGGAAATACAGTCTTTGACTGTTTCTCCACCTCTTATCCCACCTAAAAGAGAGATGGGGGCACCTATCATAGATAAAATAATCAAAAATTATATTTCATACACTTTTATCTCGAGCAGATATGCCCCTAGTATGAATGCATGTGCTTGAACATCCCATGCATGTACAGGATATTCTAACAACTCCATCTGTTGCCTCATGCCATGAATCCATAAGAATTTCAATAAACCACAAATTTTTATTGTCTGGATGTGTTGATGCCTCGAAAATCGCTGCAACAACATTGGGGGATAACCACCCGGTCCGGACCTTAA
>CM076570.1:1133721958-1133859887 GCA_034641835.2 Pinus albicaulis
CATTACATGCAGATTTTAACACAATTGCAATGCACACATGTAACCATAAAAATTCACACACATTAACACATTTATTTTCACGGGAAAGCCTGAAGCTAAAAACCCCAACTATCTGTATATAATATATGTCACAGAGATCATGTAAAAATCCTCATATAAAGCTTATCACAAGCTCTCAATACAATCCAATCGCTACACACTAATCAGGTTCGATCTTGCAAATCCATGCACCGATCTTCGCCACCTTCTAGCCTTCCTCTACTATGCAATCCCTGCTGATGAATGGCTCTGGATGAGTTTGAATCCATCCTATATTGAATGTGAAATCCTCACTGGCATATCCAATGAATGTGTGGTGCAAAACATGCAACACTATAGTCACAACTGATAGTCAAACTTGCTCTTTCACCTACCTCTCCACTGGTCTCCACTAAAACTGTCCATGCACTCTAGTTAACTGATGTATTCTTCAGTTGATTAATGATTTATTATTTAGTGAATTAATTATTAATTAATTCACATCGCTCTCACTATTGTATCAATCAGTTAGACTAGACACAACTAGCTCAATTGTGTCTAACTGAGTTAATCTGAACACAACTCCACCAACTACTTCTACAACTCCACCAAACTCTGTCACATGAATTCTGACTGAAGTCCTCCATGCAATAGCTCCACTAAACCCTCAGGAATAGTGTAATTCCTTCTGTCAGCTTCTGTGCCACATCTGTGAACTTAACTGAAGTGCTCCAAGAGAATAAGATAATGTTTAGAGTCCAAATATTATTAAGAGCTAATAATATTCGACATATCTATTTTTAGACTGGCAATCTAAAAATAGATTCCTTCCAATATGTCTAAAAATAGAAGTCCATCTATTTTTCCAACTTGACCAACCATCCACAAATAGCATCCTGCAACTCATAGAATATGATCGACATGTCTAAAAATAGGCATAGTCTAAAAATAGACTTTGCGACAAAAATCACCTGTGTGGGCCCCACCTAGTTTAGGTGATCACTTTCCAACTAGGATCAGGAATGATGTTTCAGGATGCCTCCTTCACTGTTTCTTGTTGCATTCTTAAACACTCCCTCTCAACAAGAAAGGACTGTCTTTGCATGTGACATGCAACTCCATGCATTCCCCCTGCAACCTTTGCAAGCGCCATGCAACTCCATGCATCTACTCTGCAACTCTTCCGAAACTGTATAGCCTCTAAAAAACTCAATCATTCTCATGCATCTATCATAAAAATATTTGACTTCTACTTAGCTACTGCACATGTCTTCAGGAACCACTGCACTGTTGAACTCTGTACCCATGCACTCTGCACTTGCTGTCAACTCTGAACCGCGCTCCAGTATTCGACACTGTGACTTTGATCTGCCCACATTAATCCAACTGATCATGCTACTACTTCTCTATGGGCACCTTGTAGCCAGGTTCGATTCATGAGATCCACACCATCTCCATGAATCCTGCCCATAAATCTCCTCTTGAGATTACTCATGCATGTTGCCCCACCTCACACCTGGTGGTATAGCTGCATGCACTCCCTCTGCCCATCTGACATGAAATTTCTCTGCATGAGTGGTTGCTCCCACTCCATGATCCTCATCTTGTGGCTGCTCCACGTCCCGAAGTTCACTCTTACCTGCATGCAAATCCAGCTCCCTCTCAAGCTTCAATTGCATGTCTTTCTTGCACTTCCAACCAGTAGGAAGCTCCGTACAAATCCCATCTACTTCAAGTCTGTAGAGATTCCTAGCTCGAATCCAAACCTTCTTGACTTTTCTTATTGCTTTGTACCAAAGGAAAACTTTTCCTTCACTAAAGACAACATCATACCCTTTATCCTCTAACATTGCGACTGAGATTAAATTCTTCTTTAAACCTAGAACATGCACAACATCTTGTAAAAGAATGAGTTTACCTGACTCCCTTTGAAAGGTAATGGTACCAATGTCGGTCGCATTTTATCGTCCATTGTCGCCCAACTCAACTGCAACTGGAGATCTTTCTCCACCAAGTCACTGAAAAGGTTCACATCTCCCGTCATGTGAAAGGAAGCACCATTATCAAAATTCCACCCCGATCCCAATGCACTAGACACCATGCATGCGATCAATGAAAAGTCCAGCTCAAATTGCGAGGCAAGAGCCTCACTAGCTGCAACTCCAACAGCCTGCTTGTTCTTCTTCTTCTGTGGACAATGTGTGGAAAAATGCCCATGCTCGTGACAGTGAAAACACTTCACTTTGGACATGTCACGCTCTTTGCCATCCGCACCGGATTGAGAAGGATTTTTATTCCCCTTTCCTTTCCTTTCTTTGGCAGCCAAAGCTAAATCCTCTTCATCATCATTCTTTGATGAAGAGCCGTCCCTGGTACTCTTCCTTATCTCCTCTTGCACAAGATCTGACCAAAGTCGCTCCCATCCCGGCAGTTTCTCCTTTCCATTGACAGAGTCCTCATAGGAATGGCAACTCTTCGGAAGCGCAAGGAGAGCCAAGCTCACCAAGTCTTCTTCATCCACACTAACTCCTACACTCCCAAGCTCATCCTTGCAGTGGACAAAATTTGTCAAATATACCGGAATAGTGTCATTCTTCTCCATTTTATTTTCCTGAGCTTGTCTTTAAGTGCCAACTTCCTCTGGTCACTTCTACTTTGGAACAATTCTGTCAAAGCCTTCCACATCAAGAATGGAGTGGCTTTCTTGTGAAGGCTGGACACAATGTGGTCCTTCACACCTTCCAAAAAAATCCTTCGTCACCTTGCTACCTTCTTTTTCCATGCATCAAGTGCGGCTGCATCGCTAGAACCCAGTTTAGGAATATCAGCATCTATGAACTCCTTCAACCCATTATCCTCCAGCACTGCCTCCATCCTATCCTTCCATGCAATATAATTCAAGCTACCCTCAAGGGCATACTCCAATCGCAATCTGTTGAAAGACATTCCAATGAATGCTCAACTTCAACACCAAGAAAACACTGCAGCAAATTCGAATTCCACCAGCACAAAACTCAACCGCTTCAATAATTGCAATCTGCTCCAATGATCAACTGCTCTCATACCATATAGAAATTATATGCACTATGCATGAATCTATCCAAGATTCTCCTGATCAGACACTATTTTAACTTCATGCACAATACAGAATCTATTCCACCATTGATCATTACATGCAGAAATTAACACAATTGCAATGCACACATGAAACCATAAAAATTCACACACATTAACACAGTTGTTTTCACAGGAAAGCCTGAAGCTAAAAACCCCAAATATTTGTATATAATATATGTCACAAAGATCATGTAACAATCCTCATACAAATCTTGTCACAAGCTCTCAGTACAATCCAATCGCTACACACTAATCAGGTCCGATCTTGCAAATCCATGCACCGATCTTCACCACCTGCTAGCCTGCCTCTACTGTGCAATCCCTGTTGAAGAATGGCTCTAGATGAGTTCGAATCCATCCTATATTGACTACGCAATCCTCATTGGCATCTCCAATGAATGTGTGGTGCAAAACATGCAACACTATAGTCACAACTGATAGTCACACTTGCTCTTTCACCTACCTCTCCACTGGTCTCCACTGAAACTGTCCATGCACTGTAGTTAACTTATGTATTCTTCAGTTGATTAATGAGTTATTATTTAGTGAATTAATTATTAATTAATTCACACCACTCTCACTAGTGTATCAATCAGTTAGACTAGATACAACTAGCTCAAATGTGTCTAACTGAGTTAAACTGAACACAACTCCACCAAACTCTATCACATGAGTTCTAATTGAAGTCCTCCATGCAATAGCTCCACTAAACCCTTAGGAATAGTGTAATTCCTTCTGTCAGTAGTTGTGCCACATCTATGCACTTAACTGAAGTGCTCCAAGAGAATAAGATAATGTTTAGAGTCCAAATATTATTAAGAGCTAATAATATTCGACATATCTATTTTTATACTAGCAATCTAAAAATAGATTCCGCCCAATATGTCTAAAAATAGAAGTCCATCTATTTTTCCAACTTGACCAACCATCCACAAATAGCATCCTGCAACTCATAGAATATGATCAACATGTCTAAAAATAGACATAGTCTAAAAATAGACATAGTCTAAAAATAGACTTTGCGACAAAAATCACCTGTGTGGGCCCCACCTAGTTTAGGTGATCACTTTCCAACTAGGATCAGGAATGACGTTTCAGGATGCCTCCTTCACTATTTCTTGTTGCAATCTTCAACACTTTAATCCTATCCCAAGTTTTTCTTAAGGGGGATGTTAGGATATTCCGACACATAGGAAATAGTTAAGAATAACTTAGTCTAGTGTAGAGTTAGGTAAAGTGTGTTTCTTTACCATGTACATTTGTAACTTATAATCTAACGGTTATCTCTCACCTTAGTATTAATGACACTTGATTTGTGGCTTAACACCCGATAGGTCCATGATCTCTATTTAAAGAGCATGGAGGGTCATTTTTTCGCTAACTGTTTATGAGAGAAACATATGTAACTTTTCTTTTTATATTAATAAATTCCCTGAAGTGGCTATGTTGGCTGAGGGCATGTATTTTTTCCCTCTTTGAGGGTTTTAACCACGTAATTATACTAGTGTACTGATTTCTGATCTCTTTGTGAGCAGTGACCTTTGGTTCTTGATCTACAAAACTTACCCTGTAAATTCCTACAATATGCTTTTCTTATAGTTTTCCTACCATGGGATGGAAATGGAAGACCCAAGACCCTACTCCAATCCACATTTACCACAGAGCCCTTTGGGAATCAGACTTCCATCTAAATTTTTACAAAATTTTCCATAGAGTCATGTTGCCTATGCACCAGATAATATTCAACGAGAAATCCCCTAGGGTTTCCTAAGAGGCTAGTACATATATTTTTCCTATTGTTAGATCATTTTTAGAGGAAAGTTTCACATATGTCAGAGTATTTTGGAGTTATGCTTCTCCTTATATCTTGCCATATTATGTTCTTGACAAGTTACTTGCTAGAGAGATTGCCTACTAGCTTGTTGTAAATGGTAATTCTAAACAACTTAAAGATGCTAATAAGGCCATTTTGCCGAATTTTCCTTTACAGTGCGATACTTTTGCACTTTTTGATATTGGTCATGCCTACAAGGAAGTTTCGAATGTTAATCTATTTAATTTGGTAGTAATGCCAAAGAGGCCATATGATCCCAATGATGTGTTTAAAAATTACATCATAGAGCTCAAAGTAAATCCTTTTGTGAAAGAGATAGATAGATTTGATGATTTATTTTAAGTTATTGAAATGTTTTCAGATGTACTAAATTTTGCGTCCAGTCATCTCAATCAAGATGACTTGGAAGCTTTCCAAGCATACAAAAACAAGAGACTGGAAAGGCTTCCTCTGGATTTATTGAATATTGAAGATGCCAACAGACCAAATCCAAGTATTATCTTGGATAATGAAGTTAAATACATGTCTGAATATGAGTCAGGGCAATCAGAACATCAATCTCAAAGTTCGGGTCATTCTGAAAATGAATCTGAAAACAGAAATGAAAACTCAAAAAAGATAATTGATTAAGTAATCAAAGAGATTGATATGCAAGAGAAAGGAGGAAGTAATGGAACATAATCATCTTCCCAAGAATTTTATCACAGTCAAGATACACTTGATCAATTAGGAAAATCTCAGCCAAAGGATTTCAAAAGTGAATGGGATGAGTTTTCTATGGCAATAAAAACTCCTCAAAAAAATCCCAACATTGATCAATTTACCATTTTTCACACACCAGAACATTCTCAGAAGTTAGTGGAAACTGTTACTCCACTACAAAAAGTTCCTGAAAGTCATGATTGAGAAATCATTCCGGCTTATCCTACAGAGAAGATAGTGTTACAAGTTGAGGAAATCCCTTCACTGGATTTCTTCTATAGTCCTAGTCATAAGGCTGTATTCAAGAGAAGAAAAAGGAGAAGAATTGATGATACAATCTCAAATATTACAAATGAATCTGTTGACATTTTATGGAAGGATCCTCTAGCTGATCCTACTAAAAATTTAACCAAACTATCACAGTTTGCAGGGGCATATGCTACTGCCACCGTTGATAAGGCCACTGAGGTTAAAATGTTACTGAAGCGGAGAGAAGATAGAATACAAGAATTAGAGATACTAGTAGAGCAAGAAAAATCTAACTCCAATGAGAAAATGGAATTAAATATGTCCCAATTTCAAAAGGATTTTGAAAATCTAAATTTGCAGTATCAAGTACAACTCACTGAGAAGCAAACACAGCTGGAAGCAATAATGAACAGATTACAAAACCAACCACAGTTAGAGAAATTCATAAAGGAAGAATTACATGTGAATGCTAAGTTAAAGCAACAACAATAAGTATTTTTCCAACAAGTTTCTATCACTAGCTCTTATTGTGACTCAAGTGAAATATTGATCCAACAAGTATCTATCCAAAAACTTGAATGTGAGAAGATCGAGAAAAAAATTAATGAACACATTCAATGGCAAGCATCAGAATCAGGAAAGGAAGATGATCTACCTCAAGTAGATAAATTCCATAAGGAAATCTTATTTAAGGATTGGGAAGCATAGATAAAACAAGCAGAGAAAGCAGCAATGAAAGCATCAAGGATTACAAAGGAAGTTACTAAATTTGTATGTGAACAAATTTTGAAAGCAGAACTTATCAAAGAGTGCACATATGAAGTGCTATCAAAAGTTAAGAAGATGGAAAAACAGTGGAAACAAAAGGCGGAAATGTAGGAAGCAACAATTAAAAAAGTAAATAAGTTTGATCAAGAAAATTATTAGGAATTTTCTGATCAAACCTTACCATCAATATGAGACCCTGCAATCTTTAACATATTCAACAAAAAGATTGCAGCCAACACTTTCAATTCAGTATTCAAGGGATGGGTCAGATCAAGGATTTCACAGCTAGCTTAGCTGAAGCCCATGCTAGATATTTTTCGACTTCGGGATCAAATCCAAATGAAAGATCAGAACTCATAGTCATATCAGTACTTTATTTTCCTAGATTGTAGTTAAAGTTTGTCTTACAAGGATGGTTGTTTGAAACCTCCTCTATTTTTATGTAATAATCTATCTTTAAACATAGTTAGTTTAGTATTTAAAACCCTCTCATGCATTTAGAGAAGGGTCCAAAAATTTGTAAAAAACATTCTCAAAGAGTGCACTTTTGTAAGTTTGTGAATGCTTTGATGAATTAATGGAACAGAGTCTGCTATCTTTTGACATTTGAAGTTGTTTAACCAATGTTTCACTATTGTACTCTTTAAATTTCTTTAAAGTGAAGAGGAGAAGATATCTACTATCAGTTTACATGAGTAGTAATTTGTACATATGGTACTTCTATTCACTTGTATTAAGTTTTACTTTCTAGATTGACAGTCGTATTTTTATTGCATTATATATTTGAAACATCATTATAGATGAATGTTAAATGCACTTATGTACTAATATTTGTCTATGATTTCTTATTAGATATATAATCACACTATAAATGCGATACACTTTTCACAATTATTCTAATCAAACTATTTTGTTAGAAGAATCATTTTACTTAATTTTGATCTCTTTCAACTATTAAATAATCTACATTACTAACAGTTGAAGGATATTTCTTTAGATCGCATAAAGGAAGAAACACCCTGGGAATATAGTAGAATAGATAGTTTTATATAGATGCATGTGATAGATTAGAATCATTTTCCATTACATGTTATATAATAAAAAAAACCCCAAAATCATCCCTATTAGGAAACTGGTCCCACTATCCCCAGTCGGAGCCACCACACCAAACGGAAAAGGAGATTCTTTAAGGTCTAGACCAGGTAGGTTTCCTGCCATGTTTTGGCAACAGAATTTTGAGGCCTCGACCTTTTGGCGCTAGAAGGAGGGCCTTGTGAATGGTAAGAAGTTCTGATCAATCTAAAGGTTAGTCTAAAAGTCTCTCTCCCTCTAGATCCCCATCAACTTCCAGAAAATTACCTAGATATTTATGTTTAAAATATGAAGTTGATCATCCTTCTCCTAAGTCTCTTAGTCAACCCATACTGTCTCCTAAGTTTTATCAAAATTCCCTTGAAGTTCAGTCTTTGATAGAAAAGTTAGAGAGAGTATCCATTTTTGCTGAAAGCCTAAAACTTCTCAAACATCTGAGATTAGTATTTTGTCTTCTTTACAACCTCGAAGAATATTAACTCGATCATAAAGTCAAAAGATAGGAATTAGTCCTTTTGAATTTCCCATCAATAGTACTCGTAAGAGAATAAAGATGACTCAATTAGAATCAATCGCCAGGGAGATATTATCTCATTCACCTCCATTACCTTCACTCATTTCCACCACTTCCTCTCTAACAATCAATGTTACTTTAACTAGTTCCAGTACTCAGACTTCTATCCCTTCAACTAATTCTAGAACTCAGACTGCCTTTTATTCAACTAAAACTCAATCCATCACATTCACCCAAGGTCCAATGGCAGGCCAAGTACCTCCACCAACTGTATGACCATGGAACAATCCAGGGGCCGTAAATATGCCCACTCCTCCTAATGCTCTCCCAAAATCACCTGAAAGATGGTTCCCCAAATTTAATCATGATGATGGTATTCTGGCAGAAGAACACATTCATAATTATATGCTAGCCATCAATTTAAAAGAATTAGTTGAAGAGGATTACATTGTAATATTATTTCCATACACTCTCACAGGATCTATAGGATCCTGGTATTTTTCACTACTTGCCCGCTCTATAAATAGCTGGAATATGTTTGAAGAAAAATTTATAGCTATGTTTGGGGATAACAGGACCACTACTACGCTCATCAATGATTTATGAAATCTAAAGTCTAAATCAGGGGAGAAAATAAAATATTTTAATTCAATATTTAATAAATTGCTCAATAAAATTCCTGCTACATCAGTTCCTATTGCATAAGTTCAAACTGAGTGGTAAATTTCGTGTCTTCCATCCAATATAGTCGTTTTTGTTGATAGATAAAAACTGCCTACACTTGTAGAAAACATGAAGGAATATTTATCTATAGAGAAACGCATAATCACTCTTGAGAAGAATAAATCCCAAGAATATAGGAAATCAAAGAAGGTATCCTTCAAAGATGATTCTAAAAAGAAGCCATCTAAAGACCCTTTTGATGTAGAAGGTCTTCAAAAAGTTTTAAAGACTATGACAAATGAGATGGCAAATATCAAGAAACAAGTCGTTGAAAGTTCTAGCTCAAAAAATACTTTCAGATCCTTCAAGAAAAATTAGTCCTCTAATACTCAACCACCGAATATCATATCTAATGCCGAGTCTAATCAAGATACAGAAGAAGAGAAAAAAAAGGAAGAATAAAATGAAGAAGAAGAAGAATTTGAACTATGGAATGTGGGATTTTATCCTACCAAATGAAGAACAGCAAGAAGCTTTACCTGTGAGTACAAGAAGCAAAAATACTACTGAAGAAATGCAACCAAATCAACAACAGAAGAATTCAACGCCTGGTAAGCATAAAACAATAAGTAAAAAGTATACTTCCAAGGATACACAAACAAGTCTTGTCACTTCAGATACTCTACCTACGTCAAAAAAAATGGTAGTCTCAGACACTATTGAATATAATGTAGTTGAAGATATGAAGAAAACCAGGGCCAACATTTCAATTCATGAACTTACCAAATTAAAGCAGCAATAGAAAATCTTACTTAGAGACTTGAATGTAGTTCCTTCTTCAGCCTTACCTACTCCAGTAGTAGTGCAAGATGCTAATGAAATGGGTAAACCACCTTCTCCTTCAACTTAAATAGGTGCTACATATTTTATTATGATAGGTGATCGATCCATCTCTCATACTCCATTTATTTTAACCTATGAGATCTATAATAAAAACGTCCATAATTTCTTAATAGACTCAAGGGCTTCCTCTAATATAATGCCAAAATCAGTTTGTGCTAATTTGAACATAACTCCTCAGGTTTCTCCTGTTCATATAGTACAACTTGATAGAACTAAAGTAGAGGTTGTGGGAGAAATAAATTATGTTTCTATCACATTGTCATCAAACCCCAAGGTTGCTCAAATAGTCAATATGTTGGTGGCTAATGTTCCCGATTTTTATAGTTCAGTATTAAGTAGAGACTGGTTTGAAAATCTTCATGGATATTTTGCAACAGACTGGTCACATATGTGGTTTCCATACAATGGAAAGCCAAATCAAATCCGGGTAGATTGTGAAAAGTTCATGAAACATACAGTCACCGATCTTGAAGGAATGAATGAGACACTAGAATTAAATAATAATATTATTGGAAATTACTCAGTAGAATCATTTTGGGAAATTTCAATGCTCAACCATCACCTTTTTTTGATAATGCAGTTATTTCTCAGATCGAGATTTTTTCGTAGACAGACATTTCTAAATGTAATTTTTTTGTAGATAAACCAGTAGTCAATTCTTTATTTTGGACTCTTTATTTTGATGGTTCTAACTCTGAAGATGATGCAGGATCTGGCTGCATTTTAATAATCCCAGAAGGAGAAAAAACCATGTTAGCCTGCAGACTTGAATTTTATTGCACAAACAATATAGCCAAATATGAAGCATTAGTTCAAGGTTTGTACAAAGAAATTGATCTTAACATCAAATATCTGAAAGTCCTAGGAGATTCGGAAATCATTGTCAGAAAGGTAAGAAATACCATTCATTGTAATTCTGGACATTTAAAACATTACCAATCATTCGTCCAAGAATTGACCATTCATTTCTTAGCCTTCAATATTTATTATGTGCCTATAATGCAGAATGCTAGTGCAGATCTACTAACTAATGTAGCATCAAAGTTAATTCCATCTCAAGAGTTTAGTCCCAATTTATTTTCCATTAAATTGATTTTTAGACCATCCGTTCCTGAAAATATTACCAATTGGAGAGTATTCAATAATGATTCAGATATCATAGATTTCCTAACATTTGAAGGATCTTATGATAGTCAAATTTTGGACGAAAATTAACATGACATTCAGATAACGGAATAGCAAGATGAAAACTCAATTCCTAAGTAAGTTTTCAAGTTAGAATACCTCTATGATCTAAAAGGTAGGTTTAAAAGAGTTATTAACTCAAAAACTCAAAGGTGTACCTTAAGATTTGAGTTAGTAAATCTTGGAACTGATAATAAACCTAAAAATGTAAATCTAGGTCTTGGTCTATCTTCCAACAAAATATTATCATTTATCAAGTTGTTAAGAATGTACACATTTTTTTTCTTGGGATTACACTAATCTTAAAAATATGTCACTTGTGTGATTCTACAGTATGATTTCAGATGAGAAACCTATACAGAAAAAATTGAGGAAGATTCGCCCAAATCTTGAAAATCAAATCAAAATAAAACTAAACAAACTCCTCAAAGAAAATATCATATTTCCAGTTAGACATTCTAAATGGGTTTCAAATTTGGTTCCCGTCGGGAAGAAAAATGGCGATATTAGAATTTGTATTGATTTTAGGAATTTAAACAAAGCATGTCAAAAGGACAACTTTCCATTACCAACAATGGAACATGTACTACAAACAGTAGCTGGTTTTGAACTGATGTCTTTTCAAGATGGATTCTCGGGATATAACCAAATTCTCGTACATCCAAATGACAAATTAAAGACTACATTAAGGACTAAGTGGGCAACTTACACCTATTAAAAGATGCCATTTGGATTAATTAATGTAGGTGCCACTTTCCAGAGAGCTATGGACACAGATTTTATAGGGCTCATCAATAAATCAGTGGTTATTTATTTATATGACATTACAGTCTTTTCTAAACAAGCAACCAATCATGTGAATGACCTTAAGGAAGTCTTCGAGCGATGTAAAAGGTATGGGATATCATTAAATCCAAAGAAATCATTTTTTGCCTTAGATGAAGGAAAATTTTTACGATTCATTGTGTCAAAGAAAGGTATTTATATTGATCCTAAAAGAATTGAATAGATTAAAAGAAATCCTTTTCCTCATAACAAGAAAGCTATGCAGTCGTTTCTTGGGAAAATAAATTTTGTTAAAAGTTTTGTCCCTGAATTTTCACAAATAGTTTTACCATTGCAAAACATGATTTAAAAAAATCAGTCTTTAAATGGGGACATTATGAAAGAGAAGCATTCGATTTGATTAAACAATCCATTATCAATGCTCCATTATTAACTACCCCCAATTTTCTTAATCCTTTTACTTTATATACTTTTTCATCAGATACATCATACACCATCATTTTAACATAGCTTAGTGACCAAAAAATTGAAGCAGCAATATCATTTTTAGTTCCAATTTGCAAGGTGCAGAACTAAATTATTCATCTGTTGAGAAGCAATCATTTGCTGTCTTTAAGGCTATAAATAATTTCAGGCCTTTTCTCCTAAAAACTCACACCAAAATAATAGTTCCATTCTCTGCAGTGAGACAACTATTAATGCAAAGAGAATTAGGAGAGAAAAGGGCTAACTCAGTTACCGCTTTACAAGAATATGATGTAGAAATTAGACCCTCTAAAATTGTTAGAGGTCAAGGTTTTTGCAGAATTCTAACAAGAGCATCCCATTTATCATCAGAAGAAGATTCAGGTAATAATGTGCAAAGATGAGAGGTAAGCCTCAACGATGTGAAATCTCAATACACTGATCTCATATTTTATTTGAAAAATGGATATGCCCCAACCCAACTTACTTATAAAAAAAAAGTGCTTTGATATTAAAGGCTAATAAATATGAATTAATCAACGATGTATTGTTTAGAAGAAATTATGATTATGTACTATTAATATTCTTAGTAAAATCTGAAGCATAGAAAGTCTTGTAGGAACTCCATGATGAACTAGCTGGAGGAAATTTTGGAGGAAATAAAAAAGCACACAAAATCCTTCATGTAGGTTACTATTGGCCTACACTTTTCAAATATGCTCATGACTACGCAAGCAAATGAAAAGTTTTTCAAAGTACTTCTGGAAGACAAATGAAACCAACCTTCCCATTATAGCCAGTTAATATCAAACAACCATTTGAACAATGGGGATTAGATATAATTGGTGAGATCATTCCTAACTCTTCCAAACAATGCAAATATATTCTCACAGCTACATATTATTTCACTAAATGTGTGGAAGAAATTCCATTAAAGGTAGTCAATTCAGAGAATATTATCGATTTCATTGACCAATACACCATAACTAGGTTTGGTTTACCTATTGCTTTAATGTTTGATAATGCATATTACTTCTCATGAAATTCCATGATAGAATTTGCAATCAAAAGAGGTTTTAAACTTAAGTATTATGAAAATTATTATCCGCAAGGAAATGGTTTAGTAGAATCCACAAACAAAAATTTTATTAGAATTATCAAACGAACTGTTGATCAAAACCAACGAAATTAGCATAAATCATCGATATTTTCTCTTTGGGCAGACTGAATAACTCATAAAGCTTCTATTGGCACTTCTCCATTCAATATTTTTTATGGAAAAGAAGTTATTCTTCCTACCAATGTAGTTATTCCTTCTCTTGTCTTAGTTAAATTTATTGATGAATCTCCTTCTTCTTCATTACAACTAAGACAATTTCAAATTCTTAAGTTAGAAGAAGAAAGAGAAAAAGCTAAGCATACTCATGCACATCATCAACAGATAGTAAAAGCTTCATTTGATTCAACTTCTGTTACTCCAAAAAACTTTCAAATTGGTGATATGGTATTGAAATGGGACAAAGCGCATGAGGAAAAGGGTAAACACACTAAATTTCAAAAACTCTCGCTAGGTCCATTTCAAATAATTGAAGAAATAGGCCCATCAACATTCTTATTGCAAGATCTATCAGACAATATATTCTTCGCATGTTAATGGAAAGATTTTAAAGAAATACTTTTCATAGGAGGTAACCCCTTCTATTCATGTATACTATTGTCTTTTTCTTTTCCTTAGGAAAATAAAAGTTGCATAGTATAAATTTTTGGATTTTCAAATAAACATCTCATATGATCTTTTTGATTTATCGCTTATAGAAATAAAAAATGTTAATGAAACAATCAAAAGATTTGAATATAAAAAAGATTCTATTTTCACTAGAAAATGCAATCTCACTAAAGTTATTTATTCTCTAGTGAACTTTCATCTTTATAAAGCATGGTAATTCTGTTATCAGTCAAGAAAATAATCTTTAACATAGTAAAGACTCTTTTACAGAGAAGCAATCTAAAACTGAAAAAAATTATCATCCAGAATCCTCAAAAGGACCAATGATTCACCCCATCTGGGAAAACTTATCAATTTTTGAAAAAAAATCAAAAAAATATTATACTATAAAAAATTAAAAGATAATAAGTCTCATCATGAGCTTTTTTACCATGTTCATAAGGAAAAAGTTGAACTGCATTACCAATACTACTTACCAAAACAAGGTAATGACTTGAGATTATATCAAGAGGACAAGGGGTCTCATCAAGAGCCAGCTTGATCAGTTTAACTACAACTATTGAATGGCATTGTCATTATTTGGTTACCAAGCCAAGACATTGGCTTTTAAGTAAATAAAAATATATTACAAAAAAAAAACAAGTTTCAAAAAAAAAAAGATCAAGTATATAAAGTTGGAATTTATTTTTGGAAATTGTAAGAAATATTGGATGGGACATTGAATCATTGTTGGGTAAAAGGTAACCTTGCCAAGAGCTTAAATTGCTTATTGGATCAGAGGCTCTACCTATGATAAAAGAGTAAATATTTATAAAGCTAATCTGAAAAAGCGACCTACTTTATCTTTTTTGAACAAATTAAAGACTGATATAGATTCTCATACTTTTATTTTTTAAGAGGAATTCTTATGAATTATAATTATAAGAGATTTTGTTGCTTAGTGAGATATTATTTATTGAAATTCATTCCTGCAACTATTTTTATTTCAAAAAAGTTTTTAGAAATTAGAAAAAGTTAATCAGAGATAGTTGGTTCTTCCAAGTGAATCGCCAATTGTTGTACTATACAACAACCCCCATTTATTTTTACTAAATGGGAACCCTTTAAAATAAATAGGAAATTTATTTTGTTTAATTTTTATCTTAAAGTCAAAAAACTTTAGGAAATAAAGTTTATTTTTTCTCTTCTGCTTTCATTCCTTAGTGCGCATAGCTTACAAGCTTAAATTACCTAAAATATATTAATTTATGTGGGTTGTGATATGCGCTAAAGCCTTTCCAAAGTCATATTAAAATCTTATTGCAAATGCTTTAGACACCGTTATAAACCAAAATAGCATCGCGCCTCATTAAAACGATCAAACTTTTAAAACAATTCGGTAATAATTGCGATTAAACGGACCATACGAGCCAATAAAGAAATAAACATAAATCTCCAAAGTCTGACAAAGTGCAGTGACATGATTTATTAAAGCGCATTTCACATTTCGTGGGATATAACTAAAAGCAATTTTAAACACCACATAAAAATTGCAATGTGCGATTTGCATAGATCGCATTTCGCGAGATTTATTGGTAACATAAAAAATGGAAATAGTTATAAGTTGCGATATGCGATGAATGGTAGTTAACTGCTCAATCATGCGAAATTATTCATGTCAAATCAAATTGAATATGAAATCTAATGTCTTAAATTGATCGATAGACATTTCATGTGAAGATGTATAAGAGATTTAATTTAAAAGATTATTGGTGATTAAAAACATTTAATTAGAGTAAGGTTTTGATAGATTCATATCTTTGAGATGAGAGGAATAACCTGTGCATGAGTTTTTTGTTAATAACCCATGAGATCGGGGTTATTTAAAAAAAACTCATGCACAGGTTATTCCTCTCATCTCAAATTTATTTCACCTGTATGGATTCCCTTTTTAAAAAGATTCATATATACTTTGAGCATATTGAAATGATTAAACACTGGATTTGTTTTAATTCTCTCCACCTTTCTTTTCTCTATATTTTTAATGCTTTCTATGTTATCTTGAAATCAGGAAACCAATTAACGGAGAAAGGAAAATAAAAATGAGCAAGAAATGCAAAGAAATTGCCCAAGCATCATCTACCGAAGACTCAGATATGTCTCCCCTATTCTCAGACACCACCTGCAACAAGGATTGCAGAATTTCTTCATGGGAGGCAATGTATAAGTTTTTCAAGGATGAAAAGCCAAGGGTAATAGTCAGAGTTGCTATAGTAGATGCGTTAGTTCCTCTATACCCGACCTATTTAGACGCGTTATTTCATCCATATGGTAGCAGCAAGGCCAAAAATTCTCCCCTATACAGATATGGTTAAGTGGGTAATTGACCACTTGAACATAGAAGACAAAACATTCAAAGATTCAAAGGGTGATAATATCGGTTCATTCAAGGCAGAAGATTTAAGGACAATGTATCACTTACCTGTCCCACAACAGAACTATGACAAAGCTTTTCTTCAAAGCTTTAGAGCAAGACATCCAGACCTGATGAAAGTCATAAAGGAATGGAAGGAATACCAATGCAAGCCTAAACGGTATACACTCAATACATACCCAATAGCACAATTCCTTCCCCTTACTAATATGTTGCCAGTATGTCGTGTAAATTATGTGCAAAACCTGATACCACTAGGTTTTCTGTAGATTGGGTCCCATTAATTGGCACAATCTTCAATTACTTAATTCTGAATTGGGAAAATATCCCATCTGATAATTTAGGCAGAAACATCATGGAGTATAGGAGTAAAAGAAGTGTTTCATCTAGAGAAATACCCCCTTTTTACATGAGTACCTATGTCATGGACGCAATTTTCTTTTCTTCTAGTTTTCCTACCATGGGATGGAAATGGATGACCCAAGACCCTACTCCAATCCACATTTACCACAGAGCCCTTTGGGAATCATACTTCCATCTACACTTTAAAAAAAATTGTCATAGAGTCATGTTGCCTATGCATCAAATTATATTCAATGAGAAAGCCCCTAGGGTTTCCAAAGAGGCTAGTATAGATATTTTGCTCGTTGCTAGATGGTTTGCACAGGAAATTTTCACATATGTCAGAGAATTTGGGAGTTATGCTTCTCCTCACGTCTTTCCATATTATGTTCCTGACAAGTTACTTTCTAGAGAGATTTCCTACCATCTTGTTATAAATGGTATTTCTAAACAGCTTAAAGGTGCCAAGAAGGTTGTTTGGCCTAATTTTCCTTTACGGTGCGGTACTTTTGCACTTTTTGATATTGGTCATGCCTATAAGGAAGTTTCGATGTTAATCTATTGAATTTGGCAGTGATGAAAAAGCGGCCATATGACCCCAATGATGTGATTAAAAATCACATCACAGAGCTCAAAGTAAAGCCTTTTGTGAAAGAAATAGATAGAGTTAATGATTTCTTTCAAGCTATTGAAAATTTTTCTGACTAAAATTTGCGTCTAGTCAAATGAATGAAGATGACCTAGAAGCTTTCCAAGCATACAGAAGCAAGAGATTGGAAAGGATTCCTCTGAATTTATTGACTATTGAATATGTCAACAAACCAAATCCAACTATTAGCTTAGATAACGAAGTTAAATACATGTTTGAATATGAGTCAGGGCAATTAGAACATCAATCTTAGAATTCGATTCATTCTGAAAATGAATCCAAAAATAGAAATGCAAACTCAGAAAAGGTAATTGATCAAGTAATCGAAGAGATTGAGATGCAGGAGAAAGGAGGAAGTAATGGAACAGAATCATCTTCCCAAGAAGTTCAACACAGTCAAGATACACTTGATCAGTCAGGAAAATCTCAACAAAAGGATTTGAAAAGTGAATGGGATGAGTTTTATAAGGCAATAAAACCTCCTCAAACAAATCCCAATACTGATCAATCTACCAGTTCTCAAACACCGGAACATTCTCAGAAGTTAGTGGAAATTGTTACTCCACTACAACAAGTTCCTGAAACTCATTATCGAGAAATCATTCTGGCTTATCCTACAGAGAAGATAGTGTTACAAGTTTAGGAAATCCATTCACTGGATGTCTTCTATAGTCCTAGTGATAAGGTTGTAGTCAAGAGAACAAAAAGGAGAAGAATTGATGATACAGTCTCAAATCTTAGAAATGAATCTGTTGATGTTTTATGGAAGGATCCTCTAGCTGATCCTACTGACCATTTAACTAAACTATCACAGTTTGCAGGGGAATATGCTACTACCATTGTTGATAAGGCCAATGAGGTTAAAATTTTATTGAAGCAGAGAGAATATTGAATACAAGAATTAGAGAGGTTGTTAGAGCAAGAAAATTCTAACTACAACGAGTAAATGGAATTAAAGATGTCCCAGTTTCAAAATGATTTTGAAAATCTAAATTTGCAGCATCAAATACAACTCACTAAGAAGAAAACACAATTGGAAGCAGCAATGAATAGATTACAAAGCCAGCCACAGTTAGAGAAATTCATAAAGGAAGCATTGGATGTGAATGCTAAGTTAAAGCAACAACATTAAGAAGTATTTTGCCAACAAGCTTCTTATCACTAGATATTATTGTGACACAAGTGAAATATTGATCCAGTAAATAGCTATCCAGAAACTTGAAAGTGAGAAGATCGAGAATAAAATAAATGAACACATTCAATGGAAAGCATCAGACTTAGGGAAGGAAGTTTATCTATCTTAGGTAGATAAATTCCATAAGGAGATCTTATTTAAGGATTAGGAAGCATAAATAAAACAAGCAGAGAAAGTAGCAGCGAAAGCATCAGGGATTACAAATGAAATTACTAAATCTTTATGTGAACATCTTTTGAAAGAAGAACTTATCAAAGAGTGCACGTCTGAAGTGCTCTTAGAATTCAAGCAACTAGAAACACAGTGGAAAAAAAAGGCGGAAATGAAGGAAGAAACGGTTAAAGAAGTAAATAAGTTTGATCAAGAAAATTATTGGAATTTTTTTTATCAAACCTTACTATCAGTACCAGACCCTGTAGTCTTTAACAGATTCAACAAAATGACTGTAGCCAGCACTCTCAAATGTGGTATTGAAGGGACATGTCAAATCAAGGATTTCGTAGCCAACTCAGCTCAAGCCCATGCTAGATATTTTTTGACTTCGGGATAAAATCCAAATGAAAGAGAATAATTCATAGTCATATCGTTACTTTATTTTCCTAGATTATAGTTAAATTTTGTCTTACGAGGATGGTTATTTGAAACCTCCTCTATTTTTATGTAATAATATATTTTTAAACATATTTAGTTTAGTATTTAAACCGTTCTCATGCATTTACAGAAGGGTCCAGAAATTTGCCAAAAACATTCTCAAAGAATGCAATTTTGTAAGTTTGTGAATGCTTTGATGAATTAATGGAACACAATCTGTTATCTTTTGACATTTGAAGTTGTTTAACTGATGTTGCACTATTGTACTCTTTAAATTGATTTAAAGTGGAGAGGATCATAAATCTATTGTTGGTTTATATGAGTAGGACTTCGTACATATGGTACTTCTATTCACTTGTATTAAGTTTTACTCTCTATATTGACAGTCATCTTTTTATTGCATTATGTATTTGAAACATCATTATAGATGAATTGTAAATGCATTTCTATACTAAAATTTTCCTGTGATTTCTTATTAGATATATAATCACACATATGAATGTGATACACTTTTCAAAATTATTCTAATCAAACTATTTTGTTAGAAGAATCATTTTACATAATTTTCATATCTTTCAACTATTAAATAATCTACATTACTAACAGTTGAAGGATATCTCCTTAGATCGCATAAAGGAAGAAACACCTCAGGAATATAGTAGAATAGATAGTGCTATATAGATGCATGTGATATATTATAATCATTTTCCATTGCATGTTATATAATCAAAACACACCCCAAAATCATCCTTATCGGGAAACTGGTCCCACTATCCCCAGTCAGAGCCACCACACCAAACGGAAAAGGAGCCGCTTTAAGGTCTGGACCGGGTGGTTTTCCCCCATATTTTGGCAAAGAAATTCCAAGGCCTCAACTAGTTGGAACCCTACACTATATTTTACATAATTTATTAAGAGGATTGAAGTCCTCATGACACCTTCATGAGAAGACAAAGTTTTCATTGATGATTTTACTTCCTTGGATATCATTTGAGTGCAATGTTGAAGGTGTAGATATTATCAGGGCTTATTGAAGAAGATATTGGGAGCCTTGAAGAACCATTGAATCTATCTTGAAGAATTGAAGTTGTGGGTTGGAGCCCTAGAGGATAGGAGTCCTCAAGAATACCAAGTTGGAGCCTATACCAGAGATAGGGTTGGAGCCCTAGAGGTTGGTGCCTCAAAGTGACAAGGTTGGAGCCTTGGAAAGATAGGGTTGTAGCCGTAGAGGTTGGAGCCTCGTGAAGGTTGGTGCTTGGGAAAGTACAAGTTGGAGCCTAATGGTTTGGAGATTTTTGTCTTCATCTAGGGTTGGAACTCTACACTATATTGTACTTGATTTATGAACAGGATTGAAGTCCTAGTTATTCCTGATTAATACAATTATTTATATTTATTTATCATTTTTTGTTCTAATTATAAGTGATCTATCTGGTAAAAATAAAATTGAAAAGAAATATCAATTCACCCCCCTCTCAGTATTTCCAACATATCTAGGCCTGATGGTAGCGTAGCAACACCGGAGATGAAACCCGTAGTTCAAAAATATTAAACTTGTCGAACATTTACCCTTTCATAGATTGAAACAATTGAGATATGGCATATCTTTTGTGTGTTTGAACCAAGTGAAGTGAAGTGAGGTGTTATGTATATAATCGGGTCGAGAGGGGAAGTCAAAGAAATCTGATTGGTGAATCAATACTTCCTGAAGGGATAACCCATTAACTGAAAATTTATTTGTAGGAGAGAAGTTTAATTTCATCCAGTGTGTCACCAAGTGTTTTAGTTTCTATAACACCCTCCAAAATTTCACTACATTCAAGTTTTGGAGTCTACTTAATTGTCGCATAAAGTTCCATTTCAAGTTATTCTACACATTTTGAGTGTTCTTGATCATTCTTAAGTGTCGTCACAGTTTTTAGAACATCTTTAGCGCACTTCATGGTCATAAAACCTTTTTTTTTTGTAAAACGACACTTTTTGTCACAGTCGCACACACTTTGTTCATTGTACTTGGAGAGTGTTTGTAAACTGGAATTTTGATGTTTATTTTTCATTGTCCAATCCTGTATAAGGATTATTGATGAGTTGGTATATGTCACACTTGATTTCATGTCTAGATGAGCATTATAATCACCCCTTGTTCCATCTTCCACACTTAGACAAATTTTGGTTGTAAAATTTAACCCATTAAGTTTAGGAGAGCATGGTGCACTCTTAAGGCTTGATAAAGACTCCTTCGTTGTTTGGAAGTGTGCCCTGAGCCCTCCAAGTGTGCATATCACACTCCTAATTTTCATTCCCATTCCTCATTCCAAACTTCACCCTCAAATAATTCCTTCCTTCTTATTGAGCGTGTGGCGCATCATCGAAGCATCACCATGACTCCTTCAACCTTCAACAATGCACCCAATTCCCTCCTTGACCCTCTTGAATTCATGGAGCACTTGGAAAACACGAATGTTGACCTTTTTAGCCTTCACCACTACTCTTTGCACCCTCTGTGGATCTCTTGAGCGCATGAGCACACCCCGAAGCCATGAAGGCTCATCCCTTCAACCTTCCACAATGCACCCTACACCCTCCCTGTCTCCCTTAAGAACACAACCCACTTGGGAAGCCCAAATGCTCTTCCTTCATCCTTCATACCTATACCTTGCATCCTCCATGGAGCTCTTGAGCACATGAGAGAACCTTGAAGCCTCGAAGCTTCAACCCTTCAGTATTTCATAGTGCGCCTTTGCGCCCAGAAGGTCTCCTTTCTCTTCCTAAGCACATTGTTAATTCATGAACATAAAACTTGCATGAAACATGTCAGGATATGATATTTCTAGGATTATTTTTACTTTCCATGAGTAATTGCAGTTGCAGGTATTTAAAAAGGCATGGTAAGGATGCATGAAGAAATCGGCAAAATAGGGAAGTTAAAGGAAGCGTTGAAGAATGAAGAACACATTGAAATATTGATGATCGAAGTAGCCCAAAATAATCCATGAGATCAAATACCCTTTGGAGGGTGAAGACATCAAAAACATGAAATTTTTATACAAGATCGGAAGCCTTGTCAGCTACCGAAGAATGTCCATGTCATTAGTCACTATGAGTCCAAGTCATCAATGATAGTAACTTGGCATGTCCTCATCACATGATCATGTGGAAATTATGATGTAATGATGTAATTATTGTAATGACAAAGAAGTATAAGTACAAGGGTCATGTATGGACAAAAGATCCATGTGAAGAATTCCAAAAGACATGTAATTCCAAGAGTCAAATGTAATTCCAAAATTCATTTGGAATTTCAAGAGTTATAGAAGTCCAAAGGTCATCAGAAGTTGGAAAGTTGAGAGTCATGAGGATATGAAAGACCACACCTCATGTTATAAAGGAGCCTCATTACTCAAGTAAAGGAATTTTAACCTTGGCTTCTCCCACAAGGCATTAGAGAGATATAAATAGTACTTTTGCGCAGCAAGTAGTGGCTCTAATGCTCCATTATTGGAGCTAGTGATGTTCATAATACTTATGTGTCTTGGAACTCTTACGTAATACTTGAAGCCATTCATCCAACACATTTTCATGCATGAATCTTGGATGTTTTGAGACTATTATTCTAATGTTTTTGGTTTATGTTGGCTTTCATACTTACTAAAGTAATTGAAATATTTTAGTGAATTTGGTGCTAAACTTGTTGGAAATGTGTTGTGATGATTTAACGATCATTGCATCTATGTGAAATATTTCACGTTATGCTTAATGATTCTTGTTTATGTGTGTGTGTGTGTGTCTCCACTAGATTAGTACTATTACTTGTATTTTAGAGGCTCACTTTATCTCCCTTTCTATGAAATAACCTTGATACATATACAATTGAAAATTTCATAAGGTCAACAACTACTACTTATATCCTAAGATATAGAGACATGGAACTTGTGAGATAATGGTTGGTTAAGATTTGGATCTATAACTTCAAATCTTGAAAATATGTGACATGAGGAACAATGGATCTTAGGTGGAATATTTGGTTTCTCTTTCATTATTTGCAATTTTTTTTTGTCGCAACAACATGTTTTCGAACAACAACTTTTTGGTTGTGCCCAAAATGGTTTTCACAATCATAAATTTATATTCCCTAAGAATGCCTTCCACTAAGTTGGTTTTCAAATATTCTACAATTTGATGGCCTCTGAGACAGGTTTTCACCATCATATTTCATTTGAGGAAATATATATGACAATGAGGTAGCACAACATTGTAAAGGAGATTAACTACGTCATTGCTTGGGTTAAGGGTAGGTGTACTAGAAAATTATGAAAATATTGTGAAGGAAAATTAGGTTGAAGTCATAATATAGTAGTAATAGTATCACAAAAAGTTTAAGTTTGACCATATAAACAAATGAAATTTTGGACTTAAACATGGATGGATTGTCAACTCCAAAATAAGGAAATATATTGTCATCCTATAGTATTAATGAATGACATAATGATCCATATGACTTCTAGAAGGCTTCTTTGGTTGCAATGGCACAGAGGATGTGACTTGATGTGGTATGGAATTTGACTTCTTTTGATAATGGTCTTCATGTCATATCATCCTTTAATCTTGATCTACCTTGAGAAAATTGTTATTTTTGGTGTTGTTGGTAAACAATTGAAACATTCTTATAAAAATCATTAAGGTTTTGAGTTTATTTATAATGTTGTACCTTCTTGGCTCAAATATTTGGATCACACCCATGTTTATAAAAAATGTGGTCTTCAAAAGTGACTTGTGCATCGGTTAATCTTCTTAATTGTTCCAAGGTGATTTTTTTTCCAATATATATGAAAAACAATCACAAACAATGCATAGAAACAAACCTAAGGAAAAATAAAATAAAATAAAATATTTTGTTACCTATTGAGGAGTGTTCACCAATGTGGCAACCCGAAAATTTTTTGCTGATAACTTCTTCATTCTAGATATGATTTTAGAGATTCAAAAGCCAAATTGAAGCAAATTCATAGTGATAATTCCAATATAAACATATTTCTAAATTTAATTTAAAAGATGGGTCAAACATGTTGAGGAATAACTTGCTTGATGGGGTTCTTTGTGAAATCCTACCTAGACCAACAATCATTAATTCAAGCATAATTTTTTCTTTAAAGAGCATATTAATGTGATTTTGAGTTGGATATGAAAGTGGATTCAATTATATATCTCTAATAGAAATATTTTTTTGAGATAACTTGATTTAATATCTCAAAATGGCTGATGAATATACCTAGGAGGCAGAGTTTAACTATGTTAGTTTTAAGATATGTAGTTCCTGAATGTGCCATTAATTTTTCATGCGGTGTCCAAATGGAATAATTCAAATTTTTTTATTAAACTGGACTTGAATTTTTACAGCCCATATATACCATTTTTTAATATGTGGTTATTTGATATATAATATGTTGGTTGGGATGCAGATTTGTCATAACAAAAAATCATGACAATGGAACACTACCATATCATTGTAGGAAATATAAATGCAAGGTACATTATAAAGTAAATTTTATAAGTAAATCTTACAATATAATTTGAAACCTTCGGTTAAGACAATCGATTGGAAATTTTATTCATTAGTTAAAAGATTTAAATTAATAAAAATTTAAGAGTTATTTTAATTGATTAATTAATTAATTATAAATATGTAATAGTAATAAAAATGGTTACTTAAAAAATTATTTATGATAGTATTAACATTTTCAAAAATAATAATAAAAATAAAATTTTAATTACATAAATATTCTAATTATTTATTCCCTCAATACATAGTTATAATTAGTACTTAAAGAAGCATCATAAATAAAAAAAATGGGTGCTTTCATGTTGTGACATACACGCAATAAGGATTGAATGCAGCATGAGTTTTCCACATACTAAATTCTTTTTTTTTCTTAAACAATGTACCATGGATGATAGACTTTTGTTAAAAAAAAAAAAAATTAAATAATCGAATAGGGGTGTTGCTAGAAGTAGGGCTTATGGTTGGCTAGAGCAGTGTTGGAAATATAGCTTAGGCTTGATAGGTGGCCAGTATGATTTGCAGTTATTTAGGGCACTATAGGGGTTGGTCTTTAGGGTTGACAAGAGGTACATATATTTTTTTCTCAATCCACCTAATTCACATACTGAACACATAAAACTACGTTTTTGTCAACCTTATACTCGGTGAGATAAATGGGGACTTTAGTTTTGTGGTTGGGAAAATAGTTTATTTGGGATATTGTCAAACTTTTTAAGATAAATGGGGACTTTAGTTTTGTGGTTGGGAAAATAGTTTATTTGGGATATTGTCAAACTTTTTAATAGTTTATGGGGTTGACAACATTGAAGGATGTCATTGCTCGAAGTAGCGTTTAAGTTTGATAGGTGGCAAGGGGAATTATTGGAAGCAGTGTTTGTGGCTAGTTGGGACAAGGGTTAGGTGGTATCAACATTTTTTCTCAATTCACTTGATTCACATACTAAGGACACAACACTACATTTTTTTCAACCCTATACTGAGTGATATAAATGGGAACTTTAGTTTCATGGTTGGGGAAATCATTTATTTGGGATATTGCCAAAGTTTCAAAGTTTCTGATAGTTGTTGGGTTGAAAACATCGAAGTAGTGCACTCCTAGAAGTAGGGTTTAGGTTTGATAGGTGGTAAGGGGAATTATTGGAAGTAGGGTTTTCTATTAGTAGGGAACTATATGAGGTGGTGTTTACGGTGTACAAGTGGTTAGGTGGTATCAATACTACTTCTCAATCCACATGATCCAAATACTAAGCACACATCGCTAAATTTTTGTCAACTATATACTTACTGAGATAAAGATTGGAGAAATAATTTATTTGAGATATTGCCAAAATTTCTCATAATTGTTAAATTGACAGCATTGAAATTAAAAAATAAAATTAACCAAAAGTAAATAAAGTTCAATCCATGTACTTGATAAAAAGTACACCTGAGGAATCTTCAATCCAAATTACTTCCAAGTGAGTACCCAAGTGACTTTGTCACCAAGTGTAGGGAGGCACGCAATCAAATATAATGTGATGATAGAGATATTCATGAGTGAGAGAAGTTTATTACTGAAAGTGTAAGTGATTCAACAAATCATCAGTGAATAAGTTCATAATAGGAGCAATTTAATTTTAATTTTGAAAAGTTTTCAATGATATTTCAAATTAATTCAATAGGATATTATTAAAAAATAATAATGATTATGTGATAAATAAAAATGATTAATTTTATGTTTTTTTTTCATAAGGTTTGATAAGTTGAAAGATCATTTTTTTTCATTATCATATTTATTATATATATAAGAGTTTCAGTAGATGAGAGTTTCAATATAATTAATATTTTTGAAATCTATATTATTAAAAATATATAAATGATTAAACAAATTTTGAGAATTAATTTGGTCGGTTGCTTTTTTGATAAATCACATTTACTATTGAAAGATTACAAGTTCAATTTTCTCAACACTTTTAGGGTCAAATTCAGTACTTGAGTTGATTAATATAATTCAATTATTTTTTTAAAATGAATACCAAATTGAGTAATTAAAATATTATTTATTTTATTTTATTTTTATCAATTTAATATTTCTAAATATTTTATAAAAATGATAATATTATACACCCAAAATTATTTATGTAGTCAATAATTTTTTTAATTTTTCTAAACAAGAATCCAATAATTTTTTTAAGTATGAGCAGAGTTTTATTATTTATTCAAAATATATGTCACGAATATTTATCATGTTAATCAATATCTTACCACAATCATTTATAAAGTGGGTTTTTAAATTGTGAAAAACCTCCCTTTATGAATCAATATATTGTAGATATTGGCCCGAGTGGGTGTGGGGTAGGAGAAATTATAATACTTGGTGGCATAGGGGTTTTTTAATTGTGACATGTAGATTCAATATATTGTAGATATTGAGATTAGAACAATGTGCGGTAGGGGAAATTGTAGGTATTAGATGCATAGAAAGTAGTATTCAATAAAAGTAAAAATAAAAGATATCTATTAGAAATAGGGATTATTTTCATTTAAAAGATGTATTGAAGGGGGGTTTAACAAAAGAATTTTGGAACTTTTTTTATGGATATCTAGTCATTCTTAAACATCCAATGAATTTATATGTTATGACACAAATTGATTAAGTACATACCCATCATCCATATATGGTAAAAAATTGATCTATGTATAGTAAAACAATGACATTAGAAATTTTACATAATTCTTTTTGTTTTAAGTTAGACACTTTGCATTACACCAATTGAGGATTACATAAACAAAAAAAAATTCTACTACTTGTTTGCTTGAAGGGAAACTACACTAGCGACATAAGTTTAGAGTGTTGAGATTGCTAAGACCTTGTAGAACAAGAGCATCTTGTAAATAGAAACTCATAAAAACAGGTTGGTTGAGCTAGAACCTAGCATACACCGACATGAGAAGAAGAAAAAATATTACTAAGGCTACAAGAAAAAACCCAGTGAGTCATAATAACTATTGGGAAGAATCTACAAGAATCCATGCTCACTATCCTCATCTGATGAGAAGGAGATGTTGGTTGATCTACTGGATATAATGGTCAACGTGTGGTAAATACTATCAATTTTTTCCTCCATCTCTACCAATCCAATAAAATTATCCTACCAAGTCCTCTTGTACTTTCCTCTGTCACCTGCAGTATTCAAATGACATTTAACCTTATGTTGACTTTGTTCCATGATTGATAAAGTGATGGGAGTGCATGCAATGTGCCAAGTATAATGGGAATCACAAACCCCTTTCATGTAAGTTGGCATCATGTCAAATAATGTTGAGGGACACCAACTACTTAGCACCCTCTTTAGGGAAATTTTTACCTAATTCTAAATCAACTAAAATTAGCAAAAAAATCAATATATACATGGTTTTGTATATTATTAATTTTCTTTATTTTTTCATTACCACAATTTTACACCTCTTTAGCCATGTTAAACTTAATTACAAGAACATTATATACTCAATTACCACAATATTTTTTTCATTTTCGAACAAGATTTTGCGAGAATTGCAATGAGTTACTTATTAACATTTTAAAATGAAACATATAAATTTCAATCATGTAATATAATATAATGGAACTTTAATAATATTGAATAATTTTACTTAATAATTTTTCAAATAAAACACTTAAATTTTAATACTGTGAAATTATATTTTAATACTATGTTATTGTGGGATTTTTAATGATTGTTATAGTAAATCTAATGCGGAGTTTTTTTTTTTTAAATGGTTGGGCTCCCATTTTGTTACATTTTTTAACGTCTTATCTAAACTTTTTAGCACTTAACCTACACCATTAATAGTATATTTCTTGTTTTATTATAAATATTCACTCTTTTGAACTCAAAACCTTTCGATATGCATTTCGAGGTAACATTTACTTATTTTTAAAAATCATTAGTCTCTTATGGATTAAAGGAATTTTAATTATCTGAACTTTTTAGCACTTAACCTACACCCTTAATAGTATATTGCTTGTTTTATTATAAATATTCCCTCTTTTGAACTCAAAACCTTTTGATATGCATTTCGAGGTAATATTTACTTATTTTTAAAATCATTAGTCTCTAATGGATTAAACGAATTTAAGTTGATTTTTCTAATAATGAATTGTTTAACCTAGTTCTTATACCAACAATTCGCTTTTAGTATCCAATTATGTTTGGCATATGTTTACCAACGATTCCCTTTTTGTACTCAATTATGTTTGGCATATGTTTCCCATACTAGAAGAAATTCAGTCACATGTATTTTGAAGCGTGAGGTGTCAAAACAATTGTATGTGATTCATATTGCACCTAGGTCACACATGTGAAGCTCCAACTCAAAAACAATGTTACAAGTCAAAGTTTCCAAAAAAATTAACTCTAGGTACAATTTCTAAGGCAATGAGGATGAATATGAAAATTTTGTAACATGGGTTTTGTTCCTAGTATGCAAAATTAGTTACAAATTTGGCTATTTTCCAAAATATTGAACAATTTTGGATATAGAATTTTTTTTTTAATATCAACTTGCCCAAAATGCACAAATTCACCCAGATTTACAAAAACAGCCAGATTTTAGGAAAAATCCTAATCAATGGCCAAGACAGCAAAAGGGAAATGAATCTCAACCATGATGAATTATGGAAATGACATTCTATCTTGCTTGTATTTTTGGGAGAAAATAATCCAAATTTACCTCGGGTGTTATCATTTTTTGATTTGTATCTATCTTATATTTGAACAACTCTTAGTTGGGGAATTGGTTTTGATCCACCCCAATGTTCCTCACGTACAAATATTCATATGTAGAATAGAGATAAGGATGTTAACCATTCGTAATTGCAATAGGGTTGGGAAATTTTAGTTGATCAAAGGTTCATTGAGACAACAAGCTTGTGTGTTGCCTTCTTGTAAACAAAGTTAATTTTCCTGTTAATGAATGATGTTTGTTCTTGAGATTTGGTGCATTACGTTAGTCTAATATGATTGCTCATGGAAGCATTAATCAAGTTTGGAAGGGAACCTCAATCCTGTGTAATGATTTGTCTTTATTTTTCTAGTTTATTTAAATTTAATTAGATTGTCTTTATTGCCTTAACATTGCTTTATGTTTTAATGCCTCGCCTTTAATTTTAGTATTTGATTATGAGAAAATATCCACCATAACTATAATCCTTTTTTCTTTTAAATCTAACATGGTATTGAATGCATGAACATTTTCTCGTAGAGGGAAAGATTACATTCTGGGGATTTTCTAGGGTATTTAAGACAAGGACTAGTAGACAATATTTAGTTTCAGTAAGTGTATCAATATTCAGTATTTTCTTATGCTCATGTTATTCAGTTGTTAAATTTGATTAATTAGTAGTTTTTGACATTAGTATACATTAGGAATTTGTTCCTACATATACTTTGCTTGCATCTCCAATTTTACCATCCTAGTTTGATAATTAAATGCTAGAATTATAAAACAAATATTTTGCCCAACATTTTTGGCATTGTTTCTAGGGAGGTGCTAAGATGGATTAGAGGATTGGTTAGGTGTTAAAGTTACTTCTTATTTCTACCAATACTTGTGACTTTAGGGAGGAGAAATAGTAAGACACAAAGACACCCTCTAAAATTGGATCCGGCCTAATATATCCACTTTAGTGGGTTTCTTCAAAGCCTCGTCATGTTGGTTTAATGTGTTTTTATGAAATTATGCTTTATTTTAAGTTTTATTCATGGAACAAAAGAAGCTAACTCATTATGAACATAAAATTTGGTGATAATAGGTCTTAGTAGCATGAAAATGTTTAAGTACGTGTTATGTATCCAGATCCAAATAACATGGAAATATAAGAAAAGATAGATCAACGACTTGATAATAATCCAGTTTGAGGGGGAAACCTCCCTTTACATCACATAAATGAACAATTATTGGATGAGTAAAATGAGAATACCTCCTTGGTATATATAGGAGTCAAAAGGGTCAAAATATAATTAGGGTCTACATAATTGATGCAGGTGCATAGACCGAGTACAATATGTGAGAGTCTGGACAAGAGCTTACCAATGTGATGGGATGGCCACATGGTAATGTTGGGACGATTTTTTAAATTTTTTGTAAGAAATTGTAAATATTTACATTATGAAGTGAGTTTTGATTTTTAGAAATAAGATGGATTAGTTATTTTCTAATGTAAATATAGTTTTTAGTTTCCCTTATTTTGTGGAGAAGGGGAAACGATTCACCCTTTGTGACTCTTGGTTTTCATAGTATGTTCCTTTTGGGAAAAAATAAGAAAGGAATGTTTGGAGAGAAATATAAGAGAGAGGGAGAGAAGGGAGGAAATTTTTGTTTCTTTGTGGAACTATAGTTCTAAGGTTGAAAATTATTGTATTTTCCAATATTTGTGAACAAGAAAGTGTCTTGTGTGTGAATGGAGAAATTGGATGGCGAGTGGGAATGTGAGTTATTGATGTTTTATTGAATAAAAATCCTAGAGTTCAAGCAAATAAATTTCTATTTATAAATTTTTTCCAATCACAATTTATTCCTATGTGTTGTTTATTTTTAAAATTTTGTATTTTTTCAACTGATTTACATTAGGAGTCTGAGCATTGAAGATTCAATCGTCGTGTTTTTCCCATTTGTGTTTTGACTCTTGTTGTGTGAGCTTTAAAACCCTATGGAGGAACTTTCACTATGTTCCTGGCGTAGAAAATGCATGGTTGTTACAACAATTCAAGCGTTGTTACAGTACAATATAACACCGTATTTTGGTGTTCAATCAAAATTCCGCTTTGAATTTTTTTCGATTAGAAAATTTGTTATGGTATTGCAAGCCCAGTGAAGAGAGGTGAACTAAATCATTTACAGTCTTAAGAAACAAGTTTGGTTCATGGAGAATCAATTGGGAACAAGTTCGAGTTGTTTCACTGTCCTGAAATTCACAATGAAAAAATTTAAAGGGTGCCACAAAATAATTTTCACAACGCCTACAAGATTTTAACGGGCACTATGAAATATTTTCATAGCGACTGCATAATTTTTTTTTTGGGATTGTGTGTTTGATTTTTAAGTCTTTGTTTGGCCACCCTTCCTATTTCCAAGTTTGGAGGAAGAAATTGTGTTGGGATTGGTGTTAAACTTGCTAAGTGGAAAAGAGAATCCCCTTTTAACATTTTGTATGATAGGTATGGATATTCTGTATTTTTTGACATTGAATATGTTAAAGGGATAAATCCATTGTTATATGGATTGAGTAGATTAGTGATATTGGCACCAACCTATGAGCCTAAAATTTTCTGGAATTTGATGTAAATACATAGTTGTGTGTGGATTTATCTTGGAATTATTGGCATCCGAGGTAACCTGAACCGCATCAAGTTATATCAGAGCCACGAAAAGCTTTTAGCTTTAAAACTCTTAGAGAAAAATACCAAAATCTCTTGGAGGAAGCAGATTTTACAACATATTGAGGTAATTCTTTGTTTTCAAATTAAATTGAATTGAGGTTTGTTCATTGTGAGGAGTTGTGCAAACATAGTGGAGGATGTCTGCTTTGAATTAGAACAAATTGACTTGTGAAGAAATCACGAGGAAGAATGGTGCTAATGGAAATAACAGGAAGGTCTACAACAACAAAGGGATGACAACAGTAAGAAGAGTTATGTGAAAACAATTGTGTGTTTAAGTGAAGATTGAACAAGGAGGTAATGGTAATTTTTTTTTCAATAAAATGTGGATTAATTTTTTATTACAAGAAGTGGTGATGAGTGTTTACAGTTAAGGATGATGACAAGGAACCTTGTAGTAGAAAGTGAGGGACAACAATAATTTTTTCAAAGGAAGAAGGTGAGTAAATTGCATGTAGAAGCCAAAAGAGAAAAGAGTGCTCAAATGAAGATTCCAGAGGAAAGAATCAACAGAAATACCAGGAGAAGACTATGTATAGAAGACTTAGTATGGTATTTAAAAACATGTTGGTGGAGTGAGCTTGTTGCAGTGGCTTGTGTGCAACTCACCATTAGCAGGAATAAGCTCATGGAAGAAGGAAATTTTTGACTACTAAGAGTCATAGTAAAGGTTCATAGAGAAGACATAGTAGATCAAGTCAGGACAAACTTGATAGAGAAGTAGTTGAAATTAAGTTACAGATAGAGATCATGAGAGGAATGCTTCATAAATATGAGGAATACTAGGGTTACTGGTGGACTCTTTGAAAGAAAGTAAAATGGATTTTTTGCAAGTGAAGCTGAGGAAGAGATGAAATTCTCATTTGATGGAGAAACTCAAGAATTTTGAATAGAAGATAAATGCTCAATTGGAGGAAAATCTCAAAGGAGTTAAACTACAACAAAGGGAAACTGTTGAAGAAGAATTTATTTGTGAACTTAAACAAGGAGTAAACCTTTAAGAGAGATAAAATGATAATTTCGAAAGTAGACTAGAAGAAAGTCTCATGGGCCATTTGAAAATTGAATACAAAAACGAAGAAAATGTTAATGAGAGACTAGTTGAGAGTCACACAAGTTGTGTGGACAATCAACATATGATGGCCGAGGTGTTATCAGAGGATACATGCCATGATGGTTTTTATTTTAACAATATGTGTATGAATGCAGGAGTTGTTCCAAATGAAGGACATGGCATTGATTTTTTTTATGTTCAGAGAGGACAAACAATCACTAATTATTGTTATACAGGTTGGAAAGAATATAAAGGAGAGACAAGTTGAATATTATGTGTCATGGGATGCAGCCATGGAAGAAAAACCTAAGGGTAATGAACACATGTGTGTGGATTTTAATGAGTATTTTTTTGTAGTGGATGAAGAACATGAACATTTGATGGGTAGCTTGGAAGCTTTAGTGTTGCATGAGGGAAGGATGCTTGGAGAAAGTGAGAAAGAGACAATGTACATCTGTACGCTGGAACAGGATCCATCCTTGGAGAGGATCACAATGATGAATAATATTTTGATGAGGGGCTTAGTGGGAGCCTCATATATTATTTGGATAATGGAGATAAACATGAATAAATGATGCCAAAAGCATCAAATGAGGCTACAAGGCCTAATGATTTTGAAACTGATAATTTGTGTGTGAATGCGGTTATAGAAAATAATGGTGGACAATATTTGAATATTGTTACAAATATGAAGAAGAATGGATAGAATTTGAATTCTTTTATAAATGGATAAGTTGAAGAAATTACTATGCAAATTATTGAATTTGAACATGGTCAGAAGTTGGAGATGAAGAAGGACAAGCAGAACATGATTTATGTTAGAGAGAAAGACGAAGTGCTTGTATGGTGTAAATTTGAACTATAGTTGCTGGATAAGTTTTTGGAAGAGGATACAAATGGAGAAGATAATTTATAATTTTCTAATAACATATATATGCGTACTGCACCCGAAGAAATTGAGGTAGAATGTGATGAACAATTTCCTTGTGTCAATACAAATTTTGAAATTTTAGAAAAGTGGCTAGCATGAAATATAGAATATGGTAGCCATGAAATTTTGTAGTTTTGGATGAGAAGAAGGACAAGATGAAGCAATTATATGACAACAACAATATGTTTCAGCAAGGATACAATGATATCTTTACTAAAGGACAAAATGAGGAAAGACATATCAGTGTCTTGAAAAACTATGGAGGAATAAAAGACAAATTTTACATGAAGTAAACACAACAACTAGTGGAGGGAAGAAAATATTAACCCCAACAAAGATACAACATCTTCAATAAATATCAAGGAATGGAGGACTTAACCTCAACCAACAGGATTTTAATAAGGGACAACAACGATATAGTTCAACAAGGAAGCAGTGATTTGAGCCAGGCCAAGGATAGGATGGACATCGAGATTGAAGAAGTAAGGAATCTAACGTTGAAGAAGCCTCTGTAGAATAGGTATGCAAGGAAGAAGAGAATAAAGGACAACATGTTGCATATGGTAGAGAATTTTTTCATCAGCAAAGAAGGATGAAGACTAAATAAGGAGAAAACAATGGAGCAACAACATGACAAGGAAAAGGACCAGCTACGACATAAAGTTTCAAATCGAGGAAGATTTACTTCATCACCACATGGTTAGGAGACCATTGATATTTTTAACCTTGGGAGTCTGATGCAGGTGCATATACCTAGCAAAAAATGTGAGAGTCTAGACAAGAACTTACCAATGTGATGGGATGGCCACATGGTAATGTTGGGAGGAAATTTTAAATATTTTGTAAGAAATTGTAAATATTTACATTAGGAAGTGAGTTTTTATTTTTAGAAATAAGACGGAGAAGTTATTTTCTAATGTAGACATAGTTTTTAGTTTCCCTTATTTTGTGGAAAAGGGAAACAATTCACCCTTTTTTACTCTTGGTTTTCATAGTCTATTCCTTTTGGGAAATAATAAGAAAAGAGTGTTTCGAGAGAAAAAGAAGAAAAAAAGAAGGGAATAATCTCCTGAGTGAGGAGAAAAGAGGGAGAGAAGAGATGAAATTTATGTTTCTTTGTGGAACTATAGTCCTACGGTTGCAAATTGTTGTACTTTCCAATCTATATGAACCAGAAAGTGTATTCTGTGTGAATGGCAAAATTGGGTGGCAAATGGGACTATAAGTTGTTGTTGTTTCATTGAATCGAAACCCTTGCGTTGAAGAAAATTGATTTCTATTTATAAATTGTTGGAAATCACATTTTATTCATGTGTGTTGTTTATCTTTAAAATTTTATAATTATTCAACTGATTTACATTAAGATTCTAAGCATTGAAGCCTCAATCGTCATGTTTTTCCCATTTATGTTTTGCCTCTTTTTGTGTTAGCTTTAAAACCTCGTGGAGGAAATTTCACTATGTAATGGCGTAGAAAATGCATGGTTGATGTTAAAAATTGAGTGTTGTTACAGTAGAACAGAGCACCATGTTTTTGCATTCAATCAAAAATCCTCTTTGATTACTTCTCGATTGGAAAATTTGTTATGGTGTTGAAAGCCCAGTGAAGAGAGGTGAAGTAAATCATTTATGGTGTTAAGAAGAAAGTTTGGGCCATGGATAATTGATTAGGAACAAGGTCGATTCATTTCACCTTCCCAAAATTGACAATGCAAAATTTTAAATGGTGCTACGAAATCATTCTGCAACGCCTACAGGATTTTAATGGGTGATAAAAAATCATTTTGTAGCAACTACACAGAATGTCTTTTCAAGACTTCGTGTTTTATTTTTAAGTATTTGTTTGTCCATCCTCCATATTGCCTAGTTTGGAGGATGAAATTATGTTGGAATTGGTGTTAATCTTGCTATGTGGAAAAGAGAATCCCCTTTTAACAATATGTGTGTGAGGTATGTGTATTTTATATTGTTTGACATTGAAGGTGTTAAAAGGCTGAATCCATTGTTATATGGATTGAGGAGATTGGTGATAATGGTGCTGACCTATGAGCTTGAAATTTTCCTAAATTTGATGTAAACACATATATGTGTGTGGAGTTATCCTAGGGTTATTGGCATTCGGGATAACCCGGACAGCACCAATAACAATAATAATATAAGGGAACAACAATAACAATATAGGGGCTACATTATAGGGACCTAACACACCCCTCTCCTTCATAAAAGTGTTGCCCTCAAACCTTGAGTAGTTTCATATGCTTATTTATAATATACTCATCCTCCCGTGATGAATATTCAACAAGTAAGTTCTTCCACTTAATAAGGCACTCTTAAATTGATCGATTTCGTATTTGTTGGATTCTTGTTTCCATGATCGCTTCACGCTCCAATATGATTTTTCCTTCCTCGTCAAGTTCTAAAAATATAGTTTGAACTTGGAGCTTTTAAAATATAACCTTCTTTAAGCATGAAACATGGAAAATTAGGTTTACTCATGAAGATGCATGAAGCTCCAAATTGTATGCCATAGTACCAATTTTTTGCAACACCTTGTAAGGGCCATAGTACTTGGGCGATAATTTATTATCCTTCTTAGCTTGCTTGAGGAACATTTTTTTGTATGGTTGTAACCACAAAAATATCATATCTCCCACATCAAAAGTTCTTTCACTGCGATGTTGATCTACTTGTGGTTTCATTTGATTTTGCACTAGATTTATATTATCCTTTAACAGTTGGAGAAGTTTTTGTTGATGCTTGATGTGATATTCCACTGCTTGAACCTTAGAATTGTCTCTTAAACACGATGTGATGGATAGTAGATGATATCCATAAAACACCATAAATGGGGTAATTTTTGTTGTGGTATGGAAGGAAGTGTTATACCACCATTCTGCTAGAGGTAACCACTTGACCCATTGTGTTTTTTTATCAGATACAAATTACCAAGGATGTCCTTCAAAAAACTTGTCCACTATATCATTTTTCCAACCAGATCGAGGATGATAAGATGAGATATAAGCTAATTGAGTACCAAGACAAAAAATATATATATAATTATGCCCAAACATTTCCAGGGAAAATGGGATCTCTATCACTTACAATAATATTTGGGTTTCCTTGTAGCTTTTGAATTGTTTCCTTAAATGTAGTAGTGATTGTGTTGGCTTTGAAAGGATGAGATAGTGCAAAAAAGTGTGCATACTTGGTAAGTGTATCAACTACCACCATGATGACACTATTTTCTTTGGACTTGGGTAGACCTGTAATAAAATATATTGAAATACCTCTTCCCAACACTGACTTGGAATGGATAATGGTTATAAAATACCCGGGGTCTTAATTTTCTAAACTTTATTTTTTTGGTAAACAAAACATTGTGCCACAAACTTATGAATATAAAATTTAAGGCCATCCCAAAAAAATACCTTCTTGAACCTGTGGTAATTTTTTAAAAAACCTAAGTTCCATCCTGTAGGAGAGGTGTGCAATCCAAAAGAACCTTTTGTTGGAGTTGGGAGTTCTTACATAGATATAAGTGACATGTGTACCATGGTGAATCATTTTTCCAAATAAATGTATCAGATGCACTAGGATATTGTTGAAAATTTTGAATGAGTTTCCATGCCTCTCCATCGTTCTTCCATTCATCCCTTGCTTCGGTTATCTAATTAGGTTGGATAATATATATGGCATGGGGAAATTCCTCCACATCCTCATCCCTTATTGAGAGTGCATTTGCAACAACATTTTCCTTCCCTTTTCGCAGATGATTTAAAAGTCATAACCCAACATCTTTGTGACCCATTTTTTCTTCTATTTTGAAGATAATCTTTGTTCCAGGAAGAATTTAAGACTATCATGATATATTTTTACCTTTAAGTGTCTTCCCATTAGTTAAGGGCTCCATTGCTTCGGGGCATGTATTATTGCCAACATTTCCTTCTCATGTATGTTTGTGTAAATAATTTTCCTTGTTTGGATGAATTTGAATTTAATGGTTCTTCCTTCTTGCATTAAAACAACACCATTTCCATTTCCTGAAGCATCACATTCCATAATAAAGGTTTTTGTGAAGTATGGTGTAGCTAAGACCTACGCTTCACACATTTCACCTTTAAGATGTTCAAAGTCCTTAGATGCTTCTATAGTCCAAAAAAATGCATCTTTATTCAGTAATGTTGTTAGAGGTCAGTAATGTTGTTAGAGGTGTTTTTATTTTTACATAATTATTAAAAAACTTGTAATAATACCCTATCAACCTTAGAAATCCTAAAAAATGCTTTAAGGTTATGGGGATTTTCCATTCCTTTATGGATTTAATTTTTTTAGGGTATACCTTAACACCCTCATGAGATACAATATGACCTAAATATTCCACTTCTTATACCCCAAAGAAACATTTGGAGGGTTTTGCATACAATCGTTTCTCCTCCAATAGTTTGAGTACTCTTTCAACATGTTGAACATGATCTTTCCAAGAATTTTTCTAGATTAGTATATCATCAAAAAATAATGACAAAAATTATCTAAGGAAGGGTTTGAAAGTGGAATTCATCAAACCTTGAAATGTGAAAGGTGCATTAGTAAGGCCAAAATGTAGGACCAAAAACTTATAATGACCTGCATGATTTATAAATGTTGTTTTCAGAATGTCTTATGTCTTCATTCTAATTTGATGATATCGTGAACGAAGATCCAAAATTGGTGAAGTAAATTGTTCCATGCAATTCATCCAACAATTCATTAATGACATGAATGGAAAATTTATCATTAATAGTGAGATTGTTGAGCTCTCTATAATTTGGACACATATGCCATGATCCATCATTCCTCTGAACCAATACTATTAGAGAAGAGAAATAAATTTGGCTAGGTTGAATTATACCTTCCTCTAGAATTTTTTGTAACCATGTGTCCAATTTCACTCTTTTGGGCATATGGGTATCTATAAGGTCTTATGTTTGGAGAAACAATTTCTAGAATCAAGTTAATATCATGATCATGATCACGAATAGGTGGGAGACCTTTGGGACTCTCAAATACCCTGAAATGATTGTCAAGGACACTTTGGAAATCTAGATAAATGGATGAATTAGATGTTTGAAAATCCAGTGAGCATAATTGTGCAATTACCCCTCGAGGTTCCTTCTTAAAAAGTTTTTTCATGCCATCAAAGTTGATTATCTTCTCAGGTTTCCCTCTGATACCCCTTAATTCAATTTCCTTTCCTTCCCAATAAAATATCAAGAAAATATATTGAAAATTAAAATTTATCATCCCTAAAGATTGTAACCATTGGATTCTTAATACAACATCAACACCACCCATTGTAATGGAAAGAAATGGGCTATTCAATGCATATTCCCCCATGGTTAGATTTATATTATGGAACTTCCCTGAGAAATTTATAGTTCCTCCATCTGCAACTATCACTTGACATTATGGTGTTGGATATATAAAGAAGTGCAAATCCTTGGCTATCTTATAATGAATAAAATTATGGATACTACCTGAATCAATCAGCATTATTACCTTTTTCTTCTTGATATATACTTCTATCTTGAGAGTTTGAGGGGTGGTAATTCTCGCCAAAGCATTACAAGTTATGGTTGGATTCATTTATTCTTTTTTAACCCCTAGTGTTCATTCCTAGTGTATATATTCTTTTGATGTTTCTTGATCCTTTTCTTTCTCCTCTTCACAATCTATCTAAAATAATTTCTTCTCAACACACTTGTGACCTTTAGTGTATTTTTCCTCACAATTGTAAAAAGCCAATTTTCTCTTTTTCCCTCTAGTTGTTGTGTAGTCAACCTTGTAGGTTATGGGAGGTTAGGAGTGGCAAAAATTCCATCTTTATAGCTATGAGTTGTAGACCTCCTCCTTGCCATAATTTTTCCTTCAACTTTTCTTGCCAACATGAATTCATTATCCATTGACTTAGATTCGTAAAATTCAACCTCATATTGGATATTATCCTTTAAAGTCCCTATGAATAAATCAGTCAGGTGTTCCTTCGTAATGTTAATTACCTTGATATTCAATATTTGTAAGACCTCAACATGCTCCCCAACTGAATCCATTTGTTTGAGATTTATCAACTGGCTAACAAAGGTATTTATTTGTATATCCTAATAATGTTTTATCAATTCATCCAAAAAAATTGTCCAAGCAACAAGTGATTTAAGAGAAAACATCCATCGATACCACACGAACTAATTGATTTATAAATATAGAGATGTAATGTGTATCTTTCATGTGTGTTTAATATCATGCATATCAAATAATTTATCCATCTATAGCGTCCATGTTACTAGATCATTGTCATCAAAATTCCTCATATCAATATTTGGAATGTGGTTAGTTGGCAACCCAAAGTTGGATTCTCTAAAATCATTGTTATGAAACCAACTCCAAAATAGAAGAGAAGAGAGATCAAAGCCTTAGAAATCAGCCACTTCGAGGAAGAAATCTCCAATACATTACATAAATGAAAAATTCTTGGATGATACAAATGACAAAACCTCCTCTCTATATATAGGAGTCCATGGGGCCACAATGTAATCCTAGTGGGGCCACAATGTAATCCTAGCCGACCTAATAATGCATCTTTCTTCAATAATGTTGTTAGAGGTGCTGTTATGCTATCATAATTCTTAAAAAACTTGCGATAATACCCTGTTAACCCGATAAATCCACGCAACTGCTTTATGGTTGTGGGAAATTTCCATTCCTTAATGGATTTAATTTTGTTAGGGTCTACCCTAACACCCTCGTGAGATACAATATGACCCAGATATTCCACCTCTTGTACTCCAAAGAAACATTTGGATGTTTTTTCATATAATTGTTTCTCCTCCAATAGTTTGAGCACCCTGTCAACATGTTGAACATGATCCTTCCAAGACCTGTTGTAGATTAGTATATCATCAAAAAAATACTAGCACAAATTTTCTAAGGAAGGGTTTGAAAATGGAATTCCTCAATTCTTGAAATGTAAAAGGTGCATTGGTAAGGCCAAAAGGAATGACTAAAAATTCATAATGACCTTCATGAGGTCGAAATGTTGTTTTCAGAATATCTTCAGTCTTCATTCTAATTTGATGATATCCTAAACGAAGATCCAACTTGGTAAAATAAATTGCTCCATGTAATTCATCCAATAATTCATCAATCACAGGAATGGGAAATTTATCTTTAATAGTGAGCTTATTGAGCTCCCTATAATCTAGACACATGTGCCATGATCCATCCTTCTTGTGCACCAATACTACTGGAGTAGAGGAAGAACTTTGAATAGGTTGAATTATACCAGCCTCTAAAATTTCTAAAATCATACATTCAATTACACTCTTTTCGACATAAGGATATATGTAAGGCCGTATGTTTGGAGGAACACTTCCTGGAATCAAATGAATAGCATGATCATGATCACGAATAGGTGGGAGTCCTTTGGGAGTATCAAACAATGATTGTCCAAGACTCTTTGGAGATCTGGAGAAATAGATGATTTTGATGTTGGAACTTCTAGTGAGCATAATTATGCAATTACGCCTCATTGTTATTTCTTCAGAAGCTTTGTCATGACATTAGAGCTTATTATCTTTCCTGGCTTCCCTATGATACCCCGTAATTCGATTTCCTTTCCTTCTGAAAAAAATTTCAAGAAAATTTCTTGAAAATTAAAAGCTACCGTCCCCAAATATTGTAACCATTGTATTCCTAGTACAACATCAGCACCTCCCATTGGGATGGAAAGCATTGGACTATTCAATACATATTCCCCCATGGATAGCTTGATATTATGGCATTTTCCAGAGCAATTTATAGTTCCTCCATTTGCAACCATCACTTGACATTATGGTGCTGGGTATAGGAAACAATTCAATTCCTTGACTACCTTACAATGAATAAAATTATGGGTACTACCTGAATCAATCAAAACTATTAACTTTTTCTTCTTGATATGTCCTTCTATCTTGAGGGTTTGAGGAGTGGTAATTCCTGCCAATGCATTACATGATATGGTCGGACTCATTTCTTCTTCTTATAGGGTTGGTTCCTAGTGTATATCCTCTTCTTTTGAAGCTTCTTTTCATTTTCTTCCTCCTCTTCACAATCTATGTAAACTAATTTCTTCTCGACACACTTATGACCTTTAGTGTATTTTCTATCACAACTGTAGCAAATCCCTTTTGCTCTTTTTTCTTCCAATTGTTGTGGTGTCAACCTTGTAGGTTTTGGAAGTCTAGGAGTAGCAACACTTCCATCTGTATAGATGTGAGTGGTAGGCTTCCTTGTCACCAAAATTTTACATTCATTTTTTCTTGCCAACCTGAATGCCTTCTCTAATAAATCTAGTTCCCAAACACGAACTTCATGTTGGATGTTATCCTTTAAAGTCCCTATGAAGACATCAATCTTGTGTTCCTCTGGAATATTAGTTACCCTTATATTCAATTTTTGGAAGTCCTCAATGTGCTCTACCACTAAACCCTTTTGTTTGAGATTTATCAATTGGTTAAAGAAGGTGTTGCTCTTTATATCCTCGTAATGTTCTATCATTTCCTCTGTAAAAATTAACCAAGTGATAATTTTTTTACAGAAACAAAGCCATCGATACCATACAAATGTATTTTGTTCTAAATGTAAAGTTGCAATGTGTACCTTTTGTGTGTTTTGCACATTATTGAGATCAAAATATTACTCCATCTGTAGTATCCATGTTACGGGATCCTTGCCATCAAACTTCCTCATATCCATCTTTGGAATATGGTGGTTCTTTAATCCAACATTAGAGTTTATGAAATCATGATTAACATTTATTTTGTTCTCATCATGAGTTTCCTCTACTATCTTTTCACCATTAGGAAACATTTCTTGTATCAACTTTTCCAAACCTTCGATGTCTACTTTTAGATCATTCTTCATGTTTTCCATTTTTTCATCAATCTTAGCTTCCATGTCATCCATCTTAGCTTCCATGCCAACTTCCAGGCCATCCATCTTAGCTTCCACACCTTTCTTCAAACCATCCATCTTAGTTTCCATGCCTTTCTTCAAAACTTCCATTTCATTTTTTGTTGCTCTTTGCGATAGCGAAATTTGGTGCACTTGCTCTTGGAATTTTGATATCTCATGTTGTATTTCTTCATCTTCATGAGTCATAGTAGAGTATTCTTAAGGCTTAATGGGTGTTGAATTCCTTTTAAGAGGAATTTTAGAACCCAATACTGATATCTATGCTCAATAGGCCTCTGGACTCACCTAGAACTGATTTTTCAAACAATACTTATGCAATTTGAAAAACAATTACACACCTTTTTCTTGATTTTGAGGAGCTTGATATTGAAATTGAATTATCTCTGTGATTTCGGATACTCAATATCTGAAATTTGGCTCTAAAGTATCCATCTAAATCTTCTTTCAAATGCCACAGGTATGACCTGATTTGGATTCTTTAAGACAAAGTTATGCCCAATCTCCTACGATGACCTAATTATGGCCTAGTTCAGTAGAGTGAACTTGTACGACTTGCCACGTGTCACTGTTTCCTCCTTCAGCTTTGAAATTGATATATTGAAAACCAAAGTCTATTTTCTTGTTCCCACTTTTTACAGAATCCCAATCCGATGCTTAGAGAGAGATTTATGATGGTTTTCCCACGGTCACCTCTTTGAGATGAAATTCGGGAGCCCAAAACAATCCTAACTTCCACAGACCATATCTCCCAAAATATTGCAAACCAAGATCTGAAATTTTTACAAGAGGTTCTTCAGGCTTTCATCTCCGCTCTGTGAAAGTTTCAGCTTCTGAAACCTCGTAGAAAATAATTTATAGTGAAAATTCTGTGATGACCTATTTACGTTAAATTGAGGAGCCCGAAAAAACCCTAACTTCCACATATCATATCTCCAAAAATATTGTGAACCAAGCTCTGAAATTTTGTGAAAATGTTCCTCAATATTTTGGCTTCACACTCTAAAAATTTTAGCTTCTAAACCTTCATATAAAAAACATTATAGCGAAAATTCCACGATAACCAGCTTGGAGAAGCAAAACCCTAGAATCCAAAGCTCTGATACCAAATGTTATGAAACCAGCTCCAAAAATAGAAGAGAAGAGAGATCAACGCCTTAAAAATCAGCCACTTCGAGGGGGAAACCTCCAATACATTACATAAATGAACAATTCTTGGATGATACAAATGACAAAACCTCCTCTCTATATATAGGAGTCCATAGGGCCACAATGCAATCCTAGACGACCTAGCAATAATAATGTAAGGGCACAATAATAACAATATGGGGGCTACAGGGGTACAACAATAACAATAAGGGGGTTACACTAACAACAATAAGGGACTATACTAGTAATATAAGGACCTAACAATCATTATTCAAATTCCTTTTATTTACATCATGAGTTTCATGGACTTCTTTGTCCCCATTAGGAAGTATTTCTTGTAGAAACTTTGTCAAAACTTCCATGTCTTCTTTTAAAAATTCCATGTCCCCTTTTAAACCATACATGTCACATTTTATGCCTACTTTTAAGCCCTTTATCATTGCTTCTAGTTCAACTATGGTTTCTCTTCATGAGAGTGAAATTGTTTGCACTTAGTCCCGTAATTTTGATATATTATGTTGTTTTTCTTCCTCTTCATGTGTCATGGTAGATATTTCTGATGGATTAATAAGTGAATCATTTTTTTTTTGGGAGGAATTTTGGAACCAATTAATGATATTTATGCTTCAATATTCCTTTTGAATCACTTCAAACTAGTTCTTTAAACAAAAGTTATGCAAATTTAAAAATACACACATTTGAAGAGCTTGATTTTGAACTTGTTGATTTGGCTAACCTTGAAACTATTGTATCGTGGTGATTTAGACCTCCCGAGTTTTTAAATTCATTCCTAAGGTATCTCTCTTTGTATTCTTTCCAATACCAAAAGTTAGACGGAGATTGGATTCTTCAAAATAAAGTTATGTCAAATCTCCCACGATGGCTTGATTATGTATAATTCAATATAGAAAACTTATACAAGATTCCATGTGTCATTGTTTCTTGAACCCAGAAAATATTACATGAAAAACTACAGTCCGTTAAATTTTAGTCAACTTTTACATAATTCAAATTCGATGCTCTAGGAGAATATTATGAGGAATTTTCTTGGGACGCCTTTTTGAGAGTGAATAATGGGCTATAAAATAACCCTAACTTCCTTGGACCATATCTCTGAATATTTAGTGAACCAAGGTCTTAAATTATAACCAGAAATTCATAAATATTTCACCTCCACGTGGTAACAATTTCATGGTCTGAAGCTTCACTGAAAAACATTTATAGCGAAAAATTCTACGATATCTCGTTTGAAGCGGCAAAACCATAGGATCGAGAACTCTGATACCAAATGTTATGTATCTTGATAAAAATAGCATAGAAACATAAGAAAATATAGATCAACGACTTGGTAATAAGCCACTTCAAGGGGGAAACTGTCATTTACATCACATAAATGAACAATTCCTAGATGATTCAAATGAAAAAACCTCATTGGTATATATAGGAGTCTAAAGGGTCAAAATAAAATTAGGGCCTACATAGAAATAATAATATAAGAGCACAAAAATAAAAATAATGGACTTCTATGGGGCACACAATAAAATATAAGGGTTTCACTAGTATTATAGTGACCTGACAGTACATTACAAATATTTATTTTAAATTGTTTTTCTTTAGCATAATTCATTTATTTCTTCGATTTTTATTTTTTATTTTGAAGGTGATGTAAAACCCCCCATACACTAATCCATGTGCTAGATAGGGATTAAAAAAACCAACAAGGTAGCATACAATAATTCTCAATAAATTGTTGTATAATGTTACTTGAGTACTTTCTCAAATCCTTGCAACATATGACGTCTTCACCTATCAAGAAGAGAAAATATTAGTAATAGTCAAGAATGTATCAACCTCTCCAGAAGTGATAAAAGAAAAAAATATCCATGAACCATCTCTATAAGAAGATTTAGAAACCTTCTTTGATCATCCTTTCAAGGCTACTAAGGAGACCAAATAATCATGGCATGAATTTGATGGTGATTTGTCATTAAAACCTAATATTTAGGATTTCTCATCATGCCTATTATCAAATATCTCATGCTCTGAAGGGACCAACCACCCGACAATAGAATATCTACATACCATGGCAGAGGATGGCATACATAGTGGACTAAATGAGAAATAGAACTAAGAATATCATGAATTTATTGAAAATTGGTTCCAGATGACCATTAGATCAAAGTGTCACTCTCTTCTTCAACAATTCTTGACACCACATCACCCAAAGCATCTGGTCTCTAGGTCTCTAGTATACATTAAAGAATACTTTTCAAACCTAATTATGAGTAAATTTGTTACATTTTTATGCATATGGATTCATTGGAAATACTCCTACATTTGAAGGAGAATTCTATTTTCCAAGTAGGATAGTACTGTAGCAAATAAATGAATAAAATTTAGTAAAGATAAAAATAATTCTAGTTGTGAAAAACAGGAAACTAGAGCAACTAGACACGATTATTTCTTGAAAAATAGGCTTCCTGTCAGGAAACAATCACAATAAAGTTATGTAAGTTCATGTTGGTTCAAATATTTATTCAAAATATTTTTATTTCTATGCTCGAGTTGGTTTATGTGGGATTCCTCAAGGTAACACCTTCCAACAAAAATTGTACCATCTACTCCAACACCTTATTTGGGACCAAAATCATAGATATTTGAGTGCCTTGGATTTTTCATACAACAATGGAAAGCTTCATCACTGTCAATGAGGGAATACATCAATGTCTCTTTCCAAATCCTATAGGAGACTCAACTTAAAATCAATCATTTTTACCTATCGTAATTCACTCTTGCATCTTAAAATCAATGGTGAGTTTTCTCCCATTGGTTTACATTATCATTAATGGTTGGTAATTCAATGATTTCCCTCTATGTTCAACCTCAACAAAATTTATTCACATACAAATAATTGTACTAGATATGGATTTGTGGAAAATATTATCTAGTTTGTGAATCTAACATCAATTTGTAGTAGTGTGCCAATCAAGAAAGCTAGATCCAACCTCCAACATCATCTTAAAGTATCTTGGTTTTATTTTGGTTTAAACATTGCTAGAATCTCCAAGCATGCATATAACAGTTCAGGACAACATCAACACTCTTTTCAGTGCAAGACAACAACAACAATTCTCTATCAATGTTCACTTCATGTGCCCCACCCTTATCCAATAACAACCCAATTTTTTCCTCTGATCAGTCCTAATATGATGGTATTTACAACCTCAATATGCTTAGATCCAATAGTCATCTTAGTGAGTAATAGCCACTAAACAATTCAAAGGTAAAAAAATTATAATTATTTTTATTTATTACTTGGATAAAGGACATTTATTAACAACTTCTCATATGATTTTTATTTTCTTACTTGATTTCATTCACTTCCCATTATTATGCTATACCATGCCTTCCATTTAACTCTTTCTTATCCATCTTTTTGTTATATCCCAAGTTCCTCATCTTTATAATTCCATGAAGAAATAGTGGTTCAAGATCACAAGGTTTGGATGGCACAATGCCAATGACAATGAAAATTCCTTTAATTATGCTGGAGGAAATGCTAGGGGAGACAGTGAGCCCTACCATTTAATTCAGATTGAAAATTTTGGTTTGATCATAATGGTAAAACAAAGTATGATAGCTAGTGGATAAATCCTTTTTCTAAATATTGAATATAAAATGATAAGGGACATAAAAACTACATGTAGTGGACAGAGTCGATATTTTTTGAAGTTTGTGTTAATGTTTGCAAATCTAAAAAATCTAAAAATATCCCCATCTGTCATCAATGGATACAATTTATTTAATACCTTAAGTATGGTTACAATGTTATAGTTAGATCTTCCTTACAATTCTTGATTTCTCAAGGGACACTACAAGGAAAATACCCTCTGGCGGATGTTTTTGGGGAACCGCCCCAGACATCTGTTTCTAGCGGAGGTTACTAGAGGAGGTTGGCAGGTGGAGGTTGTTGTGGATGTTTTTCGTCTGGTGCGCTTATCATCCTAAACCGCACTGGTGCGTTCAACAAGAGAAAGCACCAGTGCACACAAAACATTGGCATGCCAGACACCATGTGCTCCGTACACACCCGCTTGGTGCATCTTATTACTGTAGCGCACCAGTGCTTTACAAAGCTTATGCATTGGTTTGTCATAAAACCCTACACCAAAACATAAATTGCCCGGTGTGGTCTTAAGAAACCACACTGGTGCGCCTATAAAACCCCTCGCAAGGTTAAATTTAAAAAAAAAAAAAAAATTACGGTCAAAAAACTGCATTTTTCACTTCTCTCAGTGCTCCAGAGCTCTCAAGCACCGATGCAAATTATCCTTGTATGAGCTTCCCTTACATCAGTGCTCCCATTGCACCCATTGCACACACTGCTTTTGTGCATTTCCCACCAATCTCCAGCTTGAATTTTGAAAAACGGTGGGAACATTTTCTTTTGAAAATTCTACAGCCAATATGCCTCCTCGACGACCAAATGTACAGGTAATTTTCTTGTTTTTCCATAATTAAGCCTTTTATCAAATTATAATTTCAAATTACCTTAAAATTAACCAATTAAAAGAAAGAAATAAGAATTTGTCGCATGGTGCGCTTGAGCCGTTCGTCTTGCACCAGTTTGCAATGTTTCCTATAAATTTACAGGCTGCACCACAACCGGTACTAACAGTATCTGCACTATTTCCAGGAAAGTACCGAAAGGTGCACTGTGTTATTTTAAAATTTAAAAAAAAAGTGCGGTGCGATTGGTTACCCGGCCACACCGTTGACCATGTGGAATAGCGGCAATGCGGTGCATTGACTTAAATATCTGCATCGGGGCGGTATTTTTGTCAGCACACTGCATTCCACATTTTGACAGGGTTAATGGTGTGGCCTGGTAAAAGACCACACTATTGACTATGTAATGACGTTAGGAGGTTGGTGCGCTAACCGAACTATATGCCCCAGGGCATAGAGTTTAGTCAGCGCACCGCACTCCCGACACCGTCCATAGTCAACGATGCGCTGAAAATTTTCAGGTACACTGCCGCCGGTGCTCTGAATATTTTCTGGTGCACCGCCATCGATGCGCTGGATATTTTTTGGTGCACCGCCGCCGGTGCGCGACAAAAAATGATGCATCAGTACCAGTTCATGCCTGGTTTTTGTGGCGCACCGACAAACTTTTTTTCCAAAAAAAATTATATATGTATACTCCTAAATACATGTATCATTTAATAAAAAAATTGTATTTAATATGTCAATAATTAAAAGACGTGAAAGGAGAGAGGAGGGGGAACAACAGCAAAAATAGGTGGACCAATATAACATGGTTCGCTTGTGGGAGGCACGAGAGAGGGAGAGAGATGCGTACCCTCGCCCTATTACAGCAACTACCCAAGGGATCCTAAGGCGGGTAGGCCTCCTCAAGTTCTATGAGGAGGCTACTTCCCTAAAGGGCCATGGTGTGTTTTTGAGACATCTTGTCCGCAGGTGGAATGCTCACTAACAGGCTTTCTTGGTTGGTCCTAACTAGTGGTACGCGCCCACTGATGAGGACATATATTTCACTACAGAGGGGTGGATTTTCCCTCGTTCCTAGAGGTTCCAATTGGCTATGCAGCAGGGAGTAAGTTGGTGTACTCCTAGAGATACATTAGCACAAATATATTGTCTCCTTCAGATTTTCAGGTCTCCAGAGGTCAGTTACGTATTGGTGCATTTGGTAGTCAGGAGGTGAGGTGCCTCTCACTTCTAATTTCGACCATTTCACATAACACCAATGACGGGCAACGCATTAGTTTCTTTCTTCTATATTATGTTGATTCTTTAGTATAGGAGCCACGACTTGTCAAGTAGTCTGCCATTTTTTTATGGCAGTTTTGTACAACCTTAGATAGATTTCGTGCTCATGCACAAGAGAGGGTCAACTTCCCTTTTGCTTCAAAGATTTTTTGTTTATATTTTGAGAGGTTTCAGGAGACGAGGCCTACTTTTGTTCGGCAGCCTCGTAGGCCGATGTTCGAGACACAGATACACATGTGGGGACAGATGATGCCCAAGAGGGGCGAGACTTAGTTTTTCGCGAGGATATCGCATGATGCACTAGAGTTGCTAGCCATTGTTGACAAGCATCCCTCCATTATGGTCCCATGTCCTTATGTTGGTTTGGATTGGCAAGGGTGTGCCAACATCCTCTTTACAGATGTTGAGTCGCCGGATGATAGAGGTAATATTAATGTTTTATTTAAATTTATTCTAACATGTTTTTTAACTTGTTTTTATTAAATTGTGTAATGAAATTGTCTAATTATTGTTGTGTACTTGTATATTTTTTGCAGACATTGGGTCTTTTGATGGCGAGGACATGCCAGCACCACCACATGATCCAGGTGTGGATCCTGATAATGATCAGGATATGCCAAATGTCGAGGATCATCAGGAGGACGGTGGAGAGGGACCTGCTCCTGCTAGTGCACCGGTACCACCTTTTTCTAGGCGCGGTAGGCTTGATAGCATATTTAGCATGGAGTTTGGCGACCAACTCACTGCATTGATTATTGAGGCGGGATTCAGGCCCGCTACTATGAGATACATACAAGCCGATGGTAGGTTATTACATATGTGGAGAGGCATGTTGCGTGACATGTATAGCCTGATGCGGCATGCCGTAGGAGCTACGAACTTATTTACGCGGCTAAGGAGGACCATTGCACGTTATAGGCATGGTCGAGACGCAACACGTGATCGACAGTCCGCGAGCAGTAATGCATCATCTAATGATGGTTCATCTCGCGTCGCACCAGATAAGTAGCCTCCACTAGCATTGAGCAACAGTCATCATGGAGAGCAGGTTGGACCATCGGCCACGTCTAGTCAGCAACCTGCAGCATCTAGTAGTACTCATGATCATGAGCAGGCTGGACCATTGACCATGTCGAGTCATCACGATGAGAAACCGACAGTTGATCTCGATCAGCATGAGGCACCAGTACCAGATCATCAAGCACGTGATGATCAGCATGTATCTGAGCTTGTCGAGGTTGCACCATTGACAAAGAAAGCCTTGACTAGTACTGCTATTGATGATGTACCACCAGCAGATCCATGACATTTATATTACAGTTGTATATTTTTGACATTATTCAGTTATATATATATATATATATATATATATATATATATATATATATGGTCCATGTATTTTATGTTCATGTTGCAGTTGTACTTAATTTACATGTTGGTGATCATCATGATGTGTATATTATTAGGTCATGTTAGATATGTTCATTTAATGTGTATCTTACAGATAGATGTGTATGTGATAGGAGTTATTTGACATGAGATGTATATTTGATGTTTGTGTTGTGATGATGTTATACAATGCTTATTGTGTTTTGTTAGATGATCATAATCACGATGATGTTAGTGAATTTGAATGTGTTTTTTAGTCGAATATGATGTTTGTACAATGGTTATCATGATCATGATATTTATTAATTAATTTAATATTAAATTACCATGATATTTATTAAATATTATGTCGTGATTGTAATTGAAATTTTAACTTTAATTGTATGTAAAATTGTAAAATTGTATTTGTATTTGTAATTGTAATTTTAACTGTAATTGTATGTAAAATATTTGTAAAATTTTAATTGTAATTGTAATATTTAATTTATTGTGAGATGATTGTAATTGTATATATGAAAAATTGTAAAATTGTCATTCTAATTCTAATTGTATGTAATATTCTAAAATTTTAATTGTAATTTTAATTGTAATTGTATGTAAAATATTTGTAAAATTTTAATTGTAATTTTAATATTTAATTTATTGTGAAATGATTGTAATTGTAATTTTAATTGTAATTGTATATATGTAAAATTGTAAAATTCTAATTCTAATTCTAATTGTATGTAAAATTGTAATTGTAATGGTATATATGTAAATTTGTAAAATTGTAATTGTAATTGTAAATTTTATGTAAAATTCTAAAATTATAATTGTAATTGTATGTAAAATTCTAAAATTGTAATTGTAATTTTAATTGTAATTGTACGTGAAATCATAAAATTCTAATTCTAATTCTAATTGTATGTAAAATATTTGTAAAATTTTACTTGTATTTCTGTGAAATGATTGCAATTGTAAAATTTTAATTGTAATTGTAATTGTATGTAAAATTCTAAAATTCTAATTCTAATTCTATGTGAAATTGTAAAATCGTAAATGTAATTCCAATTCTAATTATAATTGTAATTGTAATTGTAATTGTATGTAAAATATTTGTAAAATTTTAATTATATTAATGTGAAATGATTTCATTAAAATTTTTAAATTTGTAAATTTGTAAAATTGTAAATAATTTTAAAATAATAAATTTAGAATAATATGAATTTTTGTAACATAATAAAGTTTAGAAAATAATGCAAATAAATTCATGTACTTTAGAACTATCACTATTTTATTATGATCTTACATACCAAAAAAAAAGAACTTTATACAGTACGTCATTTTTATTGAGATCAACATAATTGCAAATTATCAAGTCAAATATTGATTTTAACATTAATTCAAAATACATATTATAATGTTTTTAAAAAAAAGAGTCTTATAAGGTATAAGGTAATTAAGTCCTCTTCTTTATAAAAACTCATCTTAAAGTATAAATATTGATGAAATAACACATGTACCATTTCACATGTACTAATTCCATTAAACAGATTTTAGAAGAATTCGAGTATATTACCATTGTGTTGCCTCTTATGGATGCTAATTCCATGAACAGATTTTAGAAGAATTTGAGTGTCAAGAATGCAATAGACAAAAAAGAAAAAACCATATTTGGACTATTTTTCATTTTATTAAAAGGTTTTTGAGATTTTTTGTGGAGTTTATGGGTTCATGAAACAGTAGACAGTATCGACCCTACTGTATTGGTATTTCAATTGAATTTTTCCTAGCAACACTATAACTGAATCTTGTAGCTATGAATTTAACAAAGAACCCATATATTTTGAGAATATGATTGAAGACTGTTGTCATATACTTGAGCACTATTCCATTTCTTCACCATATTAGAACAAAATAGAAAGAATGATTTCTTTCACCATAATAACACACAACTTTCAAAAAATAAAACACTCCATTATGTGTTTCGAGGCATTTTACGCAGATGATAGGAATTTCTATGGAGTTTTATCCATATTCTGCAATTTAATGAGGGTTGGAGGGAGCTTACGATCCTGTATCTGTTAGTAACTACACCCTTCGGTAGAACCAAAGAAAATTTAGGCATATTCCTCAGCGAAGTAGACTGGCCATAATCAATTCCTTCGAGACCTCACCAAAAGAAATAGATATGCATGTCAGAGGCTCCTATTGGCACCTTTTCTTGTTAGGGGTTTTGGAAAGGTTCAAGTTTCTTTTTCTGAAAGAAGAAGAAGTGTAGTTTTGAAAAGAAATGGCCCAAATATTTTCACAGAAAAATGTACATTTCCAACATGTCTAAAAATTAAAATATCTCCAACTTCAATAAACTACTCAAAAACAAAACTTTCCCAACCATTTGTGAAAACTTCCCACGTCTTAGCATAGCACAAGTTCACATGCCACAATTGCCCACTTGGGCCCTGTAGTATTGCATCTTCATGCGCCCCACATTTTATTCTCTCCACATAATCGTGGGGGACCTCCTGCAATAAACAAAATGCATTTGAAGAATAGTTATTTCCATCAAGAATTTATCCAATTCTAATTCTAATTCTAATTCTCAAGAATAAACAAAATTCTAATTCTCAATTTCTATGGTTGGAGTTCACTAAATTTTTGTGTACACACCTAAAAGTAATTTCGGTGAAAATGGACTTCTTGTAATCAGTCCTAATGTACATATAACCACACCAGTGTGTTTTAGTTACTGTTCATCGGTGTCGTGTTACTAATGGATGAACCGGTGTGATGCTATTAAGTGACGCACCGGTGATGAATAACCACAAATAAAAAAAGCGCAAATCTATTTTATTTAAGTAAAGAAAAAAGGTAAATTGAAAAATGTACGGCAAAATATTTTCAAGTGTAATTTCATAAAACAATTCTTTAAATACTAAACACTTTTCATTATTTCACTATTTTTACAAAAAAAATCAGCCAGAGATTTGCAGGAGACATACCTAGAGCAAGAGAGCACGAGAGCACTGTGGAGCAGCGAAATACATTCGAACATAAGTATTCAGACAATCATAATTCCAAAGCTATGGTGATTCAAACCCTGTAGCATAGAATTTCAAACGATCTTGTGATTAAATTTGAGTTATTTTTTTACTTTTTCTGTAGATTTTTTACGAAGTAAGAAAAAAATTTCAATTTATTTTTCATTTCAGAAAAAAAAATAAAAAATAAAAAAACAAAAAATCCATTTTTACCCTAAACCCTTCATTCTTTTTGTTTCTGCCCTTTCTTCTCCCTGTTTCTGTGATTTTAGAATTAGTGTTTTTCATTTTAGATTTATAGGGTTTGTATTGCTATATATAGGCCTATGACATCCAACCCACAAAACGACTTGCATAGTCGGATCCAAATCCATGTCGACCATTGCGTGAATTTTTTTTAAAAAGATTTTTTTTTTTTTATCAATGTGCCCTGGGTAACCTAGTGTACCGGTGCGCTGCATTATCCTAGCACACCATGAAATTACTTTGTAATAAAAAAATTAAAAACAATTTTTTTTAACCAGTGACACACATGTAAAATAGGGCATCGGTGCACTATTTCATTATGGCGCACTGCAAATGTGTTGTTTCGCAAAAAAAAAAAAATTATTGTGTTAATTGGTGCACCTTGTAACATATAACGCATGCACTAGGTCTCCTAGTTGATAGAGAGCACCGTATGGTGGTCCCTTGTTTGCACGGGGTGTTTATGCTACAAAAACTAACACTAGACAATTTTTATTATTTTCTCTCTATTAATCGGTGAGGTGGTTAACATGTAACGCACCGGTGCTCCTTGTTGACATAGAGCACCATACGGTCTATTATACTATTTGTGTGGTGTGTTTATAAGATCACCACACACTGACGTTAGTGCATACACCATGAATAACGCACCATTTTCTTGCGATTATTTTTTTTTACCTGAAAAGTTGACAATTTATTTATAAATATATTAATGAATGATATGGTACAGGGTTTGGATTGATAAATAAATGACTGACAATAGATCAAGTAACAAAAATACTGATAACACATCAAGAAAAGAAAAAAAAACAAGTTCTTTGTAAATTCTTTACAAAAATTATTATTTTTGAACTATATGTAAGTTTAACTAATATGTATTGTTTAATTTATATCATGCAGAGCCACAAAATGATGAAGCTCGATAATATTGTTTCTGATATAGGACCAGAAGATCATAAAAGCTTGATGGAAAAATTGCAAAAGGATGAATCAGGTGAATGAAAAAATACTGTCGATCCAATATGAGTTTCTTTTTTTAATTTTCATTAATAATATACTTAAAATTATTAGATAACATGTGTCAAACAATATATTAATTCACATATGTTTAATGTTCTACAAGGACCAATGACTCAGAAAAGGAATTTTTTTCTAAGAAAAGAAAAAAAATAGAACATGCAAATCAAAATGAATTGCTCATTAGCTCATCTAGAGTGGTGTTGGAGGTTAACGAAAGAGAGAAAAACTTTTACAAAAGTTTGAGGGATTTAGTGGAATGAATGTATAGATGTTCTTTCCACTTACAATACAAAAATCAATCCAATGATTCCAAGAACCAAATTTTATCTAAACTACAGGAAGAGTTTCCAGAGAATTGGTCAATGAGACATGTAAAACTTTTAATAGCAAAAATGTACAATAACAAAAAAGAAGGAACGTAAAAGTAATATTCCTTTAAATGTTTGTCTAAAATTATTTATAAATATCACTTTTGTTATATTTATTTTTCATATATCAATATAAAAATTAAATAGTTTATTGTCATGTTACATTTTCAGGAATATTATGAAAATCTCAAAATATGAACGAGCTGATATCAGAAATATGCCAATAAGAATGTCCAAAAAGGTGTACAAGGAGATGGTCAAAGAAATGGACAAAATGGCATCGCATGAGGAGACATATCAACAACAACGTGCTTCAAATGTAATATGTAATCATTGAATTTTTCGATCATTAGGTACAATAAATAAACAATTTAGCATCAAATATTAATTTTTAAGTATTTTCTTGCAAAAAAAAAAAAAAAATGGAACCCATTCAGCACATAAAACAGGACGACAAGGAAGAAAAGGGTTGCTATCTAAGTTTGTGAGCAATTTTTACTTCCTTATAACAACTTAACTAGATTTCATTTTTGTATTTTTTAGGTTGTTTTACAAAAATCATCATTGAATGTCTTCAAACAAGTGCTAACATACAAAGAAGAACCATCAGACAAATTGATTGAAATTGTGTTAAATATGGATTGTGAGTATATGTTGGCATATCATAAATTAATTGTGGAATTTGTAAGCATCTATCGATCTTGTTTTACTTAGCTTTTTTTATAATTAATAGAACAAAAAAATATTTAATATTAAATATATGATTTTTTATGGGGTATAAAACTTGCAGGAAACAAAGTGTGGAACTGTGCCAACAGATGAAATATTGAAAGGTGGCATGGTACATGGTTTTGAAAGAATGTATATAGTTTATGATTCAATTGTTGCTATGGTATGTCATTTCTTTTTTACTTACATTTATGTATATTATTTAATATTGCAATTTTAATTATTATCACCAATGTATATACACTCATTACAGTTTATTTTTATGTTTGTATATGGAAGGTGAAGAAGAAGAAAACAATCAACACCGTGAACAAAACATTCTTGAAAATAACCCAAGTCATGGAAGTAGCTCTAGCAGTGACAACAGTTCAAGCGAAGAATGATGATCACTATGTTTGGATATCAAAGCAAGGCGTTGTATTTTTCGAAATATTTGTCTATGAAATCAGACATTTTTTTTAATGTAATGGACATAGTGTCCCAATTGAAAGAGAAATGGATACCAATAGCTGTCCCATTTTGTATGACAAAGACTGTCTTATATATATGTGTGTGTGTGTGTGTGTGTGTGTGTTTTAATTCATTATATTGTGTTCTTCATTGTCACTATGAAATGTAACACCACATCACCTTCAACCGCCCCGTGCCACCTTCTAGATGACACGCACTGGTGCGTTAAAACCTTAGTAGCGCACCGATGAAAAAAACACCCATAATAACCTCCAGCCTCCCAGTTTTTTTAGTTGTGTTTAATTTCCGTTAAAAGCTCTGCCAAAACCTCCGTAACCATAAACGGATGTTGTAGCAAATTTTTTTTTAACAATTTTGGCCAATTTTATAACACTAAAAACCTCATTTATAACCTTCGCTAGAGGGTCTTTTCCTTGTAGTGGGATATCGTAATATGGAGGGAAAGGAGAAAATTCCAACGATAATCTCTTAGGCCAACCCTTATACAAGAAACGCTTATGTTTTTCCTCAGAACTTGGCCCCTGTTATGGTGCCAAAATCATATGTAAATTAAATGCACCTTTGGATAGATTTTATCTAGTAATGGAAGATGATTTTGATCCATATTTTTTTATTAATAACTTGTTTGACCTCTCTAAAGTGGTTTCACCATATCATATAGGACTCTTTTCTAAAAAAATTGCGGTTGAGTTCTTCTATTTATGAAATTACAATTGGGTATTTCATTTCTTCTTCTTTATTATCAATCATCATTGAGTGGGAAATTATGAAGTTTTATACAAAGGGGCTTCCTTGTTACAACACTCGTTTAGCAATAGTTTAAGGGTTTTTTGGAGTACTTGGTTTTTCTTCTGATGAGGTGGTATTCGTGATTAAAAGATAAATTCATCATTGCACTCACATTATTTGATTTAGAACCTGAGCGATTAAAATGGCACTACATGCTTTGAGGACCAGTAGGAAAAAATAAGTGCATCTAAGTCCAACAATTCATTTGATAAAGCATTGGAGCAGGAGGAGCATTGTGAAAGAGAGAGCTAAGGGCCAAGTAATGATATGCATTGATGCAGGAGCATTAGGCTCAAAAAATACTTTGTATTTTAATAGACATAGGGGTCTTGTGTTTTCAAAAGAATATTGGTTTCTTATGTAATTATTAATGTTTTTGAGTGACATTTAGAATAGATATTGAGAGAAATTTGTAAATGTTCCCGAATGATTAGAGAACATGAGGGAAGTAGGATAATTGAGATTCATAGGGATTGAGAGATTTAGGAATTAATTGTAAATATTAAGTTAGAATCAGTTTCATGATTTTATGGGATTAAAGAGGATCCTTAGGGATAAAAGATAGATTTTAGGACTTTGAGGATTTTGAGGAATTTTTTGAGATGATGAAGGATCTGAACCTAAATTAGTTCAGATTATTCTGTATAAAAATAATAAGCCTCAAAGGAAAAAGCAGACAGTAAGTAGTAGAGGTAGAGATTTAGGTTTTAGACAGACAGGGGTTTGTTGTAAGCCTACGGGAAAATTTGACAGAAAGGCCATTTATCAGAAAATTAGGCCTGAGGGAAGAAGAAACCTGCGTCAATGCTTGTTTATATATAAAGAGACTTTTTTTGAGTTATTGATTGTGTGTGAGAAATGCTCAGAGTTTATGAACAGTTGTGATAAAACTCTGCAATAGGGTTTGAATGGTGTTTTGCATACCATTGACAAGTTTAATGTAAATGTCAAGACAGATATAATGGCAATATTTGAGCTGAAGCACAATAAGGGTTACATATACAATTTGAGAAGACTAGATGAGGTTGTAGTCATCGATCACTGAAAGGATCGATGACTCGGAAGAGGAACTGAATTTTCAATTCAGTATTCGGATACACTGGACTATATGTATCAGAAGTATATCTGATCGAACAGTAATGTGGATCAGGACTGGAACAAGGGTTTAAATTGCATTGATATACTGACTCACATCAATACAGAATAGTGTTCAATTTTAAATTTCCGAGATTTGAATTGGCGGTCGATATAGAATAAGGTCCAAATTAAAATTGCCAAGAGTTTAATTGGAGTCAATTCTCATTTCGCAAAGTTGAATTGGAGTCGATATGGAGTATGGAACCATGAGTAAGTGTGTGGAGGAGCTACATTGAGGATTTCATGTGGAATTATAAGTCAAAGAACGAAGGTGGAATTGTGAGTCAATGGCAAATGAACAGTGAAGACGGTTTTGAAAACCAATAATGGTTTTCGCGTAGCAAAAGGGCAGTAAGTGGTATTTCCTTAAACGAACGCGATATCGTTTAGGAATTGACACATAGATTTTACGGTAATTTAATACTGCCCATTTCGCGTGAGTTTGGAACACCAAAAGGTGTGCAACTTTGTTACGCGATAACCGTCGGATCATTGTGTTGGAACGCAATAAAGTGTCAGCCATCCAATTGAATGAACGATGGACGATAAAAAAGGTTTGCATTAATGAAATTTTGAGTTTTAAAAATAAAGTTGAAGCTTTGATGAATGTTATGATATGTGGTTTGAAATATATGTGGGCGCCGAATGGTAAGTTTTAAAGATTAACCAAATTTTCCGATAAGGTGAGTTGGTAAAATTGTGGGCCCGATATTTTTATGGGTTTTATCCGAAGTTGAATTTCTAATGAATGTGAAACTGTGGGGCTGAAAGTTCATATGGTTATTTGTTGGCATCTTTGGTAATTTAAACCAAAGTAGAACTTTTATGTTAAGCATGGGTTCAAATGTATGAAGGTTGAAAAGGTGTATTTAACTAAGGTTAAATATATTAATTCATGAAACTGGTTTTATTACATGGTCAGTAACCATAATTTTCAAGGAAAGGAAAAAGCTTCCACATTAGAGTTTGTCCCAATTTGAAGATTATTTTGGGTAATGAATGTGACATGAAATTTTATATGGAGATTGTGGGTTTTTTTTGTTGATGCAACATCATGTATGATAAATCTAGTGATAAAGAAGAAGTGGCACTCTGAACTGCAAATTATACGGGCAAAGTCAAAGGAGAGGGATCTTCCATTGATTGGGATAAGGGAAAACTTGTGTTGGTTGATGTTGAAGATGATAACATTAATTATAATACCAAATAAAGTAGTGAACAACATATAACTCTTAAAAATCTTAAGAGCTAGGAATCATGGAGACAAAAGAAACAAAGGATGAAGGTAACAATGCAAATAAAATTCAATGAGTTCGAAAATGGTAAAAAAATTACCTCTCACAAAGTCCATAGAAATGACATGAAATAAAAACATGGATTCTCCCATTATAATAAGATAAAGTATAATATGAAAGAGGATAAATTGGAGGAAAATGTAAAAAAACAAAGCAAATTTGTTGTCGATAGATTACTTAAAAATCCATATGATGGTTGAGATGATTAGAAAATCAAAGAATCTGAAAAGGAAATACAAGGCGATATTTCTGTAGATCTTCTAGGTGGATCAAGCTCGAGGAGACATCACACAAAATATGAGAAACAATGTTTTATCTACAAAATTATTGGTCTTTTAAAACTATTGTTACTATTCAAGAGAGAATGTATATTGATAGGGGTAATATATCTTCCTAGTTTGTTACAAAATATGAAAATTTTCTTGTGGATTTTGAGAATGCTAGAGTTTTAGTCACCGACTAGAAAATTACAACAATATTATTCCTATGCTTGAAAATACCACTTAGTTGAATGTTCCATTGTTTATTGTTGTCGAAGATATTTTTGGAGAAGAATTGGCTACATTGGTTGTAAATAAGTTGGGTAAAATAATAAAAGTTGTTGCTACCAATGCTTTAGGATTTGGCAAGAGGACAATGGGCCTACTATACAATATTATTATAATGACAAGTGCAGACGTTGGTGACCTTGGTGTTAACGGGAGGATGCATATGTTCAAAAAATTGGTCTTGCAAGGAAGATTACTTTGACCAACAGTTCAACTACCATTATCATTGATGCAGTTTCCATAAAAAATGAAGTTCAAGCAAGGATTGCACAACTTAAGAAGGAATTGGTAGTGACTAACTTTGTCTATGACTCTGAAAATCTGTTAGAAAGAACTACACGACTCTTCAGAGGTGATTATTTGTTGTAGTAAATTAAATGGTTCTTTTTTTACAATTAGAATTTTCTCACATGTTGTTAATCATTTTTCTATTAAATATCTAAATATCAGGAAATAGAGATGATTTCTTTGATTTGGTTGTGAATTTGTGTTCTTTTCATGTTTCCATCAAATGCTAGAATTTTTTTAAGTTTGTGAAGCTTTAGAATACTCAAACACTACTCCTGTTTTTTTACCATTACCTTACATAGATGGAGGTGAAGGAATCCTATGATATAGAGGTTATCCAAGAGGTGGGCTCCTTAAAGACATTACAAATTTGGCTCAGTAATTTATGAATCAAAAGATAGATGGAAGTGATGAAGGCTCTCAGTATGTAAAACCAACCTTGTAGGAATAAGTTTTAAGAACACATGAGGATGTTCCTTGTGGAGACTCAGAGGCTGAAAAATTTGAAAATTTTTGTAATTATTGTAGTATTTTTTAGGATGGATTTATTTTACATGATGACATGAAAATACTTTGGCATGGAGGATATGTTTGGCTTCCATTTTGTTACCTTTTTCAATTCCTTATTTAACCTTTTTACCACTCAAATTACACTCGTAACCATATATTTCATATCCTATTATACATGTTTTCCCTTTTGAACGCAAAACCTTTTGACATATATTTTGAGGCAAAAGTTTCTTATTTTTATTAATTCGTAAGTCTCTATGGACTAAATTAAATTTAAGTTTATTTTTCTAATAATTATTTTTTAGCCTAGTTCTTGTACCAACAATTCATTGAATCCAATATCCAATTGTGTTTTGCATATTTGTACCCTTATAAAAGAAATTCGGCCACATGGGTTTTCAATCCTAGCGTGTCAAAATAAATATATGTTATTCACATAACACCTAGGTCACAAGTGTGAAGCTCCAATGCTAGAACAATGTTACAGGTCAAAGTTTTTGTAATAGCTCTGGGTTAAAATATCATGTAATAAATTTAATAAAGGAAAAATAATACCAAGGTCATGGGACACGTATTCCAAGTTGAATGTTGGGAAAAAAATCCTAGTGGGTGTTCATTTGGTTTATTATGGCTAAGGAAAAATGGAAAAGGCAATGGAAAATGATTTGAAAAGGTAAGAAGCATTAATTATCATTTTATTTATGAAAATAAAGAAATTAGGAGAAAAGGAAAGTGAAAAGTCACATGTTGCATGTGAGGAGGAAAATAAAGGAAAAATAATGGAAATTGAAGAAATTAGAGGCCTCATTAATCCAAATTCTTCTGAGGATCAATTCACAACCTTTTTTCAGTTAAGTTTTGGATCTCTCTCTCTCTATTCTCTCTACTCTATCATAATCTAGCACACTTAGAGCATTCTTGGAGCACTATAGCATTGGAGGAAGGAAGGTAAAGGAAGGACAAGAAAGAAAAGGGAGGAAAAGAGAAAGCAATAAATAGTTGGATCAAGTGCCTACAGTGAGATTACTTGTAGGTGTCGAGTTTCATGTATTATTTCCTTGCTAGTTTTGGCATGCATGTTACATGAATGTGTGTATTTGGTTCTCTTGCTATCAATGGAATTGGTTTTTCCAAGTGGCAGCAGTTTTCAACCTTGCCTTGCCATTTCCGGATAGCCATGGTGTGATGGGGTTCTTTCATTTGGTCGAGTTGGATTTTCGAATGGTTTCAAAACTGAGTGGGGTGGTCTCAGGAAAAATCACAAGGCCTAGGAATACATGGACTAGTAAAGGTGGGATTGCGATAAATCTTGGTTTCGTATACCATCGTTGGGCCTAGGAATCCTTGACTAGTAAATGGCAAGATATACGGTAAATCCTAGAGGGTGGAGATGGAAAATTTCCTCATGATTTAGGTGGAGATATCTGGAGGGATACATGCTTGTATAGGCCTATTAATCCTTGGATCGGTATATGGTGGTATTGCAGTAAATTTTGGTAGTGTATGTTTCTTTTTTGGGCCTAGGAATCCCTTGGAGGGATATACAGTAAATCCTAGTCATATTGGTGCTTTCTTCGATCCTAGAAATCCTTGAATGGTTTGGCGGGATATGCGGTAAAGCCAGAGAAGAGTCATTGGTTTTGTTGTGAGTCTCACATTCATGCTTGGAATATGGCACAGGGGTGAATGGCTGAAAGAAATATTTGGTTCAGCCCAATCTATGGTCGGGTGGTACATGGAAGTCCTTGAATTGGTTGGGTTTTTCATATGAATAATAATAATATTTCATCTTGAGTTTTATGAGAAAATTTGCTTCTTATTATGTGATTTTAATGGTTGTTATATCATTGTTAATTTGTTGGTTATATGTTGGTTATAAGCATATTTTATGACAAACTTTGGCTATGGATCTCATCATGTTTTTTTTTAGTAGATGTAAATTTAATGAATGTGTGACCTAATAGATGATAATGCAGCTATTTTGAGAGGGCATTAGACCTTCTTGATGAATCTCAGGTAAGTATGAGGTACCTATATAGAGATGTATTTATATGACATGTACATTACATGTTTATAATGTGTTTGATGAAATGCTTTTCATGATTAGGATGAGTCAGTTCAGGTCATTGTTCAAATTTTACATTAGAGGCCTTGTCTTCTTGTTATTTACCATTCCTGAGATTTTCATCAAGTTCTGGGAAGAGGCTTGGGTCGTAGCCTGAAAAGGTGTCTTAAATATAGGGGTTGTTGGCACAAAACTGCCTGAAAAATACTACAGCCACATGGAGGCCTTGTTTTGGGAGTGACTGGAGGGTTTCAGTCACAAGGAGGGCTTTTCTTGGGATCAACTAGAGGTCAGCTCAGTTAAAAATCAAATTAACTCAGGGGTTGGGCACCTGGAGTGGTTGGTTAGACCTGTAGGGTCTTGTAGCTCCTGAGGAAGGCTAATTTGGTATTGGTTTGTCGATTCCACTTCCTTAATTGTACTTGGGGAGTTGAATCATATCATAGTAACTCTTCATCACATATTTACCCCAGTGGGCCAGTTAGCTTTGGTAAGAGTGGGAGGAGGGTGTTACAGGGTGGTATTAGAGTGAGTTCCATTCTCTTTGGGTGATGTATGGTTTCCATTCTCTTTGGGTGATATCTAACACCACAAAGTGGTATCAGAGCATGGTTCTCCCCTTGGAATGGATGGGAAAAATGTTTTTTTCATGCATGCAAGTAGGTCATATATGTGCTTGAAGTGTATGCACGGTGATGATCATTGTTTCAGTTGTGTTGTCATGTAGAAGTTGAAGGTGTTGTTGTTGGGATGTGTTTGGCATGAATGCATGTCGGTTGAATGTGCATTTTTTGTGTATTTTTGTTGTCTATGTGGATGTATGCATGCATTTTCATGGTTATATTTGTTGTGCATGAGGCCATCGTATGTAATTGGTATTGTCATGCATAGTAAATCGATAATGACTGAGATGATGTTGATATATTGTTATGATTATGTTGATACATGTATTGTGCTAATCTGGTTGATATTGAAGATGATATTCCCTCCCCTAAACTATACTGATTTATGTTGATTATGTTTATATTTTGGTTTAGCTAACATGATATACTTGTAGGAAGAAAGGAAACGATGACTAGCAAGATTGTAGACTATAGTTCATGAGATTCTCCCTATATATTAGATGATTAGCATGGTGATGGGTACCCTCCTGACATAGCAGAAACACTGATAATTTTCGAGGAAAAAAGAAGAAGTTGCAAAGAAGATAATGACAAGATCATTCAGGCACGAGAGAAACAAGTAGAGTTTAATGCAGTTATCCTTTAGAGTAGTTAGATTTGCATATACAGGAACCACATAGGATCAGCCATGGGTTGGACGACAGGACTAATGGGGCATATGGTAGCAGGTCTCATGGTGGGCACATGTAATATAGAGATGACACGGTCAAAGATGGTAGGTTCTTAGATACACTAGATAGGAGAGGAGATGGGTACATGTTCTATTCTAGTCCTGGTTCTAAAAGGTACCATGGTTATCATCCTTATAGGAGGAGTGATAGGGGATATTCTCCAAATGAGTTTAATAAATCCAAGCCACCTACCTTTGATGGAGATTTCAAGAATCCGGAAGATGCAGAGGCATGGTTACTTTGGATGAAGAAGTTATTTGAGTTGCATGGTTACATAGGGAATATGAAGGCCAAAATAGCTATGTTCAGCCTCAAAGGGAAAGCAAAAATTTGGTGATAATATGTGAAGTGGGTTAGAGATATCAAGACAGAGGAGTTGAGTTTGCAAGAATTCAAGAGACTTGTTAGGAAGAATTTTTTTCAGATAGACACAATGATCGTAAAGGCAAGGAATTATATGAGGTAAATATGGGATCCATGATAGATGAGTATACGACCAAGTTCCTGGAGTTCTTGAGGTATGTACCATATCTTAAGGATGAGAAGTCCAAATTTATTTGTCAGTGGATTACCATTAGCACTTAAATATCATATTGAGTATGATTAGCCTTAGTCACATGAAAAAGTAATTAGAAAGCTAAAGCAATGTTAAGAGAAATCAAAGCATAAGACAAAGTCTCAGAAAGGTTGGAAATGGAAAGACAAAGGTAAAGGTAAATTTCAATTGAAGCAAACAAGACCTTAGGATGTAGGTGAGAAAGAAAATTTTGTACCTTACAAGAAGTTTCATGGACCTCAGCTTGGATTACAACAAAACAAATATGATGGTAGGAGACAATTATAGTGTTGTACATGTGGTAAGGAGCATCTTAAGAAATATTATTCGCAAAATTATGGTGGCAAACCTCAGATCTCTAGTGCTCAGGAACTACAAAAAGTTAGGTATGTTGGACAGAGAATTCCACAGATTTATGCAACATTGGATTACAGGTCAGTATATCAACATGAATCTATTTTCGAGATGGATGATAATATTTGTGATCAAGTTGTTTCTATTTTGATTGACCCTAGATATAATTATAATTATGTTAATCTTGACATGGTGGATAAGTGTGCTTTGAATAAATAAGTACATACAAAATATTGGTTAGTGTAGTTGGCTACAAGTACAAATAAAAGAGTTCATCACTAGGTAAGAGCTTGTGCATTTGAGTTGAATGATATGACTACATAAACACATCTACATGTGCTTCTGTTGGGATTTGTTGTGTAACCAGCTCCAAAAAGAGAAGAAAATAGATATAAATGCCTTAGAAATGAGCCACTTTGAGGGAGAAACCTCCAATACATTACATAAATGAACAATTCTTGGATGATACAATTCACAAAACCTCCTTTCTATATATAGGAGTCCATGGGGCCATAATGTAATCCTAGTGGGCCACAATGTAATCCTAGCCGACCTAACAATAATAATTTAAGGGCACAATAATAACAAAATGGGGGCTACAAGGGTTCAATAATAACAATAAGGGGCTTACACTAACAATAATAAGGGACTATACTAGTGATATACGGACCTAACATGCCCCTCTCCTTCAAACAAGTGTTGTCCTCAACGCTTGATTATTTCTTGATGCTTCTGTATAAAATTCTCATCCTCCCATGTGGAATCTTTTACAGGAAAGTTCTTCCACTTGCTAAGATACTCTGAAAATAATCGTACTTGTCGAGTTATTGTTTTTGTGACTGCTTCATAACTTCTTTCGATGTCATGTTGATCTTCTTGTTGTTTCATTAGATTCTGCACCAAAGTTGGGTTATCCTTTGAGAGTTGGAGAACTTGTTGTTGATGCTCGATGTGATATTCCACTAATTTATCATCCATATTTGCTATTATTTGATCCTTCAAAACATCCAACTTAGCCTCCATTTCTGCTTTTAAACCATCTATTTCATCTTCAATTGCTCTTCGTAAGATCAAAACTTGTTGCACTTGGTACCGTAATTTTGATATCTCATACTGCAACTCTTCCTCTTCATGCGTCATAGTATAGCTTTTTGAGGGATTAATGGGTATGGAATTATTTTTAGGAGGCATCTCATAAACCAATACTAAAATATATGCTCAATAGGCCCTTGGAATCACTTCAAACTGATTTTTCAAACAAGATTTATGCAATTCGAAAAAACAAATAAACACCTTTTACTTGCTTTTGAGGAGCTCGATATTGAAATTGAATTATATCTGTAATTGAAAATCTCCAACATCTTAAATTCAGCCCTGTAGTAGCCCTCTGAAGCTTATTTCAAATTCCACAAGTCTGATCTAATTTGGATTCCCCAAGACAAAGTTGTGTCCAATCTCCCACAATGACCTAATTTTGGATTGGTTCAGTAGAGAAAACTTGTAGGACTCGCCACGTGTCATTGTTTCGTCCTTTGTCTCTAAAATTGATAGCCAAGAAACTAAAGTCCGTTTACTTGTGACCACTTTTTACGGCACTCAAATCCACTGCCCAGAGAGAGAGTTATTGAACTTTTCCCACGATCACCTCTTTGAGATGAAATTCAGGAGCCTGAAAAAGCACTACCTTCCACAAATCATATCTCCAAAAACATTGCGAACAAAGCTCTGAAATTTTTTCACGAATTTCCTCAGGATTTCAGCTTCGTACCATATGAATTTCAAATTCTGAACCTTCGTATAAAAAAATTTATAGCGAAAATTCCACGATGACCTGTTTAGGAGCTTGAAAAAAGACCTAACTTCCACCGATGATATCTCCAAAAATATTGCGAACCAAGCTCTGAAATTTTTAGACAATCTTCCTTAGGATTTAAAATTCACACCCTAAAAATTTCAGCTTCTGAAACTTCGTAGAAAAAACGCTATAGCAAAAATTCCACGATGACCTATTTGGAGCAGCGAAACCCTAGAATCCAAAGCTCTGATACCAAATGTTGTGTAACCAGCTCCAAAAAGAGAAGAAAAGAGATATAAACGCCTTAGAAATGAGCCACTTTGAGGAAACTCAATACATTACATAAATGAACAATTCTTGGATGATACAATTCACAAAACCTCCTTTCTATATATAGGAGTCCATGGGGCCATAATGTAATCCTAGTGGGCCACAATGTAATCCTAGCCGACCTAACAATAATAATTTAAGGGAACAATAATAACAGAATGGGGGTTACAAGGGTACAATAATAACAATAAGGGGTTTACACTAACAATAATAAGGGACTATACTAGTGATATAGGGACCTAACAGGATCATACAATATTTTTTGGGGTGTAGATTAGTTGTATCTTCATAGGACCAAGGTGGATTTTTATGAAAAGTATATTGAGTGCTTGGATGACAATGGAGAACAAAGAATCTTGCAGGGTAAGAAAAATGCAACATCATTTATAATGGTTACATCTATGCAGGTGAAGCGTAGTCATAGGAAAGGGTGTGTGATATTTGAAAAACATATTTCTAGTGATAAAGGTAAGGCTTTTGAGGATGTAGAGGTATTGAGCAGGTACTCATTTTTACAGCAGTTTCAGGATGTATTTCCCGTGGAGAATTCAAAATTTCCACTTCACAGGGAAGTGGAATTTTCTATTGAGTTGGTACCAAGGGCAACACCAGAATCAAAGGTACCTTACATGATGAGCACACCATAGTTAGTGGAATTGAATTTATAGCTGAAGGAAACTTGAAAAGGGATACATCAAGCCAAGTGTATCACCTTGGGGTTCACTAGTGTTGTTTGTAAAGAATAAGGATGGTACTCCTAGCTTGTGTATAGACTATAGGTTTTTGAACAAGGTGACCATCAAGAATAGGTATCTTTTTTCAAGGATTGATGACTTGTTTGACCAGTTGAAGGGAGGGGCGGTGTTCTCGAAGATTGATTTGAGATCATGATACCAACATGTATGCATTAAAGAAGAGGACATCTACAAGAATGTTTTCTGGACTAGGTACATGCATTATGACTTTGTCATAGTTCCATTTCATTTTATTAATTCTCTAGCTACTTTTATGTGCTTGATGAATAGTGTGTTGTGTCCTTATATAGACAAGTTTGTTATTGTTTTCAATGATGCTATATTGATATATTCTAAGAATGAGCAAGAGCAAACCGAACACTTAGTAGCAATATTGTGATTGCTAAGAGAGCACCAGTTATATTTCAAGCTTAGCAAATGTAGTTTATTTTAGATAGAGGTACTTTACTTGGGGCATGGTGTTTCCAAGGAAGGCATAACAGTGGATCCGTAAAATATCAAATCTATTACGGAATGGGAAACTCCTATGAATGTGGATGAGGCCGTTAGCAGGTTATTATAGGAGGTTCATCAGGAAATTCTCATGGAATGGCTATCCTATTACATCATTGTAGAGGAAATGAAAGAAATTTGAATGGACAAAGGAATGTGCAACAAGTTTTGAGCATTTGAAGCAGTTTCTTACAAAAGCTCAAGTTCTCAAGATTGCAGATCCATATAAAGATTTTGTGGTGTGTAAAAAATCCTGCAAGAGAGGCCTTGGTGGAGTCTTGATGCAAGAGGGACAGGTGGCATGTTATGAATCGAGGAAATGAATGAGCATGAGCAGAATTATGTGACACATGATATTGAGTTGGAAGTGATCGTCCATGCATTGAAGATGTGGAGACATTATATTCTTGGTAGGAGGTTTGTATTGATGGGCAACCATGGTGGATTGAGATACCTATTCGACCAACCGAATTTGAATGCCAGGAAATATAGATGGTTGGCGATGATCAATGAGTTTAACTTTGAGATTAGGTACAATAAAGGAAAGGAGAACATGGTTACATATTCTCTTAGCAGAAGAGTACAGGTAAATCATATATCAACTATGATTTTATATAGAACATATCTACATGATTAGATCTTGCAGGCAGTACAACAGGATGAAAGGTATAGAGAGCTTAGGCACAAGTTAGAGTAGGGTACATGTGATCAGGATGTGAATTTTTGTCTGACATCATATGGTTTGATCATATTTAGGGACAAGATCTATGTGTCGAACAATAATGAGCTCAAGAAGCTTATCTTGAGGGAATTTCATGTTAAGTAATATTCAAGTCATCTGGGATATCAAAAGACATTAACAATGGTGAAGAAGCTATAATATTGGCCAAATATGGAGAATGAAGTGGTAGAGTTTGTGGCTAGATGTTTGGATTGTCAACAGGTAAAATAAAATTCTAAGCATCCAGGAGGATTACTATAGCCGATTCTAATTCCATAGTGGAAATGGGAGGTCGCATCCATGGCTTTCACTACAAGTTTTTCGAGGACATCTAGACATTATGATTATATCATGGTTGTGGTGGAAAGTTTGGAAAATGAAGTACACTTCATTCTGGTGAAGTATATGTATTCAGCTAATGATGTATCACAGGTATTCATCAGGGAGATAGTGAGGTTGCATGGGTTTTTTATGAAACTAGATCAAAGAATAGAAGAAAAGATAAATCAACGACTTAAAAATCATCCTATTCAAGGGGGAAACCTCCTAATTACATTACATAAATTAAAAATTCTTAGATCATATAAATTATAAGACCTCCTTGGTATATATAGGAGTCTAAGCGATCACAATAGAATTAGAGCCTACATAAAAATAATAATGTATGGGAACAACAATAATAATAGTGGGCTTCTATGGGGCACAAAAATAACAACATGGGGGATACATGGGCATAACAATAATAATAGGGGGATACACTAATAGTAACAATAAGGGGAATACACTAGTATTATAGGGACAAAACATGCCCCTCTCCTTCAAAAAAGTGTTGTCCTCAACACTTGAGTAGTTCCTGATTCTTCTATATAAAATTCTCATCCTCCCATGTGGAATCTTCAATGGGTAATGAGATACCTTGAAATTAATCGATTATGTAGCTGTCAGGTTCTTGTTTTCATGATTTCTTCAGGCTCAGATATAATTTTTCCTTCTTCCTTAAGTTGTGGAAACACTATTTGAACGAGGAGATTGTCACTTATAATATTATTTAAGCATGAAACGTGGAAAATTGGGTGTACTCAGGAAGATGCAGGAAACTCCACTTTATATGCCATAGTACCAATCTTTTGCAACACTTTGTAAGGAACATAGTACTTGGGTGATAATTTATTATCCTTCTTAGCTTACTTGAGGGACATTTTTTTGTATGGTTGTAGCCATAAAAATACCCAGTCACCTACATCAAAGATTCTTTCACTGTAATGATGATCTTCCTGTTGTTTCATTCGATTTTGTGCTAGGGTGAGGATATCCTTTAAGAGTTGGAGAAATTGTTGTTGATGCTCGATGTGATCTTCCACTGCTTGAACCTTAGAATTTTCTCTTAAAGATGATGTGATTGATGGTGGATGATATTCATAATGTGTCATAAATGGGGTCATTTTTAATGCAGTATGGAAGGAAGTGTTATACCACCATTTAGCAAGAGGTAACCACTTGACCCATTGTTTTTTTTATCATATGTAAAGAAATGAAGATATCCTTCTAAACATTTGTTTACTATCTCAGTTTTTCCGTCAGATTGAGGATGATAAGATTATCTATGTGTTGATTGAGTACCAAGACAAGAAAATAATTACAACCAGAAATTTCCAGTGAAAATGGGATCTATGTCACTTACAATAATATTTGGGTTTCCATGCAGCTTTTGAATTATTTCCATAAATGAAGTAGCAAATATATTGGCTTTAAAAGGATGAGATGCTGCAACAAAGTGTGCATACTTGGTAATTATATCAACTACCACCATGATGACACTCTTTCCTTCATAATTGGGTAAACATTTGATAAAATCCATTAAGACCTCCCCCAATGTTGACTTTGAATGGTTAAAGGTTGTAACAGACCCAAGGTTTTAATTGTCTCAACTTTATTTTGTTGGAAAACCAAACATTCTGTTGCAAACTTTTGAATATTATATTTAAGTCCATCCCAAAAAAATTTCTTCTTGACCATGTGGTAAGTTTTAAAAAATAATGAGTGCCCTCCTAAGTGGGAGGTGTGGAATTCCAAAGAATATTTTGCTTGAGTTGGGAATTCTTACAAATATATAAGTGATATTATTATCATAACAAATCATTTTCCACCTAAATGTATCATATGTAATGGGATCTTATTGCAACCTTATAATGAGTGTCTGCTCCTCTTCATCATTCTTCCTTTCATCCCTTGCTTTGGTTATCAAATCAGGTTGGATAATAGAAATGTCACAAATAAATGCTTCCAAATCCTATTTTTCTTCCCTTTTTTGCAAATGATTTAAAATTCATAACCCAACACCTTTGTAACCCATTTTTGTTCTCTTATGAAGATAATATTTGTTCCAAAAATTATTTAAGCCTATCATGAAGTGTTTTTACCTTGAAATGTCTTCCCATTAGGTAAGGTCTCCATTTCTTTAGTGCATGTAGTATTTCCAACATTTCCTTCTCATAAATAGGTTTTTCTAAATACTTTCCTTTGATTGAACGAATTTCAAAAGAAATGGGGCTTCTTCTTGCATTAAAACAACACCAATTCCATTTCCTGAGGCATCACATTCCACAATAAAGGTTTTTGTGAAGTATGGTGTAGCTAAGACCGGTGCTTGGCACATTACCTCTTTAAGATGTTCAAATGCATTAGTTACTTATGGAGTCTAGTAAAATTCATATTTCTTTAGTAATGTTGTTAGAGGTGTCGTTATTAACCCATAATTCTTAACAAACTTACGATAGTATCTTGTCAACCTAAGAAATATTGAAAGATGTTTTATGTTGTGGGGATTTTCCATTCCGTAATGGCTTTAATTTTGTTAGGGTATACCTTAACACCCTCATGAGATACAATATGACCCAAATATTCCACCTCCTATACTCAAAAAAACATTTGGAGGCTTTTTCATATAATTCTTTCTTCTCCAATAGTTTAAGCACCATGTTAACATGTTGAACATGATCCTTCCAAGATTGTTGTATATTAGTATATCATCAAAAAGTACTAACACAAATTTCCTAAGGAAGAGTTTGAAAATAGAATTCATCAAACCTTGAAATGTCAAAGGTATATTGGTAAGGCCAAAAGGCATGACCAAAAATTCATAATGAACCTCATGAGTTCTTAATGTTGTTTTCATAATGTCTTCATTCTTCATTCTAATTTGATGATTTCCTAAACGAAGATCCATATTGGTGAAGTAAATTGATGCATGTAATTCATCCAACAATTCATCAATGAAAAGAATGGTAAATTTATCTTTAATAGTGAGCTTGTTGAGCTCCCTATAATCCAAACACATGCACCATGATCCATCCTTCTTGTGCACCAATATTACTGGAGTAGAGAAAGAACTTTGACTAGGTTGAATTATACCAACCTCTAGAATTTCTGCAACCATGCGTTCAATTTCACTCTTTTAGGCATATGGATATATGTAAGGTCTGATTTTTTGAGGAACACTTCCTAGAATCAAATGAATAGCATGATCATGATCATGAATAGGTGGGAGGCCTTTGGGAGTCTCAAATACCTTGGAATGATTGTCCAAGAATTTTTGGAGATCTAGAGAAATAGATAATTTTTATGTTTGAACATCTAGTGAGCATAATTGTGTAGTTATGCCTCATTGTTCTTCCTTCAAAAGTTTTCTCATGCCACTAGTGTTGATTGTCTTTCTTGGTTTCCTTACGATACCCCTTAATTCAACTTCCTTTCCTTCCCAATTTTTTTTAAGAAACGTTCTTGAAAATTAAAATTTATCGTCCCCAAAGATTGTAAACATTGGACTCCTAATAAAACTTCAGCACCACCCATTGGAATGGAAAGAATTGGAATATTCAATACATATTCCCTCGTGGTTAGCTTGATATTATAGCACTTTCAAGATGAATTTATAGTTTCCTCCATTTGCAACCATCACTTGACACTTTAGTGTTGTTTATATGAAGAAATTCAATTATTTGGCTATCTAAAAATGAATAAAATTATGGGTACTGCGTAAATCAATCAACACTATTACATTTTTCTTCTTGATATATCCTTTTATATTGAGAGTTTGAGGAGTGGTAATTCTTGCCAATGCATTGCAAGATATCGTCAGAATCATTTCTTCTTTATCTAGGGTTGGTTCCTGGTGTATATCCTCCTCTTTTGTTGTTTCTTGTTCCTTTTATTCCCCCTCTTCACAATCTATGAAGAATAATTTATTCTTAGCACACTTATGACATTTAGTGTATTTTATATCATAAATGTAACAAATCCCTTTTGCTATTTTTTCCTCCAATTGTTGTGATGTCAACCTTGTAAGTTGTGGAAGGCTAGGAGCAACAAAACTTCCATCTTTATAATTATGAGTGGTACACTTCCTTGTTGCCATAATTTTTCTTTCAACTTTTCTTGCCACCCTAAATTCATTTTCCAATGAATCAAGTTCCCAAAGTTGAAACTCATGTTGGATGTTATCCCTCAAATTCCCTATGAATACATCAATCATATACTCTTCCACAATATCAGTTACCCTGATATTCAATTTTTTGAATTCCTCAATGTGCTCCTCCATTGAACCCTTTTGTTTGAGATTAATCAATTGGCTAAAGAAGTTGTTTCTCTTTGTATCCTCACAATGTGCTACATTTCCTCCGTAAAAATTTACCAAGTGAAAAGTGGTTTACAAGAACAAATCCATCGAAACCATACAAACTTATTGGGTTCTAAATGTAAATATGCAATGCGTACCTTTTGTGTGTGTTACACATCATGGAGATAAAAATATTGCTCCATCTGTAGTATCCATGTTGCTAGATCATTTCCATCAAAATTCTTCATATCGATCTTTAGAATGTGGTGGTTCTTAAACCCAATATTGGAGTCTCTAAAATCATAATTCATATTCCTTTTTTCCTCATCAAGGTTTTCATGGATTTCCTTGTCACCAATGGGAAGTCTTTCTTCTAGCAACTTTTCCAAACCTTCATTTAACCCCTCTATCTTGACATTCATCATTTCATCCATGTATTCTTTTAAGCCATCATTCAAAACTCCCCTGTACATTTTTATATCTTATATATATTAAATCCCATGTCCATTTTTATACCATCCATATTAACATCCATCATGGTTTCCAATTCATTTTTTGTTACTTTTTGTGATAGAAAAATTTGTTGCACTTGGTGTTGGCTTAAGGGGTCCTGACCTAGGTTCAGAGTTTATGGATAAACCAAAAAAATCTCCAACTAATCGCCCTTTCATAAATTATCTTCTTGCGTAGACCAAAGTCTCACTCGAAGCAGTATGGGGGGGTGGTAGAATCAGTTTTTCTCACCCCGATAGATAATTTAATGAAGTGGTCCTCAACAAAGCCTAAGTGAACCTATATAGAAGTGTGCAATAGCTATAACATAAACACATAGATAATGCTATATTAATAGTGTTTGTTTCAGCGCATACAACCAATCAGAACTAGATCTCGATCTAATTAATGTAATACTTAACAGATTTCAATACTCATGCATAAACATATCCATTAGCTCTACGCATTCATCAATAAGTAACCAGACAATGTGATCTCATCAAAGAATAAAAAATAAGCATAACACAGAGATTTCTCCAAAATTGTTCCTTCTATTAATTATTTGGATATGTCAATACATCATATTTCCTTCAAATCACTTACAAAACCCTTACAATCCCTTTCGCGCACATATCCAGTAGGAGCATTTTACCCAACCCAAAACCCTTACAAACACAAATATTATCAAAACATCAATATCACATGTCACTTGTATCACTACTTAGATTAAACAAACACTATCTATTTATAATATGCCTAGCGTGCAGATACTATGGTCACAAACCATAGTTTGAGGCCCATATTTTACATTTAAGCTTAATTATATCCAAAATTGGGGAAAAAGGCCCTTTGATTACATCTGTGTAGCACGCACATACAAACATACAAAAAATCTCTTCATAACTTGTGCCTCAGGGGACCCTGCTCCAACAGGCCCCCAACACAAACATGTGACTCATCCCGAGTCACTAAGGCGCTGCTGCTCTCTCCTTGGTTTTGTCTTCGAGCATGTTGACAGAAGTATGGAGAGGGAGAAATAAATCAAGGCTCTACATTGTTACACCCTGCACCTACTGAACCATTTTATATGTCATAGACCCTTCAGCGGCCATCTCCACATTGTGTTGGGTCTACTGAATAATATTGAGTGAGTTACCCAACATATGAGAGAGTTGCAGTACCTCCTCTACCCATGGTTGCATACGTTATTTGAGCAAGCTCTTTTCAATTTCTGCCTCGAGTATACAACCTTCTTGCAGACGAGAAAGTCGCCATGTGATCACCAGTGTGGGTGCTACTATGAGTATTTCCTCATATTATTACTCATTGGTGTTAAGTGTGTTGTGAGGCTATTGCACGGCCAGATAATTATGAAAAGAGGCCCAAATGTCCATGGCCTCATTCAGAGACTGGTCACACTAAGTGACTGCAGCGGCGATACTATCTTGGGCCTCCTTAACCTCTGCTGCTCTCTTTACGCGAACCTCAGGTGGTGTCTTCGGCTGTAACTTGGTCCGGAGATTCACAATTGGGTGATCATATTCGGCTCAAATGGTGTGAGCTTCTGCGCATGCAGCCTTGATTGTAGTAGCTATTCCATCCAACTTCTCGGTGGATGCAGTTGTGGCTACAACCACTAGAATATGTCGACACACTTAGTTAATCTTGGCTTCCAGTGCAGCACGTTGAGCTTCTGATTCTCTATATGTTGCTTCGTCCTTTCGTTGTTGCTCATGCGCTTGTGCAGCCTGCTTTTATGCATCCTTAGTCTGCGTATGCATGGTTTCTTCTTGGTACTAGAGCTCATCAACAATAACTGAGTGTAGTAGATGGAGTTTTCCTACAGGAAACACGACAAGGTTAACATGAACATCACATGTTCTAGAAAATTGAGTGTGTTGGCTCGCGTCAATTGGGATTTTTGGTAGGGGATTATGAACAAAGCGCCCCTCCCTGAATGATGGAAAGGATACATCCAAAGTTTGTGCACTGGTCTGGCTCGCTTGAATCACGCTCGCCTAGATCTGGCTCGCTTGAACTTTAAATTCCTGTATTCTAACCTGTACAATCTCTAAGGTTGATTTATATTGGACATTCATGTATGTCCATCAATATTCCTATGCTGAGGTTACTGTATTTGCGATCTCATTGAGATCATCCTCTGTAATTTTCAGAACTTCCTGTCCTATTTTCTTAGAACCCTTCAGCTTTTTGGGCGATCCACCCGTGGCCTGTGCACCGCGCTTTGTGCCTTTTGATGTTGCTGCTTCAGTTTCCTTACGTGAAGAGCCATTTTTTTCTGGCACTGTGGTGGCATCAACGGTTTCTCTCGTTATCGTCGGTGTAGGTTCCTTCTCACCAGGTTTTTCTATGATAGTTGGTGGTACTATTTCGGCAGGTTGTTCAGTAGCCTTCTCTGTTGATTTACCTATTGGAGTGTGCGGCTGAGTTAGTGGAGTCAACAAGGCCGACGATCAGTTTGTTGTGACTCTGATAAAATCATATTCAGTCACCAAGTAAGGCAACTCATACCATACACCCTCCATAACGTCATTCGCGCGGACGTGAATGTTGTGAAACATAGCCTTAAATTCGACTACCATCTTGTCCTGTTCATACAGAGTCAGGGACAATTGTGACTTCGACTGTACTTCCTAGTATAAGCTTCCATCATACAAAACCCAGAATATCTTGTTCTCCTTCACACACAGTGGGTCATAGGAGTTCCAGAGTGTTGTGTAGCACGCAGTTTCGCACATCGACTCCTCAAGGTCAGGGAACTGTGTATCTTCAGGAGTCTTCCACCCAATGAGTGCGATTAACAACAAGCACCAAGAATAATGACAGTGCTTTCCCTCCTCTTGGACCTCACACACGTTTTCAAGGCACTCCTTATAGAGATACGTGCACCAATTATATATAACTCCTTTTTCCCACCTTCCAGCTAGCGCAATCACATACGCGGCAACTTCCTTTGGCCGACACTTGCGCATCATCTTGCAAGCCAAGATGATCGTGCCAAAATGGAACACAAGGTCGTTAATCTCTTCTACCATGAATGCCTGGTATTTGCATGTAACATCATACTTTTTCTTGATTATGTCTGCTAGTGCTTTCTCCCATGCTTTCCCTCTGAAATCTGCCATAGGATCGGCCCCCTTGTTTGTAAATCCTGTGATTCTGTGAATGAGTTTTGCATCAATTGGGATGCGCTCTCCCAACCATAGCGCATTTTCATTTACCAACACCAATAATTATCTGACAAAGATATCATTAATGGAGTTGCTCCCAAAATGACGGATCTGCAAGAGATTGAGTAAGCATGCCTTGTGCAGATCGAGAATTTCCCTTTTGGGTTTGAGGTGCACCAGACCACTTGCATATGGAACTGGATCGAGATAGATCTCTAGCACGAGCTCATGGAAATTTTCAACGTCTACAATGTCTGAATCATCAAATCGTAGCTATGGTTTTTAGCAAACATATCCCCTTCCATTGGGACATTTTATGGGATCAGGGGCACCTTGATACCTACGCGCACCTTATCTAAGTCCTTCGACACCTTAATGGTCGGTTTTTGTAGCGCAATGTAACTTGGTAGTCGCGAGAAGGGGGCTACCTCTACCACATCATCATCCCCTTCTTCAATAGTCTCTATGAGTTTAGGCATAGGTTTCTTCTTTTCTCCGGTGGAATGACACGATCTGGGGATTTTTCTCTCGGGGACTTCTACATCCTATATGTTTGGCCCTTTTTTGTTTTAGATGGCGCAGGGATCTCTACAACGAGAACCGCCTACATAGCAGGGTCATATCTAGGTCTAGTGGCTATCATTCTACTCTGAATTAGGTACCTTAAACCAGCTTGGCGCAATTATTCCTCAAACACGGGATCCAATCATGACATAGACGCAGTGAAGGAAATGAAAAATAAAGAGCTCAGAGCATAAAAATCACTTAGAACGCAAAGGGAATTATTTCAATCCTAGGGGTCATATTTATACATGTGGCACATCTGCAATGGCTCCTTGGGCATTAATGAGGTTCCATTACTGACAAAATGGTCCCAAATCTGGAAAAATCCCCTCATTAAATGTATCTTGGACGCTCCTAAAAATGGTAATAATTTTGTATTATCCAATTTTACTGTTCCAACGCCTAGTTTTTGACACTTCTGCACACCAGTCAATCCCTTGGCACAGATACCGTGCATGCGTCACACCTTACTGCGCATATAATCCATAGCTAAGGATAACCATCTACAGACTATCCCCCCAAACACAGGCTTGTTGACCAGGTAATTCAAAGAATATCGCATAGTATCTGTCATATCCCTTAGTAATTGCAAACTTCTTTGACATTCATCATCCCAGTGGAATGTCGCACCTCTTCTAAGTAATCTGGTCATGGGCACAGTGATTAATTCATACTGGGGAATGCACTTTCTCTAGTATCCCGTAAGGCTCAACATGGAGCACATTCGTCTGAAATTAGAGGAGATGGAGGATCCATTGATTGTGCACGGTTCCCTAACTTCTACTAGTGCCAAGTGTCAGCAATGCACAGTCTCCCTTATCTTTGCCTTAATGATCAAAGTTGCACCAATCATATCAAACCCAATTTCAATGCTAAAGGTAATAGTAGAACTATCTACCAGCGCAGACCAATCGCTAGTGCCTCTGCGCAGCTCTGTTTCCAAGTACCATTGAGTTGACACCTTTCCCAATGTATGAATAAACATGTGTGTTGGGGTCCTGTGATTTGGCAGATTGGCATGCCAAGTGACAAGGAAACATGCAAACCAAGCTTTAGAGCTCTATGATCTAGCCCTCCTAGTCTCAGAGAGGGATCTCTCAATATGTTTATTAGGATGTGTCTTGAATGTTTTGGTAGTTAATTTTAGGCTAGTTATGAAATGCAGGGTTGTTTGTTTGTTTGGTTGGATAGATATGTTTCATGCAGTATAGATAGAGCATGGGAATCTACAAGCCATTGGGCAATGGAGTCATGTGGAAGTATAAATAGTACTGAATGAGAAGGAAGGGAAACCAAAGGGAAAGTCTAACTTGGTCAAGGTTCTGTTGAATAATATAGGTGAAATGGGATGAACATTAAGGACCAAGAGTGAAAAACAAACCAAACCCTTTCACAATGACTTAAAATATTTGGGGAACGTCCTATTTCCTCCAGTAAGCTCACTGTTTTTGACTTAATCAATATAAATACTCAAAGAAAAGGAGAAATGCAGACTAAAACCTTCTAAATGAATTATAGGATTAGGGGAACGCCCTATTTCCTCCTATAAGTTCACTGTTGAGGGCTAAATCAACACAGACATACAATTGCATTCAAAGAAGAGGGAACGCCTTGACATCTAGGACTGCAATCGTAAGGACCTTCAACACAATAATTACAGTAAGAAATAGAGGGTATGATTGAAACAGACCTCACTGTCAAACTGCAAGCACTAATAATCAAAGGGAGATTTCAGATACAATATTCAGTGGTAAAGAAAGAGGGAACGCCTAAACAGTCTTTAGCACAACTAAATTAACCATTTCTTAAATAAAACAAAATGAATATTTAAGAGAGCTATTAGACTTCCCTGTCATATTCAGTAGCAGAAAAGATATAAAAATTGAAGGATAAACAGGTCAGAGGTGCTTCTAAGATACATTTCTCTTCCTAAGCTTTTTATCCTACTGTAAGTCAAAGCATCATGGAACAAAGTGATAAACGGGAAAAACATTAACAATAAGAGATTACTTCACCAAAACTAGGCTCATGGATCCAATGTTCCAGCCTCCTTCATCAACAAAAAAACAGAGACTTCCACACTCCTTCAGAACACCAATGCTTCTTCAAAGCAGCAATCTATGTATTACTTCAAAAATCACCAAATGGAAACCTTTTACAATGAGACTTCAAAGAGTCTTTATAGAGAAAATGGGAAAGGTAGGTGAAGAAGGTTTTAATGATCATTAGAGATAGGAGAGTGCATTCAAATGCTCCATCCTGTGTCATAAACATAACATTAAATTCTAGATAGGATCGATAACTTTGTAGCTTGTTGAGACCATTTTGATATGACAAAAATCACCGACAGGGTGTCCTTGAGAGGAAAAATCATCTAGAGTGGTACTGTTATCTTCTTGGTGTGATTTAAGTGAAAGAATGGGCTATCAGGACTCCCATACTTCTAAATAACTTCTTCTGACAATTCGTAGTAGCTTCTTTGGTGTAATAACTACTTGGCAGGCTTTTGAGCATGGAGATGGGCTATGTCTGTGTCAGTCAACTTCTGTACCAATAACTGCTCTTTTCCTTTTTACTTCGATCTGTTTTGGCTATGTTTATGCTTTCACTCTATTGATTGCTTGAACTTCTTTTTTATTGATGCCCTCAAAGGTTTTATTAATCTTCTATGCCTTTGTTTTATGCCACCGGATACATGATCCTCATCTTTCTGAGTGTTCTGTGTACAGGTGGAGGGTTTTGCTGAGCAGGATGGTTGGTGGGGGTTCATGGGTCTGATACATTGATTGACATGACCTCGCCTTCTGTTCTGGTCTCCTTGATGTTGATTCCTAGCCCTGAGACTGCTATCTGAGCCTTTGTGTCACTTTTGTGACTGTAAAACATTTGTGCTTCATCGGCCATGGAAAACCTGCAAACATACGATAAACTTTTTATGAAAACCTGGGGGATTGGTTTAGATTGCTTGCAGAGGTTCTAGGGTGGAGGAGCAGTGAGGCGGAATGTGATTGCAATGGAAAATCAGGAAAAAACCCTGGCAGAGCAGCTAACCAAGTGCAGTAAGGGTCTGGGTGCGATGAGGAACGTGGACCATTAGATCAGGATGATCTACGGTGGAGATATTTTCGACAAGTGTAGCGGGAGGGAGATGGGAAACAAATGAAATGTTATCGCAATATAATATGGGTCGTGCGATCTCAAAGATTGACGGATAGGATTAAATCGGGAGCGACGTCGTGGAGGGCGGTGGTATGGCGCAAAACCGGAAATGGTTTTCGCGCAACAAAATGGGGGGAGGCAGTAATTTTCGTTTGGAACGTGATTCCATATATTGACTGACACGTGGATTTCTAAAACCGCTTATATCGCGCGAAAGTAGCGCACTGGGAAGGAGGGGTGAAAATCGCGCGATATTGCGCGTTGTTCGTCGGATCTAGGGTCACAGATCATATGGTGGAGGAGAAGCGTGATGGATGAAGAGTTGCGCAGGCGGATGAAGTAGTAGGCCCAGTGGTGATGTCAGTATTTTGTCGTGGAGCGGAGAAATGGTTCTGGCGGGTCATAAGGTGGGGCTACGTGGCAGCCGTTAAATCTACGGAATCAACAGCGGAGGTTGCATCGGGGGTGAAACGTCGGGTGAAACATTTATAAAGAAAAAGGCACATTCGCAGAGAAATATGAGGAGAGGAGGGCTTACGGATAAGCACTTGGGTGTGGTCCCATGGAGGGAAAGAACCGAGGCTGGTGGGTGACTTAAGCCCTCGGGGGCTTAATACCCTTACAAAGCAGAAGACTATTTTTTAGGCCAAAAATAGGGATTTTAAGGCCAAATGAGGGTTCCGATAAGCTTAAATCAGGGATTTTTACAACCAAATCAGAGGAAGATAACAGGTAAAAAGAAGGTTAGGGTGTTTTTATAGGTTAAATGAAGGTATTTTGAGGGATTTTGTGAGAGTTAAATGGAGAGGTGAGTAGTGAAAATGGAACTCCATAGGCATCTTTTTCTCTTGGTAATCAACAGGTACTTGAGGGCTTATAGTGAAACAGCTGTGAAGATTAATTCAAATGATAAAGAACATCATAAGACTTCAAAAGATGATAGGTTTTCAAAGGAAATTATCTCTTGAAGGCTTGAAAACAAATTTAGCCACCACTAGGTATATCAGAAATTATAGGTGGCTAACAATGTGAACCCATTCAGGCCTTGGTTCTACACCCCATACATGATTCCACTTGGTGAGATGTCCACATGTATCCTCCTTGCTAGAGTATAAGTCCTCTTATTTAATGATTGGGCGTTCAATTGTAACCGCATCATCTACGCACATTCCTCCCAATATCCCATATTCTCCTTATGTTTTTCCCACCACATTGCTGGAGTAGCGCGCAAGCCAAGATCCAAAGCTTGGAACCTCTGGTCTACTAGCACAGACCTTTTCAGTTCTCCTAGAAATGTGTTTACATCATTTGATCCATCATAGTGTGTAAATAGCGTACCTCGGATGTTATGCAACATAGAGCATAGGTCACACGATTGCAACGTAGCGCAGCCACCTCATGCAGGCAGTTCTGCCAATTCTCTAGTTCTTCATTAGAGTCTGAAGAGAAAGAACTATCCTTCTCCCATTTAAGATTCCCATCTGCTATCAAATTAATCCAGTCTTCCTTGCGCAAAGTTAGCTTATAAATTTGATCAATCTCATCCTCAGCATGCACTGGTTCATTATACCTTTGAACTTCTGCGGGATCTAAAGGAATGATGACCCTAAATCCATTTTTCTCAAATTCCATCCTTATTTTCTTCAGGTTGATAACACCATCCATGTCAATGTCCCAATCCAATCCTAGCAGTACAGGATATGGATCAGTATCAACAATCTGTATGACTTCAAAATCTTCCAACACCTTAACACCTTCTATATTAACCACAAATTTTAACAATCTCCCCAAGGGAATGATCTTCTACTATTTAGCCATGCGCAGTTGGATAGTGGACCATTCTAGCATTGGTTCTCCCATACATTTCCAGGATTTTTTAGGTATAACATTAGCATTTGATCCCAAATCTAGAATGACTTGGAACATTTCATAAGAACCGATCTACACAGTCAGACACATCTTTCGACCCATTATTTTCTTCTTCTTATAGGTTTTGTTGATTGTGCATTGTTCCACCAGATGTTGTTCTTTTTCTACGCAATTATCTATCAATGCCTGCAAATTTTCAACGGCCTTTTTGTTGCGCAATAACTTTATACATGCTTGTGAAAATGGCTTAATCCATTCCTCTCCTCCAGCTCCCTTCAGTTTTCTGCCACTTGTTGAAGTATCTCCTTCCGTGAATTATTTTCTTGCTTCAATAAAAGTTTCTTTTGTGTGCTGAAGAGTAAGGCCTTCTTTTGTTTCAGGTGATTTTCAAATCCATACATCAGTGGCAGGTTGCTTTCTTTTATCTTCATTGGTAGCTACACCACTCCTGGTAACTAAATTCACACAAGGATCTTCCTCACGAGTCTTTATGTGAACCATCTGAAGATGTTGCATTGGAGTATTATTTTCTTGAGCAATCAAGACAACGAAATCTTCTATAATTTGATAAAATTGTCTACAGTACCTGCAGGACTGTCGTGTTGGATTCGAACAGTCGCGTGCATAATGATCAGCGTCACCACAGTTTTAGCAAATCACTTGTCCTCTTTCTCTACTAGATGATCCACCTCCTCAGCCTCTTCCTTTGCCTTGGAATTATCCGCGCCCGTAAGGGGATGCTGGTGATGTACGCTTAAACTGCATTCTATAGATCTCAGCTTTGTCCAAAATCATATCATAAGTCTAGAAATGCTTCTCATCATGCCCTAATGACGAACAAAACTTTCAAAATGGATGTTGTAAGTCAGGTTGATACTTTCCAATCCTCAGGCAAGAATCTGTATCATGTAGTCCATCAATCTGACATATAGTACACCATACAGGTCTCTTCAATGGGCTAGGACCTACAGCATTCAAATTGTTGTTGAAAATAGGACATTGGTCTTTATGATGCCCATAAGCTTTGTATTTGATGCACCATACCTTTGCGCAGACCTCCTTGCCTTTGTCTTGGCGCAGACTTTGAATTTCCAGATGCATTACCTCCGACTGGTTATGAATCTATTGAGTTCCCAATGCAACATTCATTGGGGTAGCTTCTAGTTTCATTGCAACTTCTACAGCCTTAGTTTTTGTAGAAATTGTTTGCTAACTTAATGGTTGGCACAGATGCAGGAGCAACATAGTAATGAACCATTATTTATGTTGAGTATCATCAATCACAAATCCACCATCTCTGATGGTGCGCTTCAGTCTTTATTCAACCTCTCATACATATTCATTAGGTTCTTGACGGATATCCTTCATTTCTATCACCAGCTGCGTGTATGAATTAGGTTTCTTAAACTGCTCTTTCAGGGTTGATTTAATTGCTTCTAGAGTAGCATTAGGGTTTTCTTGCACATACCTCATGTACCAATCTAGCGCGTGATCTTGAAATGCAGTAGCCAACTATACTTTTCTAATATCAATATTGTTCACTTGTTGAGCTTGCCACACGACCTCAGTCACAAACCAGAAGTGATCAATGTCCTCATTGCTAATTCCTATGAAATTAGGTAACTTCATGGATGCATCCATATCTAATTCACGAGGGGGTGGAGGTGGAGGTGGATATGGACTATGCTGTGGGGTAGGTGTTTTGTGATGTGAGCTCAAAAGTGGAGTGTATGGAGTGGGAAACAGATTCAAGGGCTTCTAAGGTGATGGGATTTCTTCTTCAGAGTCACTCTCTGGTTCAGGTTCACTATCAAATCTAGGCTTCAAAGGGCTATAAAGGACTTATTTAGAGTATTCTTGATAAATTCTTCCACTATGCATAGCTGAAAATATTTGATGGATTCAACCAATATGTTCACACAGACAACCCTAGTCACACAATAGCATTTCCAGTAATAATTTCAATGAGCGCAAAAACTAACCTCTAAGACCCTTGAAAAACCTTCTTTCTGCTTCAGAATATGACACAAATTAGTCAACAGCAAATTCAGTCACAAATCTACCTAGAAGGAAATCGATCCAATGATCTACCACACGAGTGATCTTATTATCAAATTTCTCTACTTGTTGGATCAATTCAAGAGTCCACTCAATGACTAAGTCGTCTCTTATGTAGTGATGGAACTCAGTCAAGCGCGACAACCACTCTTGTAGTTCGTGCGCAAAGGAACAAAAGAAAATTTTGTGCACTTTTGTATAAATATACTTATGTACCCACTATTCATTAGAAAATTTAGTACTTTTATTCTCTTGCAACGCAAATTCAAGGATATTTCTATCCAACCAGTCTTGTAATTCGTTGCGCAATAGATGCCACAACATCAAATCTCCCTCAAAATGATGATCCCGGCCCTGGCAACGAAACCATTTGTTGGCTTGAGGGGTCCTGACCCAGGTTCAAAGTTTATGGATAAACCAACAAACCCTCCAACTACTGGCCCTTTCAACAATTATCTACTTGCGTGGACCAAAGTCTCACCCAAAGCAGTATGGCGAGGTGATAGAACTAGGTTTCCGCACGCTGAGAGAGAATTTAATGAAGTGGTCCTCGACAAAACCTAAGTGAACTTATACAGATGTGTGCAATAGCTATAACATAAGCACAGAGACAATGTTACAGGAATAGGGTTTGTTTCAGCGTAGACAACCAATCAAAACCAGATCTCGATCTAATCAATGTAATACTTAACATATGTCAATACTCATGCATAAACATATCCATTAGCTCTGCTCATTCATCAATAAGAAACTAGACAGTGTGATCTCATCAAAGCATAAACAGTAAGAATAAACAGAAAATATACGCATAACGCTGAGAATTTGCCAAAATTGTTCCTTCTATTAATTCGTTAGATCTGTCAATACATCAGCTTTCCTTCAAAACCCTTACAATCCCTTCCGCACACACAGCCAGTGGAGTCTGCACACAGCCAAGACTAGGTCTCCGCACACACAGCTAGTAGGAGCCTTTTACCCAACCCAGAACCCTTACAGACACAAATATTATCCGAACATGAATATCACATATCACTTGTATTACTACTTAGCTTAGACAAACGCTATCTATTTATAATACGCCTAACGTGCAAATACTATGGTCTCAAACCAGGGTTTGAGGCCCATATTTTACATTTAAGCTTAATTATATCCAAAATTGGGGCAAAAATCCCTTTGACTACATCTGTGCAACGCGCACATACAAACGTACAAAAAATCCCTTTGGAACTTATGCCTCAGGGAACCCCGCTCCAACACTTGGTCTCATAAATTTGATATATCATGTTTCATTTATTCCTCTTCTTCATGTGGCATAGAAGAACTTTATGGTTGCTTACTAGGTGTGTCTATTTTTTTTTTTGGGGGAGAATTTTGGAATCAAACAATGATATCCATGCTTCACTATGCCCTTTTACTTCAAACTGAATTTTCAAACAAAATTTATGCAAAGTTTTAAAAAGTACACACCTTTTTTTTCTTTTTAGGATATCAACATTGAATCTGTTGTATCTATGTAATTTCGGATCTCCAAGATCTAAAATTTCATCCTGTAGTATCAATCTGAGTCTTCTTTCTAACCCCACAAGTCATACCGAGATTAGATTCTTCAAGAAGGATTTATGCCCAATCTCCCACGACGTCCTGATTATAGACTAGTTCAGTAGATCGAACTTGTATGGAATCTCATGTGTCATTGTTTCAACCTTAGGCCCTGAAAATGATATGCAAAATAACACAATTTTTGAAATTTTAGTCGCTTTTTATGAAATTCAAATAAAATACTCAGAGAGAACGTTATGAATATTTTTCCTAAGTCACCTATTTGAGATGGAATTATGGAGCCTAGAAAAACCATAACTTCCTTAAATCATATCTTTGAAAATATAGTGAACCAAGATCTGAAATTTGTACATGAAGTTCAACAATATTCAACTCCATGTGGTTTCCATTTTAGCTTCTAAAGCCTCGTAGAAACAAAATTATAGAAGAAATTCCAAGAGGATCTGTTTGAAGAAGCGAAACCCTAGAATCCAAAGCTCTTATACCAAATGTTATGCAACCAGCTCAAAGAACATAAGAAACGATAAATCAACGAATTTAAAAATTCCTCTTTGAGGGGGAAGCCTCCTTTACATTACATAAATTAGTAATTCTTGGATGATACAAATGATAATATCTTCTTGGTATATATAAGAGTCTAAGGAGTCACAATATAGTCAGAGCCTACATAACAATAATAATATAAGGGCACGACAATAACAATATTGGGATTCTATGGGGCACAATAATAACAACATGGGGGATACATGGGCACAACAATAACAATAGGGGCTACACTAAAAATAACAATACGAGGAACACACTAGTATTATAGGAACCTAACAGTGTTCGGAATAATATTGTGTCAGAAAAGGATGCTAAGTTCATTTCCAAGTTTTGGAAGGAGTTTTTTTGTAGGTATGGGTACAGAGTTGGCCTTCAACAAAAATTATCTTCGCGGACATATAGATAGACAAAGAGGGTCAATAGGATACTGAAGAATATGTTGAGGATGTATGTGATGCATCAGTAATGGAAGTAGGAAGAGTATCTTCCACTGGTTGAGTTTTCTTACAAAAATGGATATAAGGAGTCGTTGTGGATGATTCTAGAGAGGCACTGCATGGGAGGATTTGTAATACTCCTATCAATTGTATTGATCCATGGAATATGGTATTGATAGGGTTGGACATGTTGGCAGACATGGAACATGAAATATAGGTTATCAAGAAGAATTTAAAGGAATTGCAAGACAAGAATAAAATTTATGCAGATCAGCACAGGGAATTTAAGGAGTTTCAGGTTGGGGAACATGTGTACTTGCGCATCGAGACTAAGAAGATATCCTTGAGGATTGGATCATGTGCAAAGTTGACACCTCTATATTACAGGCCTTTCAAAATCGTTGAGAGAATTGGACTAGTGGCCTACAGACTTGCACTGCATCCGACAGTGAAAGTCCATTTTTTCCATGTTTCATTGATTAAAATATATGTAAAGGATTTTGATCATGTTATTGATTGGTCTATATTGCAGGTGGATCAAAAGGAAAATTCCAACTAGAACCTCTGTTCATTTTGTAGAGATATATGTTCATGCTCTAGAACCGAGAAATCGAGCAAGTTAAAGTGTAGTGGAAACACTTTGGGCCTAATGAAGCTACATGGGAGATGGTTGACCTAATGCAAGCTATGTATCCTTCATTGTTTTCCAGTTGAGGAAAATCAATTTTGGTATGTATACACACACACACACACACACACACACATATATATAGGTGTTTGTGTGGATGTAAATATCGCAATGAGTTGTGTTATAAAGCTCCAATAAGTGGTATAGGTGTCATGTTATTATGTTTTTCATGTTGTTGTTTCTTTTCAACCGGCGAATCATTTTAAATATTGCATCAAGCTAAGTTATAAATATCCATGGGCAATATATTTTGGTTTTCAGTGGTCTTGTTGGTTGTAGGTGTCATAGAACACCGAGGACGGTTTTCCCCTAAGGGGGAGGGGTTTGTAACAACCTTAGGTTAAAATATCATGTAATAAAGTTATTAAAGGAAAAATAAGACCAATTTCAAAGGACACATATTCCAAGCTGATTTTTGGGAAAAACAACCTAGTAGGTGTTCATTTGGTTTATTACGGCTAAGGGAAATTGGAAAATGATTTAAAAAGGAAAGAGGCATTAATTAGAATTTTATTTATGAAAATAAAGGAAATTAGGAGAAAAATAATGTGAAAGGTCACAAGTTGCATGTGAGGAGGAAAATGAAGCAAAAAGAATCGAAATTGAATAAAATAGAGATCTCATTAATAAAAAGGCTTTTGAGGATCAATTCACAACCTTTTTTTAGTTCAGTTTTGGAGCTCTCTCTCTCTCTATTCTCTATACTCTCTCATACTCTTTCACACTTAGAGAATTCTTGGACCACTCTAGAATTAGAGGAAAGAAGGAAAAGGAAGGACAAGAAAGAAAAAGGAAGATCTAGATCAAGCGGCTATAGCAGGATTTCTTGCAGGTATTAAGTTGCATGTATGATTTCCTTGCTATTTTTGGCATGCATGTGCGTATTTGGTTATCTTTCTGTCAATGGCATGGGATTTTCCAAGTGTGATAATGGTTTTTAACCTTGCCTTGCCATTTCTTAATAGGCATGGCGTGATGGGGTTATTTCATTTGGTCCAGATTGATTGTCGAGTGGTTTCAAAACATAGTGGGGTGATATCAAGAAAAATCACAAGGCCTAAGAACCCCTGCACTGGTAAATGTGGGATTGCGGTAAACCATGATTGTGTATACTGTCATTGGGCCTAGGAATCCTTGACATGTAAATCGCAGGATATATGGTAAAGCCTAGAGGGTAGAGATAGACAAATTCCTCGCGTTTTAGGTGTAGATATCTGGAGGCATCCATTTTTGTATAGGCCTAGTGATACCTAGACTGGTATATGGCGGGATTGCAGTAAATCCTAGTAGTGTATGTTTCTTATTTGGGCCTAGGAATCCCTTACGAATCCTTTGGCGGGATGTATGGTAGATCGTGGTCATATTGGTGATTACTTAGAGCTTATAAATCCTTGATTGGTATGGCGAGATATGTGGTAATGCCTGAGAATCATGGTCAATTTTTTTTTAGCCCCACATTCATGCTTGGAATATGGCACGGGGGTGATTAGATGAAAGAAATATTTGGTTCTGCTCAATCTTTGGTCAGGTGATACATGGAAGTCCCTGACTTAGTTGGATTTTTCATATGAATAATAAGAATATTTATTCTTGATTTATATGAGTAATTGTGATTTTTATAATGTGATTTTAATGGTTGTTCTATCATTGTTAATATGTTGGTTATATGATGGTTATAAGCATGGTTTATGACATACTTTGGTTATGGCTCTCATCATGTTTTGTTTAGTAAATGAAATTTTATTGAATGTATGACCTAATATATGATAATGCAACTATTTTGAGATGGAATCATACCTTCTTGACTAAAAAGTATGAGATCCCTATGTTCATATGTGTTTATATGACTTTTACATTACATGTTTATGATGTGTTTAACGAAATATCATTCATGGTTAGGATGAGTCAGGTTACCTCTTCATTCAAGTTTTGCATTATAGGCCTCGTAATTTTGTTATTTATAATTCCTGAGAGTTTCATCAAGTTCTGGGTACAGGCATGGGTCATAGCTTGAAAAAGTGGCTTAAATATCGGGATCGGTAGCACAAAATTGCCTGAAAAAGATTTTAGTCGCATGGATACCTTTTTGTGGGCGTGACTAGAGGGCTTTAGTCACATGTAGGGTTTTCCTGAGAGATACTGGAAGTTATCTCAGTTAAAAATCAAGTTAACTAAGGGGTTGGGCACCTGGGGTGGTTGGTTAGCCCTTAGGGGGTCTTGTACCTCCCAACGAAGGTCAGTTTGGTCTTCGTTTGTCGATTCCACATCCTTAACTGTACTTAGGGAGTTGAATTATATCATAGTAACTCTTCGTCACATATTTATCCCGGTGGACCAGTTAGCTTGGGTAAGTGTGGGAGGAGGGCGTTACAGTTTCCAAATAGTCAACTCGAGGAAAAATTTTTGAGGCCATGAGGGAGAATCTAAAAATGATTGAACATGGGTTATGTTCCTAGTATGGTGATTTGGTTATTCCATGAGCCATTTTATAAAGTATTGAATGGTTTGGGAGATATTCTTGGTTCTTTAATTTCAATCTGCCTAAAATGCACAAATTTGCCCAAATTTAAAAATAATGCCCAAATTTGAGGAAAACACCAAATCAATGGTCAAGAGAGAAATGGGGAAATGAATCTAAGCCATGATTAATCATGGAAATAATTTTTTATATCTTATTTGTGTTTTGGGGAGAAAATAACCCAATTTTACCTTAGATGTTATCATTTGTTGATATGCATCTATCACACAAATGAATAATTCTAAGATTGGGGGAACAGTTTTAATCCACCCCATTGCTCCTCTTGTACAAATATTCAAATGTAGAATATAGCTAAGGATGTTATAATTCATTATTTCAATAGGATTTGGAAATGGTGGTTGATTAGAGGTTCATTGTGGCAGCAAGTACATGTGTTACCTTCTTGTAAACATAGCTAATTTTCCTTTAATCAATGTTGCTTGTTCCTAAGATTTGGTACACTAATTCATTCTAATATGATTTCTCTTGGCGACATTATTCGGGCTATGAAGGTCCCCTCAATCCTAGGTAATGATCTACCTCTTTATTTTTCTAGTTTAGTTCAAGTTAATTAGATTGTCTTTATTGTCAATACATTGATTTATGTTTTAATTCCTTGCCTTTAATTTTAGTACTTGATTGTGAGAAACTAACCACTAGAATTATAATCCTTTGTTCTTTTAAATCCAACCTAGTATTAAATGCATGAACATTGTCTCATAGAGTGAAAGATTTCATTATGGGGCTTTTCGAGGGGATTTAAGACAAGGACTTGCATACAATCTTTAGTTTTAGTGTGTTTATCAATATTCAATATTTTCTTATGCTCATGTAATTTAGTTGTTAAATTTAATAGATCAATGGTTGTTGACATTAGGATAGATTATGGTTTTGATCCCTCATACACTTTTCTTGCATCTCCAATACATTAGGATAGATTAGGGTTTTGATCCCTCATGTACTTTTCTTGCATCTCCAATTAATCTCCCTAGAATATTCTTATTAATATACACAAATCTTAATTTGAGATTTATTTCCATATTAAATCATCTTTTGTCCTTTTAATTGAATTCATTAATTCAAAAAAATATCATATGAACAAGTGTCATGTGAAATAAGTTATGATTTTTTGGGTATGTGGTATTGATAAGCCATGGTATTGGCTCATGGTATTGTAACAAAGCCTATTTATAGATTATGAATCTCCATGATAAAGTGGTATTGAATCTCCATGGTTAAGAATATTAATTGAATAAATTTAATTTAAATTTAATTATCAATCATTATTAGGTAGATGGTAGAGATTTAGCATCCATAAAATATGCTAGAATATTCATAATACTACACACATATCAATGATTAATATTTTTTTTATTTTATTTTTGGGTAATTTGAACCTTGAATCTCAGAATTATCAAAATATGTCATAACAATCACCAATTGAGCTACATTCAGTTGAATGATCAATGAAGATTTAACTTTGAGTTACTTATACTCTTTTAATTACTTTATCTCAAATTAATTTATTGAAGAAAATGCCATATCACACATGTCATATTGTGTATGTGGTATTGATAACTCATGGTATTGGACCATGGTATTGTAACAATTATTTACGAGTTAATAATCTCCGCAACAAATATTTAAAACTTATTAAAGAAAATTCCATATCAACAAATGTCATATTGGGTATGTGGTATTGATAAGCCATGGTATTGGCCCATGGTGAAGTGGGGATGAATCTCCATGATTAAGAATATTGATTAACTCAAATATTGATCCATTTTATAATTAATAACAATAATAATATAAGATGAATAATGTGAAATGTATCTTGGGTAAGTGTTTTGATATTTATCAAAAATTGATTTATTTCGACAGTTATAGCCATTTAATTTATATGATTAAGCTAATTATAATTTTTTAAATTTTAGCAACTTAAAATACATGATAAAGTAAGTGTTTTGATACTTATTATAAATAAATATCTATTACCAACTATTTAATTTATATAACTACACTAATATATATATTATTTTAAAATTTAAAAAAAATTCAAAACTTAATTAAAAATTAAGTATATAATTAATTCTTTGGAAATAAAAGAAGTGCATTTACACTCTTATTAATATGTCATAAGAAGTACATTTACCTCTTCTATATTAATATGTCAAAAGTGTTCCAATCTTTAAAAATTATCAATTTAACCAAAAAAAAATGATAATTTAAGGAAGCCTTTTAAGTATTTTTAAATTCACGACATGTATATGATTGTTAATCGTTGTTCTTATTTTATACATTGATTTCTATATATTGATACATGGAGAAATGAAATTCTACAATGTGATTACTTTTATTAACATTGTCTTTGTGATTATATTCATAATTTAAATTATGTACATAAAAAATAATTTTGAAAATTTTCTAATTAATTGTTAACTTATCATTATAATTCTTATATTATTAATGAATCACTTATGTGGAACTTTCTTTCCGGAGGAGAAAAACATATTTAATTTGGAAAAAAAAAAACAATATGCACATGTGGTAGCACCAAAAAGTAGCTGGAGACGTCTTGCACAAACGAACTCTATCTCAATTACTAATTCATCATTTATGGCTTAAGAATATTAAATATGTCCAAAACTAGGTCTTTACATATATCTTCCAAACATATGAGAGCTGAAAGTATTTACCCATAACTTTGGACGTTTGAAAAATGATAAACTTGAATCATAAGCTTTTGAGCTCTCTATACTTATCCATTTGTCACTTTAGTTAACTAAGTAAATATTCGACGAATTGGGACAAAGGTTTAGCTACCTCCACTTAGAGAGCTCTTTTAGTTCAAAATGTTTATCTTCAAGTTATATCTCTTCTTTTGAGAGCACATCCGCTTCCTTATTTTTCTCTCTATAAATGTGAGAGAAAGAGACCTAATGGAATAACGAACACACATATTTTAAGTTTACTACCGAATGAACCAAAAAATTTATGATCATTTAACTTTTATTATTCATCCAATTGATAACAGGAAGAGAATATTCCATGGCCTACAATATCTTAAGATATTGTTTACATGTGAGTGTTAGCCCTCTAATTTTCTCTCTTTTTACAATTTTCCCCTTTTTAAATCATAACCATTTACCTCTGTCATATCTCTTTTATGCACCCTCATCTTGCACCAGTCCAAGCACGGTGACATATTTCATATAAACTTAATTTTTCATATTTTTAATTCAACTTAACATTTATTAATTATTTATTACATGATTTCTTACTTTTAACTATCCTTTGTAACTTATCGATATCTCCTATGTTTGTTTTATAGTTAGAGAACTTACCGTGACTGTTGATCCTAGTGCAGGATCAGATTTTGCATCGTTGCCAACACAGCAAATCCTTGCAGCAGATCTGAACCTCCTTGATCACCGCCTTGCCTTGAGCCACTTCAACCACGACAACAGAGTAATCCAAAGGCAGCCGAGACCAAATCCGTGAAGTGCGAAAGCTGGAGAAATTTAGCTACGGCCATTTCTGTTAACTGTCTAATTTTGAAGACCGTAAAAACTAAATTCTGCATTTAAGTTATGTAATCAATTAAAGGATCTATTTTGGCCTCTAGCCAAAGGTCTATATCATGTATAATGTAAATAGGATGAAGGAGGAGAGTTTTTGATAAAAAGAAGAACAAGACCATAGTCGAGAGGTGGTAGCAGGTCATTGTATTTTGTTATCGCCCAAATCTGGGTTGGACAATGTATTAACGCATGTATTTGCCTCAGTGAATTAATAAAAGGAGCTCTGCCTCATGTTTCGAAAATTATGTTTCTGTATTGAGTTGATGAACTGATTAAGGTACTGAGCAGCGTTTCCATTTAAAAGGGAAACGTGTTGGTTGCCTAGGGCCCAGCCAACCCAGCACGTTTACCCCACTTATTGTTTTCTTGCAATTTGTGTTTACATTGTCAAGTGTGGTTTAATCTTAAGCATATGTATTCCTGTCTGAGTGCAAGCAGATCCATTGTGTGAAGTAGATAACTTTCATTTTCCTGCACTTGATTTCAGATTGGTTTTCCTCCACTTGGTCCAAGCAGGGGAAATAACCCTACACCAGTGCACGTTGATGTGATATTTCCTTTTCCTGCAATTTCTTTTCCTGCATTTGATTTCAGGTTGGTTTTCCTCTGGCTGGTCCAAGCAGGAGAAATGAACCTGCACCAGTGCACATTGGTGTGATATCTCTTTTCTGCAAATCTGTTCGATTGATTTTCCCCGCCTGGTCCAAACAGGAGAAATGAACCTGCACCAATGCACGTTGGTGTGATGCAACAAGCCTTTTTAGTCTATTTTCCGCAGTCTTATTTCTTTAAATGCTTATGACAAGGTAAGTGTATATTGATAGTTTCTTTATTCCTGCACTCTGTTAAGATTAGAAACATTCACTTTTTATGTGTGCAATTTGATTTAATAGTATAATAGCACTTGCAATAATTAAACACTTATTTTTAAGAATTAAATGCTAAGTGCAGGAAACTCTGATCTTGTGCAAGAACTAGTATCTTGCCACGAGATCTGAGTTCTTTGAACCTTGAAAAGTTCGAGCCCTTACATGAAGTAAAAAATCCTTTAGTAAAGACACCATTTATACCTTCTACATAAATCTTTGTTCCTAACAAATTAGTGCAAGAAGGAAATCTCTAAAGAAACAGGTTTAAGGGCCTATCTAATGAAACTGCTAAAGTGTCTCTGCTAAATAAAAACACACACTCAATAATTAAACAATAATTATCTGGAGTGATTTCCTTTTATCTTTAATTCCTTCTTGCAAATGCATTCATTCTTGTTCCAGTCTTAGATTATTTTTGATGATCAAGTTGTCTTCTTTTCTCTTTTTGATTTGATTTTGCAATCTTTCCTTTAAAGAAAGTAGGGATCTATATTAGGAGATTCATACCATCTCTGGCATTGCCTGTGCTTCGTCTCTAAGTTTACGAATCCCTCGGTTGACAAATTAAGTGTTGAGGTGTTTGCTTAAGTGTAAAGCCTACACCTAATATTTTGGCGCCGTTGCCGAGGAGGCGATTTAATTTGGTAAGAATTTTTTGATTATACAATAGAGGTAATTTTTTTTCCTTATTTTTTGCAGTACTATTTGGAAGAGTTTTGAAGGAATTTTACTGGTGTTAATTGATTTCTGACAACATTTTACTAGAGGTTGTTGTTATTTTTCTTTCTTTTTTGAAATGAATGCCTAGAAAAGGTAAGGGTTCGAAGCCCACTAAGGGCCAAAATAATTTTTCTCATATTGGGTCTCCATCTGTAAGCAGGAAGCCCAATTCAATTCAAACCCATCACGCAAGAAAAATCCACCTGGATTCTGATGTCAACAGCTCAGGTGTGGATCAGCCTGTTGAGAGCGATACAAGTAAAAGGGAAACAATGGTGGACCATGAAGATCATTTGGAAGGGACTGGTGAAAACCAGGTAAGTAGATAACAGTCCACCTTTGTGTTTCTAATTGTGGATCCTGATACTGTGGCACAAATGAATAATATTCCACCATCAGTTCTCCCTCATTTCCATGGTAAAGTTCATGAAGATCTTGAATCTTTTCTATTCGAGTTTGATATTCTGTGTAGAAGTTATGACTATTCAACTGACGCTCAGAATTTACGATTATTTCCTGTTACTCTCAAGGACTCACCTCTACGCTAGTTTATGGGGTTAGGAGGAAACACTATAAACTCTTGGGATCAGATGAAGAGCGTGTTTTTGTCTAAATATCAAGAATATTGCAAAACTCGGGACATGCAGGATGAGATTTTTACAATCATATAGGATGATGATGAAACTCTTGAAGATTACCTGAAAATATTTTTGTATATTTTACAAAGGTCGAAACTTAATTTTGATCCTAGTACTATTAGAACCTTATTCTTAAGAGGACTCACTGATAATGCTAGAAATAATTTAAATATGTTAGGACAAGGTGATATTTCTCAGCAAACTTTTGAACAAATTTGTGAATTATGCAGGAAATTTTCAAGAAATCAGTATAGATCTGGTAGAGGAACTCGGAATAGAAATAAAAAAACTGAATCTACTGATGCTATGATTATTGGACTAGAAAATAAAATGGAAAACATGAAAATTGATATAATGAATATTGTTACCAAACAATTAGACTCTTTAAAATTCCAGCAAAAACTCATGAAGGAACAAGAGTCATTATGTATTTTTTGTCCTTAATGTAGAGACAAGCATCCTCCTAAAGAGTGTCCTCTTAATTTGAAAGAAACTTATAAGTGTTCTATTTGTGCAGAGGACCATGTCACAGAAAAATGTCCCTCTATACCTGGAATTAAAGTTGTATTTACAGGGGGACAGCCTGAAGCTGAATACTTGTATGCTATGGGAGCAAGAAGGAATTGGCCTCAGGTAGGTGCAGGCATGGCTCCTGAATTTTCTCCACACTACTTTGGTTATAATTCACATGTATATTCTTATCATAACACTAATCAACAGTGGTAGTATGGGAATCAATATCAGCATCGGCAACCCTCTCAACCATGGCAACAAGGTTGGAAAGGGCCAACTCATTTTCCATACTCCCACCAGCCACCTATGTAGTCATATCCATCTACGCATACACCTTATTCAATGCCTCAACTTCCAAGTCAGTCTACTCCACAGTTGCCTTTACCTCCACCCTTTCGACCTCCTCAGTTGCCTGCTCAACCTATGCCCAATCCTAACAACAATAAAGCAGTGCAAATGATATGTGTAACAAACCCACCTTTACGATTCGAGTATTAGTCTATTACAATTGGGGTTCATGATATTCAATTAAGATCAAGAAAGACTGTAACATCAGAAAATCAAAAGAAACCTATGGTGATTGTTGAAGAGAAAGGAGAAGCCTTTACCCTCTGAATCCTTGCCATCTTCTTCCAACCAGCCTCCCTTCCCAGAAAGGCTAGTAATGGAAAGGAATGAGCCTATTTCTGAGACTAGTTTGGCATCTGAGCTTCAGAATATTTTTATTAAGATACCTTTGGTTCAATACATTAAAGATATCCCCATTTGTACTAATATTATTAAGGAACTTTGTCTCAAGAAACCCGGGAGGAAGAGCTTGGAACCCCAAACCATTCAATGGAAAAATATATTGATCCCAAAAACTATGTTGTCTCAGTTCATATTAGTAATGTCCTTGTCTCTAATGTTATTATAGACCTAGGGGCAGCCATTAATGTCATGACTAAGCAAACCATGGATCAAATTCAGTTATCTCATCTTCTCCCTACTTCCACTATGCTTGAATCACCAGATAGATCTAAAATTAAGCCAGAAGGAGTATTGGACGATGTGATCATCTCATTAGATTCTTGGGAATATCCTGCTGATTTCATTGTGCTTCAGCCAAAGAACCCAATAGGAGGACATCTCTTGATCTTGGGCCGACCATGGCTTGCTACGGCCAATGCATATATTGGATGTTGTTCCGGTGATATGTATATTTCACATGGAGATTCTAGGAAGAAAGTTACCTTATACCCCCCTACCAGATCCATTCAGGACCTTCGAGATACTTTATGGTTGGATCAAAGTAGTGACGAGGAGACTCAACCCATTTTCCTTATTCATCATTGTACTAGGTCTTCACAAGAAGATGAGAATCAAGATTTCCTGAATAATCTAGACACTATGCCTAATTTGAGCCATTGAGCCAGATTTTTAGCCTAGATTTTCAAGATAATCATGATTCTCATTCTTTTGTACCGTTGCATTTGACCACTCCCTTGAGTACTCCTGAGCCCGACACTACTCTTGTTGAGATTAGCCCTGGTAAATCCTTGCATATTAGTTTAGATTTGGACTCATCTCAGCAGAAGCAGCTTGTGAATTTGTTGCAAAACCATCTTAGTGCCTTTGCTTGGGGCTATGAGGATATGAAGGGTATCCCTCTTGAAACTTTTACACATCATATCTATATTCAGGAAGGAACCCGAACTGTGCGACAACCCCAAAGGCGAATGAATCCATCTCTAAGAGATATTGTGAAGGAAGAAGTACAAAAACTCTTGGATGTCAGTTTTATCTATCGTATTTCTGACAGTCAGTGGGTCTCTCCATTAGTGATAGTCCCTAAGAAAGATGGAAGGTGGCGTATTTGTATTGATTATCGAGAATTAAATAAAACCACTCTCAAAGATTACTTCCCTCTCGCTTTTATTGACCAGGTGCTTGATACCCTTGCAGGAAAGAAATATTTTTCCTTTTTGGATGGCTTCAGTGGTTATAACCAGATACAGATTGCACATGAAGATCAAGATAAAACTACTTTTACATGTCCATGGGGTACCTTTGCTTATAAAGTACTTCCCTTTGGTTTATGTAATGCCCCAGCTACCTTTCAAAGGGCAGTCCTGGCTATTTTTGGTGATCTAGAATTTGTAGAAATTTATATGGATGACTTTTCTGTGTTTGGTGATTCTTTTCAGGAAGCTTTCAAAAATCTGGAGAAAGTACTTCTTCGTTGTCAAGAAGCCCATCTCGCTTTGAGTGACAAGAAATGTAGATTAATGTGCAAAGCGGGAGTGGTACTTAGCCATTTTATTTCTGATAAAGGTATCCAAGTTGATCTAGCAAAGATTGAAATTATTCTGCATCTTCCTGCACCCAAAACTCAAAGGGAAGTAAGAGGTTTTTTAGGACATGCTGGTTACTATAGAAGATTCAATGAAAATTTTTCTAAGATAGCTGCCCCTCTTTTCCAACTTCTAGCTAAGGATAGTGAAATTTCTTGGTCCACAGCTTGCCAACAGTCTTTTGAAACATTGAAGGAAAAGTTGGTACAGGCACCAGTTTTGAGAGGTCCTAACTGGTCCCTGCCTTTTCACATTTCCTCTGATGCTTCAGATTTGGCTATTGGCGCAGCTTTAGGATAAGAGGAAAATAAGCAATCCTATGCTATTTATTATATTAGTAAGAATTTGTCTTCTGCTGAATTGAATTATAGAGTTACAGAGAAGAGTTTTTAGCTGTAATTTTTGCAATTAATAAGTTCAGGCACTATATTATAGGATATGAAGTAGTTGTACATATTGATCATTCCGCGATTAAATATTTGATGAACATTCCATTGACTAGTAGTAGAGTGACTAGGTGGTTGCTATTGTTGTAGGGATTTAAGGTTATTATTGTTGATAGACCAGGGAAATCTAATGTTGTAGCAGATTTTCTTTCTAGATTAGATAATCTTGGTGAAGCAACTCATGTTAATGATGATTTTCCAGATGAACATATTTTTGCTATGTCAACAGATTCTCCGTGGTTTTCTTACATTGCTAATTACTTGGTTACTGGGAAAACACCACCCCACTTGTCCACTCATGAAAAATGGAATATTATTCAGAAAAGTGTTGCATATTCCTGGATTTGAGGAGATATCTTTTACACTAGTCCAGATCTGATTTTTTGTAGATGTGTGAGAGAGGAGGAAGTGTTTGACATATTGAAATCTGCTCATAATGAACCTTACGGAGGCCACTTCGTTGATAAGCGGATTGCATATAAATTATTGTGTGCTAGTTACTTTTGACCTTCCTTATTTAAGGATGCCAAAGAGTATGTCAGGCGATGTGATAGTTGTCAACGAATGGGCCAGCCTAATCAAACCAATGAAATGCCTTTATAGCCCATTTGAAAAATGGGCTATTGATTTTATAGAGCCAATAAATCCAACGTCATTAAGTAGAAAGCATATTCTGGTTTGTACAGATTTTGTTACAAAATGGGTAGAAGCTAAAGCTATTTCCTTTGCTACAGAAAAAGTTGTTGTTGATTTTCTTTTTACTGAAATATTTACTAGATTTGGTGTGCCTAGAGAAATTGTTTCTGAAAATGGGTTGCAATTTATTTCTAATCTGGTATAGGGTGTAATAGAGCAATACAAGATCCGGCATAGGAAATCCAAGCCGTATCACCCACAAGAAAATGGCCAGGAGGAATCCACAAACTAAGTGATCGAGTCCATTCTTACAAATACAATAAACATGCATCGAAAAGACTGGGCTGAAATATTACCAGAAGTTTTGTGGGCATACAGGACCACTTGGAGAAATAACACGGGACATACACCATATGAGCTGGTATATGGCAAACAGGTTCTGTATAGTGTAGGCATACCTTCCAAAAAAATTTCTGCCTTTCTTCATATCCCATTTCGTGATATTCCCTCAGTTTCTTCTTCAATCCCAAATGATTAACCTTCCCATATTATTCTAAATTTACCCTGCCCGTTTCGTAAAAATCCCACTTTACCCTTGAATTTTTTTTCTCTATCCACTTCTATTTATCCCCTCTTGTGGTACTATTCCTGGAATCCCTGTAACAGAATTCCTCTCCATTCTGAAATTTCCCTTTTTCCCACTTCTTTATTCCCTCATGAATTGCAGGATCTTGCGTACAAAGAGTAAAAGGACATGCTTTGAAACATCAAGAAAGGGCGAAGAAAATTTCCAGTATAAGTTGAGGAAGTCACGTTGGAAGTCCAGCCAATATTTTATTTAAGGTTTCCTATTCTTTTTTTCAGATATTATGCTTGCACTAGTGCAAGTATGTTGTCCTATATAATAAGTGCAAGCATAATGGTACCAGCAAAATAGCATAGTTTAAAGTGGTGCAAGCAGACCAGTGCAAGCATACACCCTGCCAAAAACAAAATATAATTTGTTTTTTCATAGCATATGTCATAGGAAAGTGGTCATCATGAAGATTTATGAGAAATCCTTTCACTTAATCGATGAGTACTTGTGCTATCATATTAACTAGGAGAAATTTTTTTAAAGTACAAGGTGTTTTTAAGTTAAGAGTCATGATCATTTTTTAATGAATGCTAAAGTTTTCTTTTTTTGAATTATGAAGGAGTGCGGAAATGTTTAACCGTTGCTTGGATATAATTACCCTCTCCGCCATAATCCTAGATGCCCTTCACTTGTAATGATTACCTCACCTAGCCGTTAAGAACGCCGCCACAAGTACCAATCCAGCATGACCTCAAAGATGTCACATATGCACGGCTATTTCAGTGGAATTAATGGGTGATAAGATGGAAGGGATGGTGGACAATTGGATCCCTATCTATAAGAACCAATTTTCCAGGTGTTGCATGTAGATTTTTAACTTTTCATAGCTATCAAGCAGAAATGCCACTTGTTCAAAGCGAACCTTCATCTCTCAGTCAAGTAGAACAGATTGCTGAGATTCGCAATAGTCTTGCACTATTGCGAGACTCAGGCTTTCTTCAATTCTTGCAAAATTTTGACGAGCATGACCATGAAGTGGCCCTACAGTTTGCCAGAAGTTTCAAAAATGGCTGAGTACAAATTTGGCCTCTAAAATTTAAGGTTACGAAAGAGTTTATAGCAGCAGCGACAGGCTTGGAAAATATTGGTGAGTAGTGGTTTAAGAATTAGAAATTAGAGAGTAATCGATGGGAGCGTTTTGTCGTCGACAGGAACATGAAGGTAGATTGGAAGAAAGGAATTCCGCGCAGTGCCCTGCTGGAATAGTGGAGGGACCTCCTTTTCATCCTGCAGAAATTTGTGACCTGTGAGGGAAGGTATTCCCTTAGTTTTGTGTATCATTTCAGGATGTTGCAGCATTTCAAAGGCGACCAGCATGTCTGGTGACGAATTGATTTCCCCTATTTTTTGCTTAAGAGCTTGGAAAAAATGGCCAAAGGTGTAAAGGATGCACGGGAAAACCAGGCTGACAAGAAATTGTATCACCACAGTCTGATAAAAATTTTGGTGCAGAAACAATTATAAATTAAGGACATGACTTGGGAGGCACTGCTAAAACAGCTGCATAAAAAGAAAGCTGTTGGAAAGGAGATAGAGGACCCTGCCACCACAAGCAAGGGTCCAAGTAAGAATGAATAGGGGAGTCCTTCTTGCACTTGTGAAAAAAGGAAGCAATCCAGAAAATCAACAAAAGAGACTCCTTCTACACAACCATTTCATGCAAAGACCCCCGAAGAAGACGGCTTGTTGTCGGTCCTTGCGGATGCAGAGAAATCTGTAAAGGTCGAAGATGACACTTTGTTGGCCGATTTTATTAAAAAGGCTCGGAAAAAGAACGAGGAATCTAGTGCAGGCGAAGAACCACAGGACATCGAATCCCCTCTTGCACCAGTGCAAGAAGAAGAAGAGCAAGAAGAAGAAGAAGAAGAACCGGAGGAAGATGAAGAAGAAGAAAAGGAAGAAGAGTTTGCTGAAAACATGAGGGATACTGAAGTCCATGAGGAAGACACAGCCCTTGTCGAGACAGAAAATTTGGTAACTCCTGTTGCTCGGATATCTAAACTAGAGCTTCAAGTGCAAAACTTAGAGCAACTCATAACTAAATCACAGGAGGATAAAGAACAGAGTAAAGAAGAATTAACGTCAGAGATATAGAAAAAGAAAGGATAAATCAAAGTTTGGAAGTACCGTGCTGCGCAATGTTTCAAGCGACTTAAAAAGGCAACAAAGAAACTAAAGAACATTAGAAAGAATAAGTCTAAAACATTGCAGGCTGATGTCAGTATGTGAGAGCAGGATTGAGCTGGGATACTCAAAGTTTTGAAGGTTTTTTGCAAAGGTAAAGAGTTGTGTGAGGACACACAACAAATTAGGGATGGGAGGATGTTAGCCCCCTAATTTTTTCTATTTTTACCATTTTCCCCTTCCGAAATCATAACCATTTACCTCTGTTTTACCTCTTTTATGCACCCTCATCCTGCACCAATCCAAGCACGGTGACATATTTCGTATAAACTTTGTTTTCATATTTTTAATTCAAATTAGCATTTATTAATTATTTATTACATGATTTCTTACTTTTAACCATTCTTTGTAACTTATCGATATCTCCTATGTTTGTTTGATAGTTAGAGAACTTACCATGACTGCTGATCCTAGTGCAGGATTGGATCTTGCACAGTTGCCAGCATAGCAAATCCTTGCAGCAGATCCGAACCTCCTTGATCACCGCCTTGTCCTAAGCCGCTTTAGCTGAACCGCTTCAGCCACGATAGCAAAGTAATCCAAAGGCAGCCGAGACCAAATCCATGAAGAGCAAAAGCTGGAGATTAGCTACGGCCAGTGCTGTTAGCTATCTAATTTTGAAGACCGTAAAAACTAAATTCTGCGTTTAAGTTATGTAATCAGTTAAAGGATCTATTTTGGCCTCTGGCCAAAGGTATATATAATGTATAATGTAAATAGGATGAAGGAGGAGATTTTTTGATAAAAATAAGAACATAACCACAGCTGAGAAGCAGTAGCAAGTCATTGTATTTTGTTATTGCCTAAATCTGGGCTGGACAATGTATTAACGCATGTATTTGCCTCAATGAATTAATAAAAGGAGCTCTGCCTCATGTTTCGAAAATTATGTTTTTGTATTGAGTTGATGAACTGATTAAGGTACTGAGCAGTGTTTCCATTTAAAAGGGAAACATGCTCATTAGCTAGGGCCCAGCCAACCCAACACGTTTACTCCACTTATTGTTTTCTTGCAATTTGTGTTTACATTGCCAAGTGTGGTTTAATCTTAAGCATATGTATTCATGTCTGAGTGCAAGCGGATCCGTTGTGTGAAGTAGATAACTTTCCTTTTCCTGCACTTGATTTCAGATTGGTTTTCCTCTACCTGGTCCAAGCAGGAGAAATAACCCTGCACTAGTGCACGTTGGTGTGATATTTCCTTTTCCTGCAATTTCTTTTCCTACACTTGATTTCAGATTGGTTTTCCTCCGTCTGGTCCAAGCAGGAGAAATGAACCTGCACCAGTGCACATTGGTGTGATATCTCTTTTTTGCAAATCTGTTTGATTGGTTTTCCCTGCCTGGTCCAAGCAGGAGAAATGAACCTGCACCAGTACATGTTGGTGTGATGCAGCAAGCCTTTTTAGTCTATTTTCCACGGTCTTCTTTCTTTAATTTCTTATGACAGGATAATTGTATATTGATAGTTTCTTTATTCTTGCACTCTATTAAGATCAAAAACATTCACTTTTTATGTGTGCAATTTGATTTAATAGTATAATAGCACTTGCAATAATTAAACACTCATTTTAGGAATTAAATGCTAAGTGCAGGAAACTCTAATCCGATGCAAGAACTAGTTTCTTGCCACAGGATCTGAGTGCTTTGAACCATGAAAAGTTCGAGCCCTTGCATGAAATAAAAAATCCTTTAGTAAAGACAACATTTATACCTTCTACATAAATCTTTGTTCCTAACAAATTATTGCAAGAAGGAAATATCTAAAGAAGCAGGTTTAAGGGCCCATCTGATGAGACTGCTAAAGTGTCTCTGCTAAAGAAAAACACACACTCAGTAATTAAACAATAATTATCTGGAGTGATTTCCTTTTATCTTTAATTCCCTCTTGCAAATGCATTCTTTCTTGCTCTAGTCTTAGATTATTTTTTATGATTCAAGTTGTCTTCTTTTCTCTTTTCGATTTGATTTTGCAATCTTTCCTTTAAAGAAAGTAGCGATCTATATTAGGAGATTCATACCATCTCTGGCATTGCCTGTGCTTCGTCTCTAAGTTTACGAATCCCCCGGGTTGAGAAATTAAGTGTTGAGGAGTTTGCTTAAGTGTAATTCTTGAACCCAACAGTGAGCTTTAATAAAAAAGAGAAAAGAGTTCATCTTGCCCTCATTGTTTGTGTCATGTCTTGCTCAAAATATGTAAACGTGATCTTTAGAAACATAAAGAAAAAATCAAAATCTTACCATAGTATCTTCTATTCTACATCCACCATCAAAAAAATAGTAGGCTTTTCTTCTGTTGATAACCACATCTTTTGGAAAATGTCTACTTTTCTAAAGAACCTTCAGGTAAGTAGAATTTGATTTGATATCACAAGTCACCATTTAAAAAGGTGGCATATATTGATCTTCAAGTATCACCACATTTCTTTCCAACTAGATACCCCACAAGGAAAGGAATGAAAGGGTGTGCAATCTCTTTAAATCCACATCTATAGACAATTTTTGAAAGCTACTTCAATTGTGGTTATAGAGGGGTATTTAAAGCCTCATTTCTCTTACATATTCCTCCAAACATGAGCCATTTATTGACAACATTGACACAAGTTCTTATTTAATTGATCTCTAGTTTAACATATAATGAAAATCCTAGGCCCCTCCTTGCCTCTTTTACACAGGTGATCCTACGTTATCACCTTCCCATTCAAAGTTAGCCACATTAGCAATTTCATTTTCAATTGTGCCTCAACCTTTAATATTTTTTTCCAACATCCTTTTCCCTATTCTCCACCAACTTCGATAGCTACCTTGCATCCTAAATTCATTATGTATACCCAATTGATAATGAAGAAGATAATATCCCATGGCCTACAATATCTTAAGATATTGTTTACATGTGAGCTTTAATAAAAAAGAGAAAAGAGTTCATCTCACCCTCATTGTTTGTGTCATGTCTTGCTCAAAATATGTAAACATGATCTTTAGAAACATAAAGAAAAAATTCAAATCTTACCATAACATCTTCCATTTTAAATCCACCATCAAAAAAATAGTAGGCCTTTCTTCTGTTGATAACCACATCTTTTGGAAAATGTCTACTTTTCTAAAGAACCTTCAGGTAAGTAGAATTTGATTTGATATCACATGTCACCATTTGAAAAGGTGGAATATATTGATCTTCAAGTATCACCACATTTCTTTCCAACTATATACCCCATAATGAAAGGAATGAAAGGGTGTGCAATCTATTTAAATCCACATCTATAGACTATTTTTGAAAGCTACTTCAATTGTGGTTATAAAGGGGTATTTAAAGCCTCATTTCTCTTGCATATTCCTCCAAACATGAGCCATTTATTGACAACATTGGCATGAGTGCTTATTTAATTGATCTCTAGTTTAACATACAATGAAAATCCTAGGCCCCTCCTTGCCTCTTTTACACATGTGATCCTACGTTATCACCTTCCCATTCAAAGTTAGCCACATTATCAATTTCATTTTCAATTGTGCCTCAACCTTTAATATTTTTTTCCAACATCATTTTCCCTATTCTCCACCAACTTCAATAGCTACCTTGCATCCTAAATTCATTATGTATATTGCCGCCCCTCCCCCCACCTCATTCATGAGCCACACTAGAGAGTTGTAGTTCAAGGTAAAATGTATGTGAGCTCACTGAAGTTCTACTACATATAAATCCCATAAAGGAACATGTATTACCTCAAACCATAGTCCATAACACTCTTCCACCCTTGCATCCATGGAATCATGAAAGTATTATTGGTGATAAAATTTAATATAACCCTACTTGCATCTTGAAAATTTTGAATAACTCCTTTCGATAGGGATACGTTTGGGATGAAACCCATTATCATGTCCCTACCAATCCATACTGTTGAGGCTCTCCCCCCTCACCAACATAGAAACTCTCCCATCAAGGGGAAATCTCTTATCAAATCCCTCCACTAATTAGAATCCTTCACAACACTCTTACATTCCTTCCAAATCCAATCCAAAATTAAAGAGTCTTGGTCTACATATTTGTGGGATAAGATTCTTTTCCAAAGGATTTCTTTTGTTATAAAGTTCCATAGAGAAGTGATTGTTAAAGCTTTCCAAAAAACATGGATATATTTATTTCCATATTCTCCTAGCCTCCTAAATACTTTGGTAAGGTTAGTTTCTTCCATCAAACCCAATTAGATCCCAAATATTCATACATTCCTTTCCAAATAAATCTAAAATAGAACTTCCATATTTTCTCCAAAATTCCCTTTGGTATCACTGCTAGGGTATGTTAGTAAGCAAGGATATATTCCAACATTGTTTTCACTAGAACCAATATCCCTCCATAGGACAACAATTTTTAAACCAAAGGATTATCAATCTTTCCACTTTCTCAATTAATTAGATTTTATTTTAATTCAAATAACCATTTGGTTTTAAATAAAATCCTAGATATTTGAAACCATCATTTAAAGCTTCTTCTACAAAGATAAGGAGCCTTGAAATTCCTAATAGATTATTTTCATGGAAATTAGCCAAGAACAATTTAATTTATATCATTGATCTCCATTCCCATTTTTATTTAAAGGGCTACAACAAATCTTAGATAATTTGAATGTCTCTTCCATAAATAAAACAAAAACGCAGAATTTCATCTACAAATAAAAGATGGGAAGTGGCTAGGCCCCTTCCAATTTTTACTCCACCAAAATCTTGTTTCCTTTTACCATCAACAACTAACTGACTTGGTTTTTTTATCACCAACAAAAGTAGGTATAGGGACAAAGAGAATCCTTTCCTAAGGCCTAGTCATTGATTAAAACTATAAAATTAACTGAGTTTAGACATTCTATAATCTAACACACCATTGGAAGTGTAAATCCCAAATGAATTAAGAAGTTAAAAATAACTCCACGAAAATATTCTGTAGGCCTTGGAATGTTGAAAAATGTAGCAAGAACTTATCAATTTGATTTTTCCTTGATCAAATTGAGAAAATTCAAATTTCCACATCAACAGACAACTTGGATGCAGTTAACTTGTGTGACATGGTTTGTGCCACCTAGTTTACTCGGCAAATTCAAGTTGGAGGAGTTAGAGTTCAGTTAAGCATGTGTCATTGCTAACTTGTAGCAATCAAGGTCAGTGATCTCAAGTTGTTTTTAGTTAAGCTGGTTCCAACTATTGAAGGAACTAGTGGAAGGTCAGTTGTGCAGTGGGACTTCAGTCAAACTCAATGACCATCTAGTTAACTCATCAATCAACCCAAAATAATTAGTGCATGCAGAAAATTTGAGTTCTCGAGTTGTGGTTGATATTCCAAGGTAGTGTAACATTGGTTGTAGACTAGTATTGGGTGTACAAGTGTTGCATGCAGTCTCACACTCAACCTTAGGAATTGTGCAGTCCATTTTGGAGAAATTCCTAAATAATAGGGGGCTAATTTCTCAACGAATTGCACAAGGAAATATGGGCTCAAGCAGAGGCAAAAATTGATTAAGTTTGGGTCACAACTTCTCAGTGAGTAGAGAAATAAGTTATGCACTTGCACTTTGTGCTCAGTTGATCAAAGAAATTGTAATACATCTCTATTCATCATATTAATTCAAGAAGGCATTGGGGTTTTTAGCAGATTGTTTTCCCCAGGAAAAATAATATTTGCATGTGTGTAATTTCTTATTGCATGTTTGATATTTTTTTTCTAAATTGTGAATTAATGTCCACGGACATTAGAGTAGGTTTGTGCCTTGTGATTTTGATTAAAAATTCACAATCAGTTGCAAATCTACACCATAATTTCTACATGGTATCAGAGCGGGATTCACATTAAAGTAGGAATTTCGATGTTGGTTCTTAGGAGGTTTGAATTTGGAGTTCAGTGCAACAGAATATCTTCAAAGCTGATAAGATGACCTTCAATGGACTAAGGCTAGAGTATGCCTTGGAAGGAACCTCTAATTTTATTACATGGAGGTGGTATTGGATGAAAATGGATTACTAGAATATATCAAGACAGATGTTGCAAAACCATCAAAATATGGTGCCAAAACCTTGCTCAATGGAAGAAAGATGTATCCAAGGCGAGGAGAATTATATTGGAGGGAGTATGGGACCACATTGTCACCAATATCCATGGGAAAGAAACTCTGTATGCAATGTGGCAAGCACTAACAAATTTGTTCTATAATAGTAGTGACCACAGGAAGTTGTCGCTCAAGGATAAACTTCGAGATATCAAGATGCAAAAGAATTAAATTATTCCATAGTACTTGAGAAAATTCACAAAAGTTTGTGATGAGCTTGCAGGTGTTGGTGTTGGTGTTATTGTTTCAGATGATGATTTGGTAAGCCTAGCCTTTTGGGCCTTCCCAAGAGATGGAATAGCTACCAAAATTCAATGAACGAGAGGGAGAAATTACTGAATTTGGAGCACTTATGGTATGATTTGGTACAAGAGGAAATAAGGTGAAATCCCAGTTATGGGACTTCAACTAGGGCGAGGATGAAGAAAATTGTAATAGTCCTAATTAGCTGGCAGCTGATTAGAAATATAATATTTTCCAATTTTGTTTTTCATAAGTTCAGTAGGTAAATAAAAGGGTGAAGGGACCCATAAACCTAGTAGCTAGAATAAAACCACTTTTCTAGAGCTAATGTGGATAGCACAGCTCTTGTGAGGCCAAGAGGCCAAGAGGAAAGCTCAGCAAGTGTGAAAGCCAAGGGGCCAAGTAGCAGCGCAGTTAATGAGTGGACCCAAGGATGTTGGGGTTTCACAAGAATAAGAAGGGGGTGAGGGCAGTCATGGAAATCATTCTGGCATACTCTGATTTTCTGGTCTTTATGACTTGAGCACGCTTGAGATGTTTAGCTGAGTCTGCAGTGTTGTTTAGCACATAGGTGTCTCCGAGCGGAGATCCCAACCTCATCCGCGGGGAACTTCGAGTGCCCGCTCAAGAGAGGAGTTTTATTGTTCAATGGGCTTAGATTCAGTGTCATGTCATCAAGCCACATGCAATCCATCCTATAGCAACGCGGTCACCCAGTGATTTACACAGTCCAGTAGCAGAGGGGTTCTGGAGAGGGAGAAATTCCAAGGAATTTTCGCTTGGAATCCAATGAAGGGATCAGCTCTTCAATATTTGAGCTTTGGGGAGTAGTTGTAGCCAGTTTATCAATCAGTTCAACCCATAGCTCTGCATACCCAACAATCATCTATCAGTAGTTCTAGCCAGGATTTCGAATTTCCCACCAGCTGGGTGAGCGAAGCCCAAGAGGGCCAATTTTCTGAAGTTAAAACTAAGACGAACCCTTTCTGTGTTTTTTGGGGTTTTTTGAGTAGAGTCTATGGTTAAAATCCCAGAATTTTTTGAGCAGCAAATCAAATCATTTACATAGTCCCTACTCAGCCAACAGTTATAAGAGCTAAGGGAAAAAGGGTCAGATTTGAAGTTTGGAATTAGAGGAAACCATTTCTGGGTTTTGTGCAAGGATCACCTTCCCAAATTCATAAAATTTTCTGAGCAGTAGAAATATCCCAACCGGCAATCTGAAGTCAGCGAGCATCATCATTTCTGGGCTAGGAAGCGCAGAGGCTGAGCCACGCAGAGGCACTTTCAGCTGGAGTTTTTGTTTGGGTTTTAGTTGTCCTTCAAGCTTGCCTTGAGCAAGTTTAGGTGCAAACTTTCCAGCACCTCATTTGCACTCCTTCCCATCATATTAATATCATGGCTCAACAGTTGTTTTTGGCTCCACTTTGCATGTTTTGATGATGTATTTTCTGTTGCCGCAGTTTTTTGTCTATTTTCACTTTTATTACTGCTAATCCCAATTTGGGATATTATAGTGGTATCAGAGCATAATCTTGGCTCAACTTGTGGGAAACCCTCATTTTATGACGAGACCAAAATAAAGGTTAAACTCATACACCATGGCAGTAACCTTGAATGAGGTGAATAGGAATCAACAAATGATCGTTAATTCGAGGAAGAAACTGATTCATGTAACAATTGTGAATCGGGACATTATTGTAGCTGATGTGGAGTCATTAGCAGCAAATTGGCAGGCATACCAATCATTGGGACATGACACTCAAGCGGCCCTCTCTTTTTGGGAGTACCGTGAACTAAAAGACAGGCACATATTAGGGGTAATTTGATGGAATTATGTAAGAATGGTGAGACAGATTAAGGAAGAAGATGAAAGAGTAGTTGAAGGAGCCATAGTTGGCAAGGAGACAGTTGAGCATACACTCGCTAGTGAGACACCACCCATTGTTGAGGTATCCACTGATGGGGTATCTAGGGTTGTGACCGAGTTCTCTGATGATAGCAATGCATCACAGGTTGATGAGGTGATGGGAGACAACTCCACCGTTGTTGAGGAGTCAATAGGTACAGAGGCCTCTAGGTCTATGACGAAATTTTCAGATGACAATCACATGCGGCTAACTAGTGAGCATGTCTTATGCGTTGGAGTGTCTATGGAGGAGGGTGTGCAGCCATCCTTTGCGCTAGCCCTTGAGGAGGCGCTAGGAGATACAGAGGTATTGGATGATCACTACAAGAAAAAAGCACATTGGTGAGGGTCATGCTTGTGACGGACCTCTAAGGTCCGTCACCAATGTCACATATGGTGACGGCCTTTAAAAAACCATCACTGTAAGTGTATATAGTGATGATCCTTTATGGTCCGTCACCAAAGACATTTTCAATGACACTTTTGGTGAGGGTTGTTAAAGGCCCGTCACTAATTCTCTCTTTGGTGACACTTCTAGTGACGAACTTTTAATGACCCTCACCAATGCTCTTTTTGTTACTTTTGGTGATGGTCAAAAAATGTCCGTCATCATTGATCATTAAAAAAACGTCACTGTAAGTGTATATAGTGATGGTCCTTTATGGTCCGTCACCAAAGACATTTTGAATGACACTTTTGGTGAGGGTTGTTAAAGGCCCATCACTAATTCTCTCTTTGGTGACACTTCTAGTGACGAAGTTTTAATGACCCTCACCAATGCTCGTTTTGTTACTTTTGGTGACGGTCAAAAAATGGCCGTCATCATTGATCATTCGAATGAGTTTTTGATGATGCTATGTGCCTGTTAATATATTTTTTTGTCAAAAGTTAACGATTTAATACCATTATTGTGGAGTATTTTTATAATATGTCCAAAGCCATAGTGGTTAGGGTCAGTGAATTTTTTAGAAGTAATTAGTGTGTATCATTTCCCTCAAGTAATAACTAGTCGAATAGAGATTTTCTATGAGTCAACAAATGATTCATATATATTAAGTTTATTATCTAGAAAATTCCCTTTAGATAAATTTCCACTATTGTGTGTAGGAAATATATTATTTAATACATAATCAAGCTTTGAAAATTCTATTAATGAGAAAGACCTAACGATCCTCACCAATCTGGGCACGCCTTAAATTAATGCTTTGGCACACACTAACATTTCTTAGCACCCCACATGTATTGGAACATCTTTGTACCTATAACATCTTGTGATGACACTTACGCCCAAGCACATGGTGACATGCGCTAGCACAACATCGTACTCTGCTAACATGTGTTGGCATGCGGCATATAGTCCCTAGCATGCCCCGGAACACCTTGGTTGAATGCATTGACATACATTAGCACTTGGCACACAATGCCACTTGGCATGTATTGGGACCTATTATTAGTGTGCCTAGCATTCCCCTTTTCAAAAAGATAAAGTCCTGACTTATTAACCCTCTAATTGGTTCTTCCTTTTGTTGCCTTGACACATATTGACATACCCTGGTCCCCTGCACCACATCCTTAGCACCCAGCATGTATTGGCATATCTTGGCACTATTAATTGGCACATGATATAATTAGCACACTCTGGAACTCCCAAGCACACTTTGGGAATTCTTGACATGCCTTGATATTCCCTAGCATGCCTTACCAATGCTTAGCATACCTTGTCAGTCCCTCCTTGGCATGACAACTAACACTCATTAACACTAGTCTCTGGCACACGTTCCTCATATTCATTAACTTTCATGAATTTTTACTTAGTGCTCCCTTAATGTTTTTCCTAGTAATCCTTAACACTCATGAACATGCATTATCACTCTCTAGTACACTTTAGCACTCTTCAACATTCCCTTCCACTTCATAACATGCATAACACTAGTTCCTGACACATATTGGCACTTGGCACATGTTGGTGCTTGGAAAGTCTTAGCATGTGTGGAATACGTTGAGATGCCTTGGTATGATTTGGCATGGTTTAATATTAAATTTATTTGTGGTTATCAGTTGTTGGAAAGTAGATGAGAAGCAACAAAGGAATACTTGGCACTTAGAATGCACTAAGACTTTGCACTTGGCACCTATTGTTGCCTAGTGTTGGTGTGCCTAACATGCCCCTCTTGGAAAAGGTAAATTGATGACTTATTAACCCTCTTATGTGTTCATTTCCTTGTAGTTTAACTTTTTTCTCCCTTTTGTTGTCTTGACATTCCCTGACATGCATTGACACACCCTTGCACATCTTGGCATGCCTTATCACTTAGCACATATTAGCATGTTTGACATGTATTCCCACTATCCGGCACATCAAGGGGGTGAAGAGAGATGTAGTCCTAAAGTAGGTCGAGTACGAGGGCGAGTAAGGGTTGCTAAAGGGAGGTCATGATCATCCTCCAAGAGCAAGATCATCATGTGAGTGTTCAAAAGAATGTTGCATACCTTAAGGGTTGGTTTGCACTAGGAAGTAGGATGGCATATTGTTGGTTCTCTTCTGGCAGATCAAGCTTAAGAGAGGTTTCTCATGAGAATCTGGGCATGTGATTTCAATGGTGTCTTTGTGTGAAGGCCGTATCAAATTCTGAAATGTTGAAATTTGCAACAAGAAACAGTGAGATTGGAAACCAGAAAGGACAAAAAAAATGCACCCACACTGGTGAGGAATTTTGATGCACCAGGAGTGAGGAATGTGGGGCGTCTAATTTATTTTTCCCTTAAATAAATTGGACAATAAATTGTAATTTCATATCATAACAACTTGTGCTAGTTAATTAAGTCATGGTGACTGAGTTAGCTCAAGAAATTCAAGTACTTGAGGGTCTAAGATGAGGCATCTAGAGGGATTCTAATATTTTTTGGGTCCAGTTGAAATTGATGCATTAGTGGGGTGCAAGTGTAATTAACTCAATTAAATGCGTTAAAATCAGTTTAACTGGTTCTAACTAAGTTATGAGCTAGTGAGAGGTCCAGTGAATTAAATTAGATTTAATTCACAATGAGTGATCAATCATATAACTGATAATTCGCTATTAATAGTTGTATGCATGTCAATTTCGAGGAATACCCAGTTGAGACAGAGGTTAAAGGGAACATAACTATCAGTTTTATTCAGAGAAAATTTCCCATGTGAAATTATAAAGTCATTGGGATTCCATAATGGATTGTGCAATCAAGGAAGATTGATTTTCCTAATTAATAAGCAGTTAATTCCCTAGCTAGGATTGTATGAGCAAGGCAGGCTGAAGTAAGGATCATAATTGGCTAAGTACTAGACCGAGTTTGCCTAGATCAACGGGAGACAATTGACAGAGTGTCGGAGAATCTCATGAGAGATTAAGCATTAATGTTTTGTTTCATGATTCCTTGACTTAATACACAATAGAGATAGAGAGCCTTTGAGCAGTTTCTTTCCCCAAATACATTATGTTGTTGTGCGATTGATAATTTATTTCTCTTACTTATATGTGATTGTGCGATCGTGTTTTGTTTCCGCAAATTGTAGGAAGGATTCAATATCTTGTTTTAGTAGATTACAAGATTAGATTGAATCTTGTTGGTTAGATTTTCTACATGGTATTAGAGCAGAAATTTTTTGGGCAGCGAGTTTGTATAGAATATTTGAATATTTTGGTGTAAAATTTTCAAAAAAAAATAGGCTATTTGGATTCCTTGCGAAAATCTACCGAAATAGAAAAAAAAAAATCGGTCGAATCGGAGCTCGGATGAGGGAGATATCATCGATTTAAAATCAACTCTTTTTTAGAAACTTTTTGTAATGACGGGACAATTACACTGTGCGTGAGTCAAGAACCTATATGTAATTGAGGTACCAGATGCATGCAAAGCTTTGAGGAGAAAGGCAGAAGTTAAAGACTTGGTGGTTTAAAGGGAGAATAAATACCTCTTAACATGAATCTTCATGAGAAGCAGTCTCAGAAGGTTGTGGAGTAGTTGCCACAATTGGAGAAGCAGAGAGGAGACTGAGTGGAAGCATCCACTCAAGCAGAGACCTCCATGAGGGGTAAATTTCGAGCCAGATGAGAAGAGGGAGCAGCCATACCTGGAGGTGTAAGCTGGTGGGGTGATGTGTAGACATAATCCCAAGATAAGAAATTTGGGCAAGGTCCATTGAGATGGCGTGTGATCTCATGGATCGAACCTGGCTACGAGGAGCCACAGTACAATAGTAGTACGAAGGATCAGTTAACTTGATGTAGTCAGATGTCAGCAAGATAGAAATCAGAGTCAGATGTCAAATACTGGATCACAAATTAGAGTTAGCAATAGTTCAAAGGGCACGGATGCAGATGTCAGCAGCAGCGCAGAGAATCCAGTACTAGACAGATGCAGTAGCTAGCAGCAGTCAGAAGATTTTGATGACAGATGCATTATACTGAGTAAGTTGTTCGGAGGCTATTCAGTTTTAGGACTTGCAGGTGCAAACAACACTAGAGAAGTGTAGCATGCAGAACATTCCAAAAGTACCGAATGGAGATAGATTGAATTTCTTTCTTGTTGAGAGGGAGTATTGAAATTTGCAACAAGAAATAGTGAAATTGGAAACTAGAAAGGACAAAAAAAAATGCACCCACACTAGTGAGGAATTTTGATGTACCAGGAGTGAGGAATGTGAGGCGTCTAATTTATTTTTCCCTTAAATAAATTGGACAATAAATTATAATTTCGTCTCATAACAACTTGTGTCAGTTAACTAAGTCATGATGATTGAGTTAGCTCAAGAAATTCGATTTAAGGTGATCGAGGTGGATATTGGTAGCCACCCGCTTATTCCACTTGGGCCCTCGCCATTGTCTCTTTCAATTTTTCAGTTTCCTTAATTATAGCACAGTTTACTATTTTTGTGAGCTTTTCAGGTCTTGAACTTCCGGAGCCATTTTGAGGCCCCAAACGACGTTTTTTGGGCAAGCAAGGTTTAGCGATTTCATAGAAATCGCATTAGCAGTTGTAGTCCTCGAAGAGATCTTTCTAACAAGGTATCATGTGCATCAAACGAAGATCATATGACCAAGTTACAACCCCAGAAAGTTGGCTTCCCAACTAACCCCAATGGGGCCCATAAAATCTTGGTGTTACATCTCCTCGGGTTAGGGTTTTGATTGTTTAGGATTTTATCTTATTTTTAAATAATAAAAAAGACCCTTCATCCTTATTGTAACACAGTTCAGAGGAACATAACTATCAGTTGTATTTATATAAAATTTCCCATGTGCAATTATAAAGTCATTGGGATGCCATGATGGATTGTGCAATCAAGGAAGGTTGATTTTCCTAATTAATATGGAGATAATTCCATAGGAATTGCGTGAGCAAGGCAGGCTGAGAATTGGCTAAGTATTAGACCGATTTTTCCTAGATCAACAGGAGACAATTGGCAGAGTGTTTGAGAATCTCAAGAGAGATTAAGCATTGTATTGTTTCATGATTCCTTGACTTAATACAAAATAGAGATAGAGGGTTTTGAGCAGTTGCTTCCCCAGATACATCTTGTGTTGTACGATTGATAACTTGTTTCTCTTACTTATATGTGATTGTGTGATCGTGTGTTGTTTCCACAAATTGTAGGAAGGATTCAATATCTTGTTTTAGTACATTACAAGATTAGATTGAATCCCGTTGGTTAGATTTTCTACATGAAATAGAAGAGAGGGTTGATATCATCTAGCCTTGTGGTGGTTAGTAGGCCGCAAGGTCTATGATAAAGACCAACATAAATGGAGGAGGGCTTGCACTGTAATTTAGAGCCATAACAGAAGTCGACACAGGTGTAATATTGACTGATTTAACCCTAGTTTGAGGGTCGACATTGAGATCTGAAGTTCATGTCAAGATTCAGTCAAAGAAATGCCCAGAATCTATGGATCCATATGAGCTAGGTTGAGTCTCTTATGGAGGCAAAAGTCATGTTTTTTCTATGTGTGGATAGGGTTTGTTCTACAACAACTAGAAGTACATAAGTATAATGCCCTAGTTAGGACAGTTTCCTAGCATGTTTAGTTCATAAGGTATGCCCTTAATACTGTGACAAATTTGCGTAGAAGAAGACAGGTTGTGACCCTTAGAGCGAGGTTTATTTCTGCAATGAAGACCACAGATCTGGAAGATGGTTTGCAGATTCAGTATGTGTGGAGACAATAGATCCAAAGGAGGGTGGAACCTGAGCAGAAGATTGAGCATGCAGAAGAAATGTGCCATATGGAGAATGGATTTACATGCAGAGGAGTTGATTTTGGTGGACTTTCCATAGAGTTTTAGACAAATATCTGAAGAAACCTATAAAAAATTAGTAAATGGACTGTTAGTGGCTGATTTGTGACCCCAGTTCAGTCATCTACAGATTGTTAGAAGTATGATAAGAGGATTAATTCATATCTGTTCATAGATTGGACAACAAAGATCAAATTATTGATACACAAGAACAGTGATCTTGAGAGGACTCAAACCCTTGTTAGGTGGCAGATTTGAAGAGCCCTAGATGAAGACAATATTGTGGGGCCCTAGATCAGTAAAAGGAATTGATTGTGGTTGGGCAGATTGATGGTAGTCCAAGTACAGTTGGAGGGTTGTTAGATTACTGTCAAAGAAGAGCCCTGACTCTTGTTCTGGTGAAGGACAACAAAATTGGTAGAAGCGTAGGTGTATAGGGCCTAAGGATGTGCAGACTTTCAAGGACTAAAGTAATAGTCAAGTGGGCAAACCAACTAGCCCTAGTTCCCTATATTGTAGAGGATTGATTCAGAGAGAAGAAGGGCAGCCTCCATAGCCCTGGACTTCTCATCTTGGAGCTGTGATATGGCAAAAGTGGGCATATGAAAGAGTTGTTCACAAATGGAATTGTGAACAACTTGTTACCACTCAAACTATTAGTGGACCTAAAAGGTGTTCCTAAGAGGGCAATTGCTAGGACAAGGGAAACGATGGAGGCTTAGCCCATTGTCACCACAACTAAGGCTCTGTGCTCTTCATGGAATTTCACCGATGGGTGGAGTCTCGGTAGTTTAGGAAGTCACTTGTAGAGTATTGGTCAATGAATAGGTGGGAAGTGACCCTCGAAACCCTTTCTCTAAGATAAAATAAAGAGTGGGACTTGCTTTCCTTCTAAGCAAGTGAATTTATCTTCTAGGGAGAGAAGAGGGGGATTGAAGGGTTGAGGGAGAAGAAAAAGACTTATAAAGGAAGTTCTTAATCCCTAAAATCCTTTGGGAACTTGGATTCCCAAATGGTCCTTGATGAAAGGCCTTTGACACCAAATGGGACCACACGGGGCCAAGTGGACCCAGCCCAGGTTCGGGGATGGAATTTAGCAACCAATGATGTTCCTATACTAGAAAGGTTAGGGGAATGGATTAGACAAGTGTTTTTACTTCAATAGGTCAAATTGATCCTACTAGGTTCTATCCTTGGGACCACCTAGGCAAAAATTGATCCTAGAGCTAGGGCTTGAGGTATCTGAATATTCCACCGTCGGAATTGGCCCAAGTTTTGAGGAGAGTGAGGGTACCCAACAACGCAGCTGCTTCTAGGAGATAGAATTTTTCCTCTAGCTAGATTCCTAGGAAATTGTTGCCCTAGGTGACCTAATGGGGCTAGACCTAGGGAATGTGAAAATTTTCTTTAACTCTAAATCTCCAAATTCATCAAATTATATCCTGTATTCAAACCTGATCCTCTATGTTAGCCATTCTGAAGATAAGGCTGAGAACTTACTATAGAACCATCACCTACATGTAGTGATCTTATTCTATGAGCAGACAACCTACTTTCGAGAAGACACGGAAAGGTAAACACTCTCTACCAAGATTTTACATACAGCCCAGGTTGAGCAACCACATATACATCACCAGTTTTTTCTCTTCAGATTTGTGACTTAGAAGAGCTTTGTCTGACCACCTCCGGGTTGCTCCCAGAGTCACCCAAGCAAGCCCTCTCAACATCATCCTCTTTCTGTAGTACCTAATTAGTAATTTAATTAACCATAACAGTTTCTTGATCATGCAGGTATTTCAAATATATTGCCAATAAGCATAAAGCTTTCATTTTAAACAATCACGTTAAAAGACTTTATACTATGATGAAAAAAATACAAAGAAACCTCACCAACACTCAAAGGACAAACAAATTCAAACCTCTACAAAGTATAAATAGATATCTGATAAACTTCATTCCACCACAAAAATGTGCTTAACTAAAGAAAATTCTAATTACTGTGATTTCAAGACAAAGCTTTCAAGGGCAGTGATGTTATAAACATACCCCTAACACCTCGTGAACAATCAATGTGTATAAGTAGACCATCATAAGGCTCATTTTAAACATCATTATTATCATTTTATAAATCATTTTTATCAAATCAACAAGAAGTAAGCAACAATTGCATTCAGTTCCACTGAAGCAAAGTATATGGCAGTTTCATATTCTTATTATGAAGCTATCTAGATTTGCAACTTGATTGTAGAGTCAACCAATCACTTGTTGAAGCCCAATATTGTCTCTTGTGAGAATCAAAGTTACATCAAGCTCTATGAAAATCCAATGTGTCATAACCATTTCAAACATATTGATATTCAATACAATTTCCTAAGATTCCAAGTTCATTAAGGAGTTGGTAGTGTTGGACCACATTCTGACAAAGTTGCATATGGTTAATAGTTTGACAAAGCTCCTAACAAAGGGGAAGTTGCACATGGTTAACGCTAGTCATATCTGTAGAAGGAATATTATAAGCATAATTTACTAGAAAAACAAAATAACGTTATCAAAGGAATAGTCATGAGAATGCAGGTTGCACAAAGGATATCTACATGTACAGGATTTTCTAAAAGTTTAAACACCAGCCCAAGGAAAGAAAATCAAGGGAAGGGCCTGGTGCTTCATCAAAGCACTGATCCTAAGATTTTCCTAATAGAAACAGAAAAAAAATGTAGCAAACCAGAATTTTCCTGCTATGAAATGACGAAAATATTGCAGACTCGACACTTGTTTTTCTAAAGCAACCACTGCTTGATGCAGGCCTCGTGATAATTGTGACTGCACTTTAAACTGCCCAGCTCATATCTTTCTAAATAATCTTCTTGTACAAACAATTCATACCATCATTTTCATACTCTGATTTACCATCATTAGCAAGGGTTTCCATATGTTTTTTAATCTGAAGAGGGAGAAAATTTTACACTTTAAAACTACCAACTAAACCTATAAATCTACAAACAGATTTTAAAGTCCAAGCCTGCTTCATTCTTTGATAATATTACTAATTACTCTCTTTTTCAGTGATGTTTGCATTATGCCTTGAAAAATATAAGGTAACTTGGTGTGAAATTGTAAATTGATAATTCCAGCTGGCAGCATTTCAAGACTTATGGACAAGAAGTGGACATATATTAGTTACTGCATTCAAAGAAAATTCCTCCCCACAGATATTATAAATACCTGGAAAATGTTGCATTTGACTTCAATATCCATACTCTGAGAAGCATACTCTGTTTTTGAGGAGTACAAGCTTTTCTCTAAACACTTGGAAATAGTCTCCTCACTAAGTCCTGTGCTAACATCCTTACGATGTACGATGTATTTCTGTAGTTTTTTTATTAAGAACAATAGAGATTTATGCAAATAAGTGTGAATTCACATTATTTGTGAATGCATTCACATTATTCACAATAGAGATTTATGCTGATTGGATATTATTTGTGCTAATCACATTTTATATTAATGTTAGTAGCATAGTAAGCAGCGTAAAAGAGAGGCAGAAATTTGATTGTGTGCCATGTTAGGTTCTGGAAATGCTATAACATGTGAGAAGCAATGAACCAAAACCTCTCATTGCAATTATGAACCAAAACATAGTGCCATAACACTTACCTTATGTGACCCTGAACATAGTGCCTGAAATATTGATTTGTGCATCAAATTTGTGGACATTAGTACATATAGACAGTGAACCTATCTACCCTACACTGATATGACCTTGAAATTTGAGTATACTTGACTGAGATATCATATTTGACAAATTTTGATACATTGACATATTGCCACGATGTATTGGTCTTAACATTGACACATTCAACCTCCATTGACATTGAAATTACACATAGACCACAATGTAAGATAGACCTTTGGCATTTAGACTTCACAAGTGTTTTGGACATTGATATGTTGACCTCAGGTTAGTAGCAGTATCCTTGAGCTAGTTCATCCTACATCTTAAATCTTAGACCCTAAAACTTTAAATGCATTATACCAAAATGTGAAGGCTTTAAACCTTGAACCCTGCTTATTAAGAAATTTGAACACTAAAATACCCTTTAAAGCCCCAAAATCCATGATGGACATTGGTTAAAATGTCCTCAAGAGATATCCAACCTATATACAAGGGTAGTTATGCACACAGATATTCATAAATAGCCCATTGTAAGTTCACATTCCATACTATGACCCAATTACCTTTTGAAAATGACTAAAAGCATTACAGTATGCTTAAATATCCCATTGGACGTGCACATTCCATACTATGACCCAATTAGCTTTTAAAAATGATTCTAAGCATTGTAGTATGCTTTAAGAAATGACCTTTTGAAAATGATTGTAAAAAAATGGTGAAACACTTTAGGAGCTTTTGGAATTATAGATAAACTGTACTTAAGGACTCTTTGATATCTCTTGGAAATACAAGAGAAATGATTCTGAGAATCATTGCAGTATGCTTTAACTGGTCTTTTAAAAATTATTCTAACAAAAAAGGTAGCAAACTTGAGGAAGTTTTGGCATTAGAGATAAACTCCACTGAAGGACTCGAGATATATCTTAGAAAAATAAATTTGTTCTAAATTACTAGGAGGCTATTGGAAAGGCTTTTGCAGCTTCACGTACGTTCAAGTTCCATATATCAATTAGGGGCCTTGGTCTGATCTACACTTTGACAGAGGAAAACTTCATTTCACTATATCTATATCGCAAGGAGATGCAAGTTTTTCGTGGGAAAGGGATTTGAAGATTATTGATCATCTGTGAAAGTAATAGACCTCATTGAAATCTACCATATGTGCACTCCATATTGCTGCATCTAGAGTTGATTTCCTCCATAGGAAGTCTAATACAAGTCAAGTTGTCTTTGTGGCATAACTAATAATATATGAAAGGAATATTTTTCATGTAATAGTATTGACTAATAAGCATTCATTGCAGGCATATTAACATTCACCCCTTGAAAAAATTCATTCTTTAAATTTGCCAATCACTTTAGTTATTCAGATGAATCTTCCATTGGAATTGGTTGATAATTTCACAGAAAATATGGGAAAAAATAGCAATAGGATTAATAAAAGCTGCATTTTTTTCTTGCTTGAGGCTTTACTGATAAATGCTATTAAAAAATGAGTATCAAAATGCACTGCAGATTGAATCCTTACTGCAGTTCAAACACTGTCATCCACTGCAATATGTGGCATCATCCATTCTATTTTCGGAGGTCAGCCTTTGTTAATTCTTGGGGTGGCTGAACCTACTGTGCTTATGTATACATTCATGTACAACTTTGCCAAAGATAGAGAATACTTAGGCCCAAAGTTGTTTCTGGCTGGGAAAGGGTGGTATGTACTTCAAATTTGATCACCTTGTGTCAACAAGTTACAAATTCATTCTAAATTGCAATAGTAGAATGTTTGATACCTGCAGTACGATGTATTTCTGTAGTATTTTTATTAAGAACAGTACAAATTTATGCAAATAAGTGTGCATTCACATTAAATAACTACAAGTACTCTGCTGATTATACACAGGGTATGTGTGTGGACTGCATTCTTGTTGGTTTTGCTGGTCATTCTAGGTGCATGCTCAATTATCAACAGGTTTACCAGGGTAGCTGGAGAACTTTTTGGGATTCTTTTGTTCAGAGAACTTGTTAGTGAGATGATTTTGTTGTTTAGATTTAAAAATAGTCTTTAGTAGGTTATGCACTTGAGGCACACTCAAACCTAAAGGCTTTTCTCTTGGCCTTAAGTAGTCTTGTGCTGATTGGATATTATTTGTGCTAATCACATTTTATATTAATTTTAGCAGCATAGTAAGCAGCGTAAAAGAGAGGCAGAAATTTGATTGTGTGCCATGTTAGGTTCTGTAAATGCTATAACATGTGAGAAGTAATGAACCAAAACCTCTCATTGCAATTATGAACCAAAACATAGTGCCATAGCACTTACCTTATGTGACCCTCAAATATTGATTTGTGCATCAAATTTGTGGACATTAGTACATATAGACATTGAACCTATCTACCCTACACTGATATGACCTTGAAATTTGAGTATACTTGACTGAGATATCATATTTGACGAAGTTTGATACATTGACATATTGCCACGATGTATTGGTCTTAACATTGACACATTCAACCTCCATTGACATTGAAATTACACATAGACCACGATGTAAGATAGAGCTTTGGCATTTAGACTTCACAAGTGTTTTGGGCATTGATATGTTGACCTCAGGTTAGTAGCAGCATTAATGGGATTAAAGACCATCACCCTAGTTTTACTAACTTAAGCACCAGGTGTCTAATATCACAAAACCAACCTAAGGAGTCAACTTGACACTAAAATCTTCCTAGGGATGAGGCCAAAAGAACTGCTTGATCTGCAAAAAGGAGTAGTGACATCAAAACATGATGAGGAATCACACTATCATTAGCATATGCAAGCTCCTTAAGGACTTGTTCCAGCTTATCAATTTAGATTCCAAAGTGTAAAAGAGAGAGTGCATATATGCCTGATAAGCCAAATTTGTGCTTCCTTGAGCATCAAAAACAAAGGAATAAGAAAAATATCAAAATGAAGAAAGAATTTGGCTAACACTGAAAAAAAGTAATCCAAAATATTATTCTTAGAGGATTAATATATGGTCCTCAATTATTACTAATTCCAGCATTTTGTTTGTGTCAAAGGTCTAAAATCAGTTCAATCACCAGTCTACTTCAGCAGCTGGTTCCATCCAACCTTGGTGAACTTCAAATATCCTGTTTTGAAGATTTTGAGGCTTGAGCCTAATTTCTTCGGAGCTTGTTGCAGTCGTCACATCAAGCCTAGTTTTACCAATAAGGCTTGTTAAAATCATCACATACATCCTCTGTTTCATATAAAAACAACCATTGTTTGCAAAGAGTCTTGAAGAAATAGTCTAGTTTCGATTTTGTGAGCGATTCTGAACTGCTTGCATTCATATTTGATATTTACATACTGACAGGTTAATATCTACTTTTCAAATAGTAACAGTTATGGGGGACTCAGGTTATGTAACTGCATTAACTATAAGAAATCTCAGACATATTAATATGGATAAGTCTAAGTCTGTGCCATGTGAAATACTACCATCAGGTTTATTTCAGCAGACCAAACTTCTATCCAGAGGTTCTTTCCCAAGATTAACAAAGCAATCTTGGAGTTTAAAGGCTTATACTGAGTGAGATAAGTACCTTAAACTTTAAACAAATGTTTTATAGATTTCCTCTATCTTTAGAGTGTTAATCCTCAAAGGGAAAAGATGAGGATGAGCATCAAAAGAGAAATGAAGTAGTGGGAGTGACTAATTGAAATATCCATACAGTCTATATGGCTGAACTAATCGAAAGAAGCAAACTTGTTAGAAAAACAAAACATAAAGAAAGGGTACCTATCACATCTTGAAGTGGTCAGCCAATTAGTGGAATCTATATAAGCAAGAGGTAAACCTAAAGATAAATTGAATGTAAAGCGGTTAGGCCCCAAACTCTACTTAAACAATGACACGCTAAGAAGAATATTCCATGTAGAAAATTGCACTAAAGCATAATAATGTGAACTCTTTCCACTCATATAACCAATACTTCATCACACCATACAAAATTATGGATTTTATGACAGCATCAAAGAGCCTCATCCCGAAAAGATATCCTAAAAGTGAATCTAGAAATATTGCGAACGTGAATTAGAAGCATACCCTTTGCACCAAGACACTATAAGAGAGACATGTAAATTGCACTCCTAAATGCTATGCATTAGTTGTTCTCTACAAGAAAAGTGAGAAGTAGAAAGAGATTCATTAATGGGATTAAAGACCATCACCCTAGTTTTACTAAATTTAGCACCAGGTGTCTAATATCACAAAACCAACCTAAGCAGTCAACCTGACACTAAAATCTTCCTAGGGATGAGGCCAAAAGAACTACTTGATCTGCAAAAAGGAGCAGTGACATCAAAACATGATGAGGAATCACACTATCATTATCATATGCAAGCTCCTTAAGGACTTGTTCCAGCTTATCAATTTAGATTCCAAAGTGTAAGAGAGAGAGTGCATATGTGCCTGATAAGCCAAATGTGTGCTTCCTTGAGCATCAAAAACAAAGGAATAAGAAAAATATCAAAATGAAGAAAGAAGTTGGCAAATATCTATCATTAGCAAGTGCGGGATGGATAATTTAAATGGTTTCATAGTTGTTTAAGCCTTAATTGAAAGGGATTCTGGCTATCATCAAAAATCACAGAAAGCTTGCAACCCTTACACAACATTTACAAAGCATGATAAGACAGTATATATCCAGCGTGATAAGGTTTATATATCCAGCTTACAAACAATAACCAAACAGTAGCAAGAACATTGCAGTACATTTGATGTAAAAAACATAGAGCTTAAAGAAGTATAATAGTAATCATGTATCCAACATCTTAACCATGATATTAATCACAAGTAAGCTATCACAATCTGCGTCCAGAATCCTCAAATGTTTGGGATAGTAATTTAACAATTCATTGTTCTCTCTCAATCATTGATCAATTCAATGTCACTACTCTTCCAACATATAAAAGTGTTAAGTGCATCTGCTAAATACTCGCATTGAATACTTCTACGTTTAAGCTTAATTTCACAATCCGAATCAACCAACATTGATTGTGGGCACACAAAATAATATCCTTCTCCTAATACTTCTCCATTGGGCATGACAAAATTTGGTTCATTGTTTTTTATGTAACCCTTTGCAACCTTCACTTGACCATTAAAATATGTAAGTGAACATTTTTTCCCCTTCAATCCTATATTTGAAGGTAGTAATTGCGGTTGACCCTGCAAATAAACAAATTCTTGTAAGATTCCATAGAATAAAAAGATAATATTAAAAAAGAAAATAAACAAGTATAAAACTTACCCGTGTTATTAAGTCACCAATTGGGTCATGAACAGGTTGTCTTGAAGTCAATGGAGTTTGTTCTAGTGAAGCCTGACTAAGACTTAAGGAACTCTGCTAAAAAATAAATAGTTTGAATGTGATACCATGAAATCAGAAGATGAATGGTTAAGCTACAGAAATAATATTTCATTAATTACATATCTACAACAATACAATCATGTTCATATTGGCATTGTGCTTTTAAAATTTCAATCTTCAAAGATGGCATACATCAAAAATTAAATAGCCTACACGTAATTCTTACATTGTTGGTTGGTTCTGGATTAACTCGACCATTTTCTTTTCCCGCCTCCGTGGCAGCTTTCCATTGCATTAATTCTTCAACATCTGCCTTCAATATTCCAAGTTCCTTGTCTTTTTCTTTCAATTTTTCTTCTGTATTATGTAATTTCCTCTTGTAAGCACGGTCTTTTCCAAACAAATCAGTTGGATTAACCCCATAGCCAACCCCATGTACACGACCCCTCCTCTCAGGCCCCAAAACTATTGCAATGGCATCTTCCTTTGTTGCATATGCAGGAGACACTGAATCATTTTGTATCGATTCAATTTGTTTCTAGCAAAGACAACATTTCAACAAATACATGTAAGAAACATCATTAATATTTAAAAAAGAAAAAAATTAAATAGATACAAAAATAGTTTGGGAACTTACTATTCTCTCTGCACTAAATGATGACATTGGAGTGCCATGCTTCTTTGTATAACATTTCATCCACACATCATCCCTAGTTACAGGCGCATCATTTTGATTGCAAGTTTGATTCTAGTCACAAAAATTACAATGGTGTAGATAAGTATATTTGCAATTGGTGATTGTGAACAAAAAATAAATTTGATTACAAATTACAAGGTCATGTTCAACTCTAAAGTAACCTCTATGGCTAGAAGTGTGGGTCTCTGGTTCTAATGTCCTATTTTCCTGATTGACTTTTGCTTTCTCCTGCAACTCAATAAAAAATCGATGCTTAGATTGAAATTGATTATATGCAAGGATTCAAATTCAAATCTCATTTAACGATAACAAGTAGATTTGTCATTCATTTTTACCTTGAATTTAGGGTCCGATCGTATTCTAACAAATTCAATCCAATCGGTTTCATTTACTCCAATAGGAACATTTGTCATCCTCTCCTCATCTATGTTGTATTTCAAATAATAATTTTTATACAAATTATATCTATAACTTCTCAAACACTGAGATATTGCTTTATAACACCATTGCTCCGCTGACAAGTCTATTTGGTAGGTACGCTACAATAGATAAACAACGAATTATTAGATACAAATACTTATTTGAAATTAAACTTATCATGCACACGTTCACATACACCAATGAAATTTAGAAAAAAATCCAATAATAATTTGGTTGATACTCACATTGATTGCACTCCATATGTCTTTTTTAAGTGCTTGTCCCCTCTCATTAAATTGAATTTCAGGCAATGCAGAGGCCTCTGTAGTGTTTCCAAAGAGGCATTTTGTTGGTCCCCTACCCTTCCTTTTCACATTTGTTGTACTATGAGCTTCAATACTTGGATCTTCTCCTTCCAAGCCATGCTCTTGCTGTGGTTGTTCTTGCTCCATATCATGATCTAGTTGTGATGGTTCTTGCTCCAAACCATAAAGTTGTTGTGATGGTACGTGTTGAGAATTTTCTGGAAAACAAATCACACCTTTTGAGACAATAACAATATGAATCTCTTAACATAAAATCTTGAAGTATTTATACAAGAAATATAAAGTTGAAAAATGATCATACCTTCCAATGGTCATCCACATTTTTCTCAAGAATATGTGCATTAGAATTGGTGTTGACACTAAAGCAACTAGATTCATGTTGTAATGGGGAAACAGATCCTGGTGCTCTATTTTGTGGATGTTTTTTGATGATGCCACATCGAATGTTGTCATTTTTTTTGGTAATGTGGCTTGACTTTGTGGTTTTACTCACTGTTACAACTGATCTCTTACAATGTCTTTCATTCCTATTGGATACCTACACATATAGATTGCGACACTTAATAAAAGTTAGTAAGAGATCACTTAAAGTAGAAAAGAAAACACAATAATTGTTAAAAAATCATTGACGTCCAAAACGAAAAATAATTTCTTACCTCAGTATGGATATCCGCGGATAGACTGCATAACAAAAAAAACATTTTTATTAACAAATCCTTGTCATTTCATAAGAGTTCAATTCAGATCATAAGAGTTCAATTTCATTTTTGTTCTTAAAGAGAAGTATGAGTTGTAAAATTTTATAGTCTAAAGCCATAATGACATTACCATTTCCAGGGAAGAAATTGCAGGGTGGTGTGAATGGGTTCACATATAACAATAATTGAGGAGTTATTTTGCCTAAAGATAAACAATAAACTATTTCCGTGTAAACAACTAGGCTAAAAAAAGTTAAAAACAATTTCTATGTGAACAAATAGGCTGAAAGAACCATTACAGAAGTCCAATATAAAAAAATAAAGAGAGAAAAGCATCTAACAGTAATCATGTTGAGTGAAACACTTGAATGATATATTGTAGCAATGGATGCCATGTGCATGTCAATAAAACTCTCAAAGCCATTGCGGTTATCATTCTATGGACTCCAAAAAAGGCAACTAAACAATAGAGGCTCATATTTTTCAGGAATAAACCCCAGTTTCTCTGGAATCTGTCTATATTCATCTTCATGTGACTACCTTTTAGGCTTCTACATAAAATTTGTAGCATACATTATTGTAAAGAGACCTGTTGTGTCATCGAGCATTATTAAATAAGGATTACAATTTTAATTATAAGTGAAATAGTTTAGGAAAGAGGGCTAGACACGGATAAAACAAGATGGAATTGGTAGTTGAACAATAGTAGAAGAGAAAATTGCACGAGTAGTTGAACAGCAGTAGAAGAGACAACTGCACGCTAACATACTGGGCTTCTAGTTGAAAAAGGCAAAGGAAAAGTCTGCCATATACAAAATTATGAAATTCAATGGGTTATCGTAAGCAGTCCAATTATAGAAGAGATTAAAAGCATTCTAGATTCTTGATGTTGTTGGGCCTTTGTTTATAATTTTGGGACTTGGAGAACTATATAAATTAATGCAGGTCCATCTATTGACAATAATCTATTGCGATTAAAACAAATCCCATTTAAATGCAAGGTATGTCACGAGTACGGTCATTTTGCCAATCGATGCTCTAAAATTGTTAATGATGAAAATGTTCAGCCCGAGAAACAATGGGAAACTGTCAAGAGGAAAAAGACTACTGCTGCCGAGCTAGCTAAAGCTCCTCCCAAATTTGCTCTCTTCAAACCTAATCCTTCCTCCTCGTCGACTCCTCCGCCCTCCCCTCCCAAGAAATCTTTAGAGTCTTCTAATCCCTTCTCCTCCATTTCCCTTGATGATGACCCCCCATCACTCTACCTCCATCTCAGGATGGCACTCCTGTTCCCACTTCCCCTGCAAACCCTTCTCCTTCATTCTCCCATGACCCTCCTTCATCAAGATCAACCAGAAGCTCTACTAAAGAACATGGGGCCAATCTGGACACTCACAGGAAACAAGGACCAAGCAGGAGATCGACCAAACAACACAGAGAAGAAAACGCACAAAAAGATATTGCCATGGGCACTCAAAACCCTATAGAAAATTACATTTTGGGGAAAAACAGTAAGGAAGCGGCATACAAAGATCAGGGAGGGCGAGCAACTCTCCATACCCCTCTCACCCAATGATGAAAGTCCTATCCTGGAATAGCAGGGGATTAGGGCACCCCTCTAAAATCACAGCTCTGAATGATTTGATAACTCAGGAAAAACCAAGAATATTACTGTTACAAGAAACAAAGCAAGGATACCAAGAAATGAGAGGGATTATTGATCGCCTCAAGCAATATGATGGAAGAATTTGTGAATCTAGGGGAGCTTCAGGGGGAATCGCCACCCTTTGGAACCACACTGCCTGGAAGCACCAAATTGATACAATCAACCAATTCTGGATTAAAGTTACTCTAGAGGGTTGCGGATCAGATCACCATAGCTACTAAACCTGGTCTTTGGTGGCAAGATAATCTGGAGACTCATCAATGGAGAATCTGCTTGGTGGAAGATTAGGCAGTGGATAGGCAGTGGGGGTGCATCTGATCATTTTCCTATCTTTCTTGAATTCAAGATCAGGCCTAGGCACCCTCCCAGCCCCTTAAAGTTCAACAATATCTGGCTTAGGGACGATTCTTTCAAAGCTCTGGTTCTTGCTAGATGGATACCTTTTAGAATGGATAGTCATCTTTCTGTTGCCTTTCAATTTGCAGAAAATTTAAAACGCATTAAGGATGTTCTGAAGGTTTGGTCGGTTGATAAGAGACAGAGGGAGGATGTGGAGTTGAAACAGGTGGAAGAGGAACTTCGCTTGATTTACGAGGGGATTGGTGGAGGCTATCAAACCCAAGTTGACAAAGACGCTCTTGTTTTACTTGAAAAAAGAAGAAACTCCCTTCTTATGGATAAGGAGGAATCTTGGAGGCTGAAGAGTAGGGCCACATGGTTGGCTAGTGGGGACGAGAATACAAAATTTTTTCATGCTTATGCCTGTGGTCGGAAGGCGGTTAATACTATTTGGAGCTTAAGAGATGGTCAGGGCATTGAGAATTCTTCTTTTGAGGCTAAAGCTAAGCTGGGGGTTGATCATTTCAAGGATCTTTTTAAGGCCCCAGCACATGCATCACTTGCGAAAGTGATAAGAGTAGCGCAATATTTTCCGAGGTTTGTGGAGGAGTCTGATAACAGATCTTTGATGGTTGAGAGCTCTGAGAAGGAATTAAAGGAAGTACTTCATAGCTTCCAAAAATACAAAAGTCCTGGGCCTGATGGGTGGTCGATCGAGTTTTTCCTAGCTCTTTATGATGTTTTAGGGACAGATCTGTTCAAAGTGGTGGAGGATACTAGGATTTCTGGGCGGATTCCTGCTAGCTTCAATTCCACTTTCATAGCACTTATTCCGAAGGTGGATAACCCTCTTTCTCTGGCTGATTTCCGTCCTATCTCGTTGTGCAACTGTATCTATAAAGTGATTGCTAAGGTGGTTGCGAGAAGACTCAAAGGCATTCTGTCTTCTCATATATCTGGGGAACAATTTGGCTTCCTGGACGGTCGTCAAATTCATGAAGCAATCGGAACTGCACAAGAGGCTCTCCACAGCATGAAGACCAAGAACCTCAAAGGGACAGTGCTGAAAATAGATCTCTCCAAAGCATATGATCGGGTAAGCTGGTTATATATTCGTATGCTCCTGACTCACCTTGGTTTTGGAATCGGGTTCATTAGATGGATTATGAGTTGTATTACAACTGTCTCCTTCTCTGTTCTTCTTAATGGGGCTGCATCTCCTTTCTTTCATGCTGAAAGGGGGCTGCGCCAGGGCTACCCACTTTCTCCCCTTCTATTTTTACTGATTGCTGAGGGTTTGAGCAAAGCTCTTCATGAGGCTAAGAGACAGGGTTCCATGAAGGGCATTCAGGTTGCACCAATTTTTTTCATCACCCATCTACTTTTTGTTGATGATATTTTAATATTATGTTCTGGGTCGGTGCGTGAAGCTAACTCTATTGGTGAGATTCTGGTTTTGTTTGGCAAAGCAACGGGAATGGAAGTGAATGCTAGGAATTCTTTCATTTCTACACATCTATTGAGGGATGAGGAGAGGCGTGAGTTCGTGAGAATTTTTCCCTATTATACTGTTGGTTTGGATGTTGGTCTGAATTACTTGGGTTCCATTTAAAACCCAATGATTATAGGAAAAATGATTGGAACTGGTTGCTGGAAAAGCTGGAAAAACGTTTAAAAGATTGGTCTCATAAATGGTTGTCTAGAGCTAGTCGGTTGACTTTAGTTAAGTGTGTTTTGGAGGTTGTCCCGGTTTATTAGTTGCCCCTGTCTTGGATTCCCAAGGGTATTTTGGAGGCTGCCAGGAGGATTTGCTTTAGATTCCTGTGGAGTGGGAAACATGATTCATTGGTGACCCCTTGGGTTCGGTGGGAGAAAATTGCTGTCCCAAAAGGGTTGGGAGGTTGGGGTCTGAAAAATATCTTTCTATTCGCTCAAGCTCTTGCTGCTAAGGGTGGGTGGAGGCTCATCAATGTTGATAGTCTTTGGACTAAAGTGATCTCTCAGAAATACATTGCTCCTTTATCTATTGTTGAATGGATAAGGACCCCAAGAAAATCCTTTGCCGGGGGATTGGTGACTTGGAAGTCTCTTGTTAAATCTTTTCACGTTTTGGATACAAGTCTGGCTTGGGATGTGGGTAATGGCAGGAAGCTTCGGGTTGGTGAGGATCCTTGTATGGGAAGTGTTCTACAACACCTCCTTCCCAGGCATACGGTGGAGGCCTTAAGGCAGCAAGGGATTACTTTTCTTTCCCAACTTGCGGATCCGGTTCGGAGAATGTTGGGAATTCAGTCTTGGTTACTGGCCTCTTCTTTGGGGCTAGATGAACAAGATGAGAGGGCACTGGCTGGCTATATTCGTGCTTTAAAACAGGCTCACCTTGTGCTCTTGGATATAGATGATAAGATTTCTTGGGATTTTGATCCTTCGGGGATCTATTCTCCCCGGGCTGGCTACACAAAACTTAGTGCTGGGGTTGTCTTGGGTGAGGAGCGGTGGTGGTGGAAGAAACTCTGGAAACTGCATTGTCCTCCTAAGACTCGCCTTTTTATGTGGTGTGTCCTTGAAAATAAAGTCCCTACCTGGGATGTGCTGCAAAACAGATGTTTTCAGGGCCCTGGCTGGTGCTGTTTGTGCAAATATGATAATGAATCAGTTAACCATCGTTTCCTCAGTTGTCCTTTCATTAAAGGTATTTGGTTGGAGTGTTCTAGACTTTTGGGTATCCAGTGTAGATGGGAGGGCATTTCTGTATCTCATGCTTGGGATTCATGGTGGGTGTCTGTTGCTGAACAAAATCTAAAAGCTCTACCGCTCCTCGTTATTTGGGGTTGTTGGTTGGCTCGTAATTTTTTATGGTTCTGTCAGTACTCCGTAGATCATTAGTTCCATGTCTGTTGGTTTACACTCGGCTTTTCCTATTCATATCCGGGCTTCCAATCAGAGGGAGGTCCTCCTGTTGGATATTGATAGGAGGAACCCTTGGGGTTTTTTGATGGAGTGATGCAGCAAAATGTTTGTGGTGGTGGAGCTCTATTGTTTCTCTCGGATTCTCACTGGTATGAGATCTCTGTTGGGCTTGGGGAAGGGACAAATAATTTTTCCAAATTGCTGAGCCTCAAGATTCTTCTATTGTTTGCTGTGGAGAAAGGTTGCAGGCAGTTAAATGTTTTTGGGGATTCCTTGAATGTGATAAATTGGATAAAAGGAATCCAAATTTGCAGAGTTCATCATTTACAAAATCTGTTTCGCTCTGTTGGGGAGATCCTCCGTTCATTTATATCTTTCTCCTGCCAGCATATCTATCGATAAAATAATGACAAGGCTGATCGAGCTTCTAAGAGGGGGATTTTGCAGGACAAAGGTATCTGGAGGATTAGAGAACATTTGGATGGTGTTATTTTCGAATACTTCCATCCATCTTTATTTGACTAAGAGGCTACAGGTTTATGTGTTGGCTTGTCATCAATTTGCCAACAGATTCATACACTTTGTGTGTTGTCTCATCAGTTTGGTGAGGGTGGATGGGAATTACCACTCCTCTTTTGGTCTGTCAACAAACTGCCATTAGATATCTTTCACAACGTGTTCTGTCACAATAGGTCGGTGTTGGTGTTTGAGATTTATCACTTGAATTTTTTCTTTGATGGTCATGCTGGACATCATGTCTGCTTTGGGCTGGATTCATATCTTCAAGAATGCTTTCGGAGGGCTGCTTTCTTTGATCGAGCTACTAAGAGGGGTTTCCAGCTGGGTGTGGTTTTCTGGAGGCTCAGAGATCTACTGGATGAAAATCATTCTGAATATATACATCTTTTTTTATTTCACGAAGTGGCTACAGCGTTCTTTGGTAGCTTTTGTGCCAACTGGAAACATACACATGGTCTGCGTTATTCTCTACTTCTTATGCTGAAGATGGATGTGATTTATACTGTTTTTATAAGGACCCTTTGCTCGGTGGACAGTTTTTGCTATGGATCGTTATCTGTCTAACAGGCTTGATTTGTTTTGGCTGATTACAACATGGTGAGCGTTTTCCTAGTTTTTTGTTGTTTGGAGACTGTGAACCATTGGTTTCATTTTTCAATTCTCTCGGTAGTTCACACTTGATGGGCTACAAACAAAGGGCTGGTCAAAATTTAAATTGATAAACAGTGAAACCGGCTCCCCTGGATGGTGCTTTATTACTGTTTTCTTTGTGCCTTAACAGTTGGGTGCTTCTAGCTGATCCACTTGATTGACTGAGCTATGTCTGTCAGATGAGCAGTAGATTTTCGGATTTTTTGATCAGTATTGTTCCCCAAAGGGTCTGTATGAACATCTTGTATTTTAAGAACAATTTTGTCTTTGTCAGCTTCTGGTTCTGCATAGCCACGTCTTCACTATGCAACTGTTTTTTTTTGTAAACAAACTCCTGGGTTTGTCTTCTTATGAACACACATCTATGTGTTCCTACAATGTAATTTTGTACTCACCTGCAGAAATAAAATTACACTTTTTTCTCGAGGAAAAAAAAGAAAGTGCTAACATAAAAACGTAATAGTAAACCAACATAATATTCATCAAAAATTCCAGGCCGCAGTATTATAACCGAACAAAACCCCAAAAAAACTTATATTGGGAAATCTATATTGATCATTAAAACATACTTCTATGAAAATATTGAACATCTGCAAGGTGAAGGAATAATATGCATGCTGATTCGGAAATCTTGTGACTAAAAATATTGGTATTCTCACATTAAAAGACACTATATGAATATTCTTTCGAAATAAAACTTCGTAAACAGCGTTTTGGCAAGTTGAATGAAATCTGTTGTCACCGATATAGAAGTCTCAAATTGCAGAGCAGTGCTATGGTTCAACACTAACATTTCTGGCAGAGACAACCAGCATAACATTTGCTTGCAAGTCTCAATTTTTTTTGAATCTTTTAGTAAGAAACACAGGTAATTTGATTCTGCATTATTGTGAGAATGTAATCAAACGATGGAATGAAATCTTGGCAGCAAACATAAAATAAGTGATGTGATTATCTTCTGGGCATACCAAAAACCATTACAAACTCTCACATGAGGAAACCTTATAAAAAAGACGCCTAAAATTGTCACTGCAATATGCCTCAAATCCTTTCGATCAGATGTCATATATTCGACTGGTCACAATGAAGGGCCACAGAATTTGCCTAAGCCAAATCCTTATGCAAAACTTGATGACTTTTCATTGAGATTATGCAAACGAACGTATTCATCTGTATGAGTCCTTGTATTTAACATACTCAGTGGCCTCGACACATTTGCACAAAAGCACAACAAACAGCAGCAAACACCCATCCTAACTCTGATAATCCTCATGACAGTGAGCAACAACCTTGGAAGGTTTCTGCTGCTACTTAATTTGGTTTACTACTTGTGTCTGGACATTGCACAATGCAGATGATGTCTGTGATTGCTGTACACTGGAAATTTGCTGTGTTTGCTGAGGAAATTCTAACTGTGGTTTTGATGGAAGGGATTAGCATGCAAACATCTAAAACTGTGGAGGCAATCCAGAATTAAATGTAGATCACGTGGTTTTTCCTCATAAAAATGGTGGAGGCCATCAAGAATTAAAGCACATGCAGCCTAGCCAAACATGCGGCGCACGAAAT
>CM076570.1:1133859916-1133871704 GCA_034641835.2 Pinus albicaulis
AAACGGCTAAACACCCAGCCTCCGGCAACTGAACGAAGTATATGGTTTCCAAAAAAATACCTGACAATCAACATGTGTTTGAAACTCCCAAAAGACTCCCACCTATTCATGATCATGATCATTATATTCATTTGATTCCAGAAATTTTTCCTCCAAACATCAGGCCTTATAGATATCCTTATGTCCAAAAGTGCGAAATTGAATGTATGATTGCAAAAATGTTAGAGGTTGGTATAATTCAACCTAGTCAAAGTTCTTTCTCTACTCCAGTAGTATTGGTATAGAAGAAGGATGGATCATGGCACATGTGTCCAGACTATAGGGAGCTCAAAAAGCTTAGTATTAAAGATAAATTTACCATTCCTATGATTGATGAATTATTGGATGAATTACATGGAGAAAATTATTTTACCAAGTTGGATCTTTGTTCAAGATATCATCAAATTATAATGAATACTGAAGATATTCTAAGAATATCATTCCAAACTCATTAGGGTCATCATGAATTTTTGGTCATGCCTTTTGGCCTTACCAATGCACCTTCTACATTTCAAGGGTTGATGAATTCCATTTTCTAACCCTTCCTTTGAAAATTTGTGCCAGTAATTTTTGGTGATATACAAATTTACAACAAGTCTTGGAAGGATCATGTTGAACATGTTGACAGATGCTCAATCTATTAGAAGAGAAACAATTATATGAAAAAACATCCAAATGTTTCTTTGGAGTACAAGAGGTGGAATATCTAGGTCATATTGTATCTCACGAAGGTGTTAAGGTAGACCATAACAAAATTAAAGCCATTAAGGAATGGAAAGTCCCCACAAACATAAAATAGTTCCAAGGATTTATTGGGTTAACATGGCATTATCACAAGTGTGTTAAGAATTATGGGAGAATAGCAGCACCACTAACAACATTATTGAAGAAAGATGCATTTTCATGGAATCATGAAGTAACTAAGGCCTTTGAACATCTTAAAGAAGCAATGTGCCTAACACTGGCCTTAGCTATGCCAGACTTCACAAAAACCTTTATTGTGGAATGTGATGCCTCGAGAAATGGAATTGACACTTTTTTAATGCAAGAAGGAAGACCCATTGCTTTTGAAAGTCGTCCAATAAAAGGAAAGTATTTAAAAAAATCTATTTATGAGAAGGAAATGTTAGCAATACTAGATGCACTAAAGGAATGATGACCTTACCTAATAGGAAGACACTTCAAGGTAAAAGACAATCATGATAGTCTTAAACACTTTTTGGAACAAAGAGTATCTTCAGAAGAGCATCAAAAATGGTTCACAAAGATGTTTGGTTATGACTTTGAAATCATCTACAAAAAATGGAAGCTAAATGTTCTTGGAGATGCACTCTCAAGAAGTAGTGAAGAGGTGGAAGCATTGATTTGTGCCATTTCTATTATCCAACTAGATTGGATAACCAAAGCAAGGAATGAATGGAAGAAGGATGAAGAAGTGTTGACACTCATTCAAAAGTTGTAGCAAGATCCTAGTGCATTAGATACATTTAGTTTGAAAATGATTCTTTATGGTACAAATATCACTTATATATTTGTAATAATTCCCAACTAAAACAAAATATTATTTTGCAATTGCACACTTCTCCTTTAGGAGGACACTCGGGATTTTAAAAAACTTACCACAGGGTGAAGAAAGAATTTTTCTGGGATGGCCTTAAATATGATACTCGATAGTTTGTGGCAGAATGTTGTTTTTTACGACAAAATAAAGTTGATACAATTAAGACCTCGGGTCTTCTACAAAATTTATTCATTCCAAGTAAATGTTAGGAGGAGATTTCAATGGATTTTATCATAGGTTCACCTAAGTCCGAAGGAAAGAGTGTTATCATGGTGGTAGTTGGTATACTTACCAATCATGCACACTATTATGCATTATCTCATCCACTTAAAGTAAGTACAATTGCTGCTACATTTATGGAAACAGTTCAAAAGCTACATCGAAACCCAAAGATTGTTGTAAGTGACAAAGATCCCATTTTTCCTGTAAATTTTTGTACATAATTATTTTCCTCTTTCAGTACTCAACTAGCTCATAGCTCATCTTATCATCCTCAATGTGATGGTCAAACAGATATAGTGAACAATTTTTTGGAAGGATATCTTCATTGTTTTGTATATGATAAAAAAACACAATGGGTCAAGCGGTTACCTCTCGTTGAATGGTGGTATAACATTTCCTTCCATACTACAAAAAACATGACCCCATTAATGGCACTTTAGGGATATCATCAACCATCCATCACATCATCTTTAAGAGAAAATTCGAAGGTGCAAGAAATAGAAGATCACATCGAGCATCAACAACAAGTTCTCCAACTCTTAAAGGATAAGATAAATTTGGCACAAAATCGAATAAAACAACAGGCATATGAAAATCACAGTGAGAGAAGTTTTGATGTAGGAGACTGGGTATTTTACAGCTACAAGCATACAAAAAAATTCCTCTCAAGCAAGCTAAGAAGCATAATAAATCATAGCCAAAGTACTATCATACTTACAAGGTGTTGTAAAAGATTGATAGTATGGTATACAAATTGGAGTTTCTTGCTTCGTCGTGAGTGCATCAATTTTTCCATGTTTCATGCTTAAAGAAGGTTATAGGTGAAAATTTTCCCATTCAAAATATATTTCCAAAGCTTGATGATGAAGGAAAAATCATATTGGAACCTGAAGCAGTCACGGAAACAAGAACTTGGCAGCTACGAAATCGATCAATTTCAGAGTATCTCATTAAGTGGAAGAGCTTACCAACTAAAGATTCTACATGGGAGGATGATAATTTTAGAGAGAAGCACCCCAATCTACTGAAGCATTGAGGACAACAATTTTTTTAAGGAGAGGGGAATGTTAGGTCCCTATATTACTAGTGTAGTCCCTTATTTTTTTTAGTGTAGCCCCATTATTGTTATTATTGTACTCCTGTAACCCTAATATTGTTATTATTGTGCCCTTAAATTATTATTGTTAGGTCGGCTAGGATTATATTGTGACTTCATGGACTCCTATATATAGAAGGAGGTTTTTTCATTCGTATCATCCAATAATTATTCATTTATGTTATGTAAAGGAGGTTGTCCCCTCGAAGAGGCCTATTTCTAATGCATTGATCTCTATTTTCTTCTATTTTTGGAGTTTGTTTCATAGCAACACCATCTGTATGCAAAACTCCGCAAGTGTGAGTCTTACAAGCCAAATATTCAATATTAGGGACATGTTATTTGAAAGGAGGGGTTGGCGGTAGACCTAGAAAAAGGACAAGCAATTTGAAATTAGCTCACACCCACAAATGTATCAAGAATGTGTTCATTCATAGGTATTGGTGGATATTATTGAATATTTGTGGACGGATTTTCTACATTAGCTTATCCCATTACCTCTTTGTAGAAAAATGGTGTGAATATTGAGTGGACAACCAAATTTCAAGAAATATTTGAGAAGTTGAAACAATTGTTGATCCAACAAAGTACTTTACTGTGTGCACAATGCTTCCATAGAAGGACTAGGATGAGTATTACTGCAAGACAATGCAGTAATAGCCTATGAGTCTAGAAAGAAAAAAAACAAAGAGAATAACTATGCAGATTATGACTTACAATTAGTTGTTTTCATACATGCATTAAAAATTTGGCGAAATTATCTGTTAGGTAAGAAAAATCTGTTAATGACTCACCATATTAGTTTTAAATATTTCTTTAGTCAGCCAAATTTGAATGCAATACAAGCAAGATGGTTAGCTTTCCTTAGCGATTTTTATATGGAAATAAAACATATTAAAGCAAAAGAAAACCAAATTGTTGATATCTTAACTAGATATTGCCATCAAATTGTGTCTTACATAAGTAGCAGTGTAAGAAAAAAATTTAAGAACAGGTTCAAGAAGTTCTTCCACAAGACCCCTGGTATTTGGAATTGCAGGAAAAAATACAGCAATCATGAATCCCAAGATACACCATGAATCCAAAGGGATTAATAATTTATAAAAAAAAGTTGTATATTCTCAACATACCTACTTTGAAGAAGATGATTATGAATGAATACATAAGAGTCCTTATTTAGGTCATCTCGATCACCACAATATGGTGACAACATTGCAATTCCTTTTTGGCCTGTAATGAAGAAAGAAACAAGTGATTTTCTGGCAAGATATTTAGAGTGCCAACTAGTCAAGGTAGAGCATCAACACCTCCTGTTGTTTCCAAACCCCTTCCGATTCCATAATGGAAGTGGGAAGTGATTTCATTGTATTTCATAACAATACTACCTCAGACTAAGTATCAACATGACTCTATTATGGTAGCGATGGACACGCTAACAAAGGTTTCACATTTTATTCCTATGAAATCTACCTTTGGGGCAGCCTAAGTAGCCAATGTGTTTATGAAGGAAATTTTTAAACTTCACGAGATACCAAATATGATCATCTGTGATAGGTATGCAAAGTTCACATCAACCTTTTGGAAGACACTGTTTTGAGGGATGGGAAAAAAATTGAATTTTAGCATAGCTTATGATCCCGAGACCAATGGGAAGACTGAAAGAAAAAACCAAATACTAGAGTACATGCTTAGCATATATTTAATGGAAAGACCCACCAAGTGGGAAGATTATCTGGATCTAGCAGATTTTTCATACAAAAACAACTATCAAACCTCTATTAATGTGAGTTCGTTCAAGGCCTTATATGGTAGAAAAATTTGTTCTCCACTTAGTTGGAGACAACCAAAGGAAAAAATTGTACTTGGACTGAAGGAATTACATGAAATGGAACAAACAATACGACAAAATTAATAGAACATCAAGGCCACTGAAGACCCCCAGAAGAGTTACACAGATATAAAAATAATACAAAAATAGTTTAATATTGGGGATCATGTGTACTTGAGAATAAAACCTCATAAGAACACCCTTCACACTAGTGGTTGTATTAAGTTAGCACCCCGATATCGAGGGCCGTTTTGGGTTGGAATGAGTGGACCTAGTAAAAATTGGCTCTATGTAGTCATGTTAGAGTACATAATGTTTTTCATGTTTCATTGTTGAAAAAATATGTTCTTGATCCTTCTCACGTGGTTGATTGGAATTTGATACAAGTGGACACATAATTGTAATTTCTTTCAAAACCACTTCCTAAAGTGAGACGGGAAGAAACTGTGCTCCAGAATAAAACAATGATTGGGGTGAAAGTGCAGTGGAAACATTTTACACCTAAAGATTCTACATGGGAGCGAGAAGAAAGCATGAGAGAAGCTTTCCCAACACTGGTCAAAGAATAAATATTTATATGCTAACACCGAGGATGGTTTTTTTGTGTTAGGGGAGACAATTTAATACCCCTCATTTACAATTATTATGTTTTAGGTATATAAGAAAAATAATATGTGGACCTATGGAAAAATTATGTTGCTAGAGAAAATATTAAATTTTAATTAATAATTATTGATGAAAATTGTATCAATTTTTTAAAGACAAAGTGTAGAGAGATCTAGAAATTCTTATCCATGAGGATAGGATAGAATTTCATACTTTCCCAAATCCTCCAAAAATATCATTTGGAGAAAAACAAATTTGAAGAAGAAATAGACAGAAGTAAATATCTAAGCAATCCTCACTAAAGAGGAAAGTTACTAGGAAGAGATAAGAAAAAACAATGCTGAGGAAAAGTGATTTTGGAAACAAACTTTTGTGGAAAAAAAAACCGTTAAAAGCATACGCTATGGGAAGCAACAACCCATAATAATGGGATATGTTTATGGAAACTTCTTGGGGAAAGTTGGCTTAAAAATGCCTACACCATTTTTACAAGAGGTTGTCAACACTAGGGAAATGTAAATCTCTGTTTGGGGGATATTTTTGAGGAGAAGCTCGTGGTTGGGAGGAAAATTATCTTTACAAGTTGGTATGCAGCATCTAGAAAAAAATTATATTCAATTTCTTGTGTTATAATAATGATTCGATTCATCATCCTGCCTAAGTTTTAATATATTAAATTTGCCTTGTTATAAGTGATTAAGTTTATACTAAACAAGGGTTATATTAGGTGATTAAAATTATAATATATACAAGGGATAATAATTGATGTTTCTAGCAAAAGACTGTGACGATTGGTCATTAATTTAGATAATCATTCCATTCAGACTTCCTTAAGGATAAAATTTCAGTTAGGTATACCAAACCATGTTGTTGTTAGAAAATGTTAAAAAAAATATGTTGTTGGAATGAATAACATAAGCTTGAAAGTTCTATATTGAACTAAGAAAAATCTAGCATTGGAAAAATAATATTATTTCAATTCTCTTGAAAGAATAAATGAAATTGAGAATGCTACCCATAATCTACTACGAGAATTACAAAGTGAACTATGATTTAATTCTTAAGCAAAGTCTGTCTAGTTACTATGGTAACATAAAGAAGTAAATTCATAATAAAGTATAGAAATAAGTTTCTCTTTTAATTTAAGAATAAAATAAGAGATGCATTTAGCATTTAATAGAAAACTAAACCACTATATTCCCATTATTAAAGAGAATTATGAATCATTCGAATTTAGTAAAGACAACAAACAATATCAAGAGGAGTGAATCACATAGCCTCTAAAGGCATTCAAGATGAATAAAAACTAACAATTTCATACGATGAGAGTCTAACTCAAAATGCATATGCATCCCTCACAGAAAATGGTGAGAAAATGAAATTTAGATCCAGAGTACATAACAAACTCTCTAGATAACACCAAAAAAATAACATTTTACATCCTTAATTTTACACATTCATGTGTGTAAGCCTGGTACAAAATATTTATAAACTCAAAGGCCATTTATGGCACTGAAGCTAGAATATAGAAGCTACAGTAGCATTTGCCTAATCTAATTAAACCCCAAATCGTTTCCAAAAGGAGAGTCATGGCAGAAACAACATACTACCAACCTGAGAAAGGACATAGCTGGTAAGTATGGGAAATTATGGAACAAAAAAAAAATTAAGATCCCAAACCTTAACATCATACCTACAAGGATCGAAACATGAAATTAGAGAAGAGGAAAAAAACAAAGGACAAAGCAACATAATATAGAAAAATAATGTTTCGTAAGGATAGAGGGACGCCTTACCTGAATAACGTAGTGACGACATGGATTGAATCCACCTCTGCATAAAACAGAAATAATGTTATAAGAGAACGAATACTCAAACATATTTAAGAAGTAATTAAATGAATGGAAAACCCAAAAATTTCACAAGGTGGAGGAGTTACTCGTGAAAGGAAGAATGTGAGGATATTTGCCATTCTCGTTGCCCTCAAATTATTGTTTTGGACAGAAGGTTCAAACTGGGCGACAACAACCCAACAATCTAAACTTAGAAAATAAATCAAAATGTATATGCATATGAGGAAATGCATAATTTTTAAATTAAGCTACAACAATATACAACTATAAAAGTAACAAAGATAGTCACGGGATGTACAAAACCTTGAATTAAAAACCCCAAATTTTCTTTACTCATTATCATGAACAGTAGGAGGAGAAAAACCCCAGATTTCTATTACGGATGTTCATGGAACAATAAGAGGCAAAAAACCCCAATTGCAAATAATCTATAAAAATATCAAAATTCTAAAATATAAACGCAAAACTTATTTGCAACAATTATATCCTCCTCACACAAATCTCAGTCATCCCCTCAAAGCCAATTTTTTCTTTCTCTCTACAACCTCATACCTTGTTTACTACAATAGTGCAAATAAGAAAAAATAAAAAAATTACTGAGAAAAAACCCATTTTTTTATCTGTAAAACACATTTTTTTCCCTCCTTTCATCTCATTGAGGAGATGGGAATTTATAGGATTCAACACGATAAACACAACCCTTTATTTATCCATATATTCAAATAATTTGGAAGTTCATTGTAGTGAAGTCGTTGATTGGGCATATTCTTCCTCATTATCTATGTTTCAAAAACAACAAAGATTAAAAATGTTCTTATTAGGACTGTCCAAAAATAGAGTTCAAAACAAAATTTAACAATTTTTCTCACAAAACTCATTGAATATCATAATTTTTATTTATTATAATAGTGGTTGCTCCGAAGGTGACAAATGGCAAGATAAAATGGAATCGCTGGTTCATGCATCGTATTTTTTAAAGGAGTGGAAGGTTTAGAAACTGCGATAAGGAGGTGACCTGCAGTTCTTATTAAATTCTATTGAAAATTCATATCATATCCAAGTTCAGGCATCCCAACTTTTTAAAGGAGTCGAAGGTTTGGAAACTGCGATAATGAGTGGACCCAAAATCCTCATTAAATTCTTTTGAAATCTCATATTGGGTCCACATATTGGAAGCTATAAAGATTGGTGAGGAATGATTATAAGAATATCAGAGGTTGGGTCTTTATCACATGTTTTTAAGTGTGTTTTTAAATAAGACCTCTAATATGTGCTAGCCCTGATATAATTTATAAATGGAAGTTGAAGATGGTTAGTGGGATGACATTTTTATTATTTTGTGTTTTTTCTTTTTTTTTGGTATTTACACTTTTCATAATTTTGGAAGGATATATATATTTGGGTAAAAACAATTTAATTTTATTTACAAATGTATGCTTAAATTATGGTAAATTATATTAATAGTTACAATTTTGATATTGAAATGATTATATATCTTCATAACTAATGTTTTTTTGAAATTCTAATAAGATTTACATTATATTTGTTATTTTAAATATTAAATGTAGTATCGTGACCATTATCAGTTTATTTATATTAAATTATTACTTTCTACATTATTTAAAATATCAAATAAGGATATAAAATAAGGTTAAATAAATCTATATACTCTATTTTATAATGTTTACAATGTTTAATTATTTACCCCTATTTGATGCAGTTATGTGTCAAGCAAAGTGGGGAGGACAAACAACGAATGCAACCAATTGTGAAACATGAGGAAATGTGGAAACCAAGGATGATCACAATCAAGAAAATTTAAATAAAAATCTCAATGACCATAGTGAAAGATATATCCAATACTTTATAAAATTTTAAATGATTGAAAGCCCCAATACCAAGAAATAAAGATTAGGGAAACCAAAAACCATCAAAAATCTAGATGTAAGGTGTTGTGGCAATTGGAGGTGCCACGTTGCATTTTTTTTACCAATATGAAAATGATTTTATGAACTAAAAATATAGCGAAGATGTGCAAAAAACCTAGAAGTGTAAATCATAATGGTTAAAATAATGGATGTGAAAATATATGACCAGAACCAATCATGATAAAAAAACCTAGAGGCAAGTGATAAAGATCATAGAAATCAAAATTCGACAACTTGAAATTAAGAGAGGCATTGAAAGATGAAGGATCCCCATTATTTTGTCAGAAAAATTATGGGGGGGGGTTGTTGACCAACAACAATGGAGACATAATGGGAAGAACCGGTTATCTCTGAAAAAATTGATGATAAAATTCAATGGGGAAAGGAATAGAAGTTAAATCAAATCAAATTTATAGGATTTAGAGTTTTATTCAGAACTCTTAAGCTAAATAAAAATACTATCATTTTTTGTATCTTGTAACTATTGATTATAGCAATGCTAATTGCCAACATCTAATTCAATACAACTTAAACTTAAAGAAAACAAGCATGTTTTTTTGTTTAGTAATAGTAATGAACTATTATAATCATCGGTAGAGCCACTGCTTCTAGTAGGCATCCATAGCATCGTCAAGGTTACCTTTGAGCCCAAGATGCTAGTATCCCATCTATGTTTCAGTGTTTAGAGAAAAAAATATTTTATTGAAACTTTGACTAGATAATGAAAATACCATTGACAAGTTTTGATGGTTATGAATAAGTTTCCTTGTGATCAGACCTTATGTCACACAATGAAATGTTGTGAGCCATTATCATGGCTTGGTAACTAGATCGATAATGTCATAACCATCAAAATTCATGATAATGGTAGGCTATATCTTTTACAGATACCCCCTATCTTTCAGTTTTATTAAAATTTCATACTCTAAGAATTAATGATAATAGATGGGGAGACAAGCTATCTCCTTAAGAGATTTGGGATGACATAGGAGAGTTTAAAAAAATAAACTTAAGATTTTTCTTTGTGTTACTTTATCTAAAGTTGTGTTTAAGATAAGCTGTCCTAAAAACTAAATCTTATGTTATAGATTGGGATCATCAAAATGATAAGAAACAAACAAACACAGTGTCAAATTAAAATTTGGTTGAAAGAAATTTGAAGATTAACACAATATTCTTCTTTAACCCTAGAATTCTATTAAAAATAATAGAGTTAATAATTTCCCATGAATGAAACCAGAGTTGGATTGAAAAAATCCCTCTAACTGAAAGGCTATAATATTACTAAAATAATATCCATGAGGATTTTGAAAGGGGTGAAATTTGATATATCATGAAATAGATTGCATGAAAAGTGGCGAAAAAAGGAAATAAAATAGCGATGAATCAAAACAAAAAAGTTGATAAAAACAAAATCATGGAATGAAAAGGACTGAAACAAGTTGATGATGAGTTGACATAAAAGAATTAAGTTTTTTTTTTTCAAATATTCATTCAGTTAATTTATTGTCTTGTTTAAAGAGTTTTCGTGCTCCTGAGATTATTAAAATTGAATAAAATAAAATGAAATATTTTAAAACAAATTCTAGCAAACCCGAAAGAACATCATCAAGAGCATAAACCATGAGAAAAATATTACAAGGTAAAAAATGCATAAGATGATGAATATGTTAAAATTCAACATTCTATATAAAGGATGTCTGTTAAGTTAAGCTGTTATCTTTGAAGCATTGATGGGATTTAAACTTTGTATTCAAGTGTTTCAATATGAATTGTCCTTCTTTTGTCAATTTTTCCTAAAACTTGAATGGAAAGTCCTGATAGATAAAGTTATTAAGAAATAGACACACAATCAGTTTTTAAAAAGTATGAAGTAAAACAAGAAGAAAAATTTGAAAGAAGGAAAATGAAATTCCATGAATGCTTTGTGATGATTGTTCTTCTAAATTGCTTTTGGTAGCATAAGAAAATATTCAAAATGTACCCATGAAAACCTGCAAAAGAAAATACAAGAATAAGAAAGTTAAAAGAGAAAACAAAAGAAAAGAAACAAGCATAAATGAATATCAACAAATACATATACCTGAGAGAAATTCATATCGAATTACCTTGTGAATATTGACATCTTCGTATGAAGATTATTAAAAAATAGGTAATACTATTTATATCTATCTCTAAGTTTGGATATACTAAAAATCACCAATTATTGAATCTAAAAGATAAGAAAAATGCTAGAATAATTTTCGACAAGACATTATAAAGTTTGGCATGCCAATAAAAAACAGGGTATGCCAAAATTTGAAGTTTTCATGTGTGTAAATTCTAATCTTATTTAAATTATGTGTACAAAAGTAGAAATGAGAATATTATATTTGAGTTAACATATTATCATATGATTTTTTTCAGTTGATTAAAAGTAAAATTATTCACAAATGAAAAACCAAGAATGAGCAAGACACCTATTGAATAAATGGTAAGGTCTCAACCTTATTTATTAAAACAACATAACTACTTTATTTTGGAAGAAAAAATAGCGTCAAACTAAACACAATAAACATACTCCTACTCTAATTCTCTTGAAGGAAAATAACTAGGTATAATGATATTTCCAATTTAACCAAGCAATCATTTTATTACTTGCAAAAATGTCTATTA